>PVHT020000174.1:4425782-4458446 GCA_004024745.2 Catagonus wagneri | reverse complement strand
TTTGGATTCCTTTTATTTCTTTTTCTTCTCTGATTGCTGTAGCTAGGACTTCCAGAACTATGTTGAATAGTAGTGGCGAGAGTGGACATCCCTGTCTTGTTCCTGATCTCAGTGGGAATTCTTTCAGCTTTTCACCATTGAGAATGATGTGAGCTCTGGGTTTGTCATAGATGGCCTTTATTATGTTGAGGTAGGTTCCATCATGCCCACTTTCTGAAGGGGAGCTGGAGGAATCAGGCTCCCTGACTTCAGACCCTACTACAAAGCTACAGTCATCAAAATCATATGCTACTGGCACAAAGACAGAAATATAGATCAGTGGAACAGGATAGAAAGCCCAGAATTAAATCCACACATCTATAGTCAACTAATCTTTGACAAAGGAGGCGAGAATATACATTGGACAAAAGACAGCCTCTTCAATAAGTGGTGCTGGGAAAACTGGACAGCTACATGTAAAAACATGAAACTAGAACAATTCCTAACACCATGCACAAAAATAAACTCAAAATGGATTAAAGATCTAGATATAAGACCAGATACTATAAAACTCTTAGAGGAAAACATAGGCCAAATACTCTCTGACATAAATGATAGCAACATCATCTCAGACCCATGTGTCAGAGTAAGGACAATAAAAAGAGAAATAAATAAATGGGACTTAATTAAACTTCAAAGGTTCTGTACAGCTAAGGAAACCCTAAACAAAATGAAAAGACAACCCACAGAATGGGAGAAAATATTTGCAAATGATTCAACTGACAAGGGATTAATCTCCAAAATTTACAAACAGCTCCTACAGCTCAATACCAAAAACGCAAACAACTCCATCAAAAAATGGGCAGAGGATCTAGGGAGACAATTCTCCAAAGAAGACATGCAGATGGCAAACAAACACATGAAAAGATGTTCAACATCAGTCCTCATTAGAGAAATGCAAATCAAAACCACTATGAAGTACCACCTTACACAGGCCAGAATGGCCATCATCAAAAAGTCTACAAACAATAAGTGCTGGAGAGGGTGTGGAGAAAAAGGATCCCTATTACACTGTTGGTGGGAATGCAAATTGGTGCAACCACTGTGGAAAACAGTATGGAGATTCCTCAGAAAACTCAAAATAGAAGTACCATTTGATCTAGCAATCCCACTCCTGGGCATCTATCCAGAGGAAACCATGACTCGAAAAGACACATGTACTCCAGTGTTCATTGCAGCACTCTATGCAATAGCCAGGTCATGGAAACAACCTAAATGCCCATCGACAGAGGAGTGGATAGGGAAGATATGGTACATACACACAATGGAATATTACTCAGCCATTAAAAGGAACGAAATAACAACATTTATAGCAATATGGATGGACCTAGAAATTATCATGCAAAGTGAAACCAGTCAGACAGTTAGACAGCAACACCCAATGCTACCGCTTGGAAAACCTTGGTTTTTCAAATAAGACAGTCTGGGGGGTGGGGGGATACACTGTGGATTTGGGACACAAAATCTATCAAATTGACTTGTGATGATTTATGTACACCTGTAATAAATAAAATCCATTAAATTAAAAAAAAAAAAAGAAATAACATAGTCCCATCCAAGTACTAACTAGGCCTGACCCTGCTTAGCTTTTGAGATCAGACAAGATCAGGCGCGTTCAGGGTTGTATGGGCCTGTAGACCAAATAGAGGATCGTGACAATGGAACAGACTTGTGGTTGCCAAGGGGAGGAGGTTGGGGGAGGGATGGAGTGGGAGGCTGGGGTTAGCAGATGTAAGCTATCATACACGGACAGGCTAAACAACAAGGTCCTACTGTATGTATAGCACAGAGAACTCTAGTCAATGTCTTATGATAAACCATAATGGAAAAGAATAATTTTTAAGAAATGTATATATGTATAACTGAACCACTTTGCTGTAAAACAGAAGTTAACACAACATTGTAAATCAGCTACACTTTAACTAAAGAGATAGAGGGTCTTGCTATGGCTAACATTCTAAATATCCCTTATATTTGAGGATTTTTTCTTTTTATCATATCCTATGACTTCATTGTAATTAAGGTGAACTTGACTATATGTTAGTATATTTTTTCCTATAATGGTATTTTGGAAAAATAAATTTAGAGATCTATCTTAAGTATCAAAAAAAAAAGAAAAGAAATAATATAGTCCCAGAAACTGCTTAGGAAGATGCATAGCTTTGTCAGTTTCCTTTCTACTGGTATGGGCAGCTACTATTTACTGGAGATATCAGAGACTATATAATTTATGCTTATTTCATTTAAAATTTAATCTTGAAATGTGAATTGAAATTTCCTTTGAATTTGGTATCTCATTTGAACATGATATTTGGATACTTCTTATTTTCTGAGATCAATAATCTCACGTGGAACTATCCCCCACACACATAATTTTTAAAGTAAGGACTTTCTATTTTTAGAGCAATTTTAAATTCACAACGAAAACTGAGCAGACATGAACCATATACCTCTTTCTCACAGACATGAACAGTCTCCCTCATTAGCAACATCCCCCACCAGAGCGTATTTGTTACATTTAATGAACTTACACTGACACATTAAAATTACCCAAAGTTCATTGCTAATTTTAGGGTTCCCTCATGGTGTTGTACATTCTGTAGGTTTAGGCAAGTATATAATGACATGTCTCCGTAATTATAATATCATACGGGTAATTTCACTACCCTAAAAATTCTCCGTGCAGTGCCTCTTTATCCTCCCTACTGGCCAACCTCTGGCAACCACTGAACTTTTTATTGTCTCTATAGTTGGACCTTTTCCAGAATGTCATACAGCTGGAATCATATAGTATGTAGCCTTTATCTCCTTTTTTTTTTTTTTTTTTGTCTTTCTGCCTTTATCTAGAGCCGCACCCACGGCATATGGAGGTTCCCAGGCTAGGGGGTCTAACAGGAGCTGTAGCTGCCAGTTTTCACCACAGCCACAGCAACACAGGATCCGAGCCGCATCTGCAACCTACACCACAGCTCACAGCAACGCTGGATCCTTAACCCACTGAGCAAGGCTAGGGATCGAACCCGTAACCTAATGGTTCTTAGTCGGATTCATTAACCACTGAGCCATGAAGGGAACTCCGTGTATCTCCTTTGTTAAGATGTCTTTTAAGGTCTTTGGTCCATATTTTAATTGGGTTGTTTGTTTTCTTATTGAGTTTTAAGCGTTCTTTATATATTTTGTATAACCATTATTTATTAGATATGTTTTCCTCAAATATTTTCTCCAATCTGTGGCTTGTCCACTCATTCTCTTGACAGCATTGTTCCAAGAGTAGAAGTTTTTTTGTTTGTTTGTTTGTTTGTTTTCGTTTTGTTGTTGTTTGTTTTTGGGGAAGTTCCAAGGTCAGAGAATGAACCTATGCCACAGCAGCAACCTAAGCTACTACAGTGACAACACTAGATCCTTAACCTGCTGTGCCACAAGGAACTCCCCCAGTACAGAAATTTTTAATTTTAGTGAAGTCCAGCTTATCAATTCTTCTGTTCATGGGTTGAAACTTTGGTGTTGTATCTGAAAAGGCATCACCAAACCTTAGGTCAATAGATTTTCTCCTGTGTTATCTTCTAGGAGTTTTATATTTTTGTGTTTTACAGTTAGGTCTGAGCTCTATTTCAAATTTTTGTGAAGTGTATAAGTTCTGCATGTATATTCATCATTTTGTGAATGTCTAGTTGTTCCAGTACCATTTGCTGAAAAGATTGTCATTGCTATATGTATTCTCTGTGTTCATTTGTCAAAGACCAGTTGACCCACAATCAGTTGTTATTCCTGTTAAGACTAACAAAAGCATGTATTAAGTGCCTGATTATAATAGCATTATCCTGGGTGTTGTCAAAGTGTCAGGCCTGTGCACTATGCCATGCTCAACTCAAATAGCTTTGAGGTCCTCCAGGTCCAAAAGAAAAGAAATGTCTTGCCAGCTTTGAACATCTGTCATCAAATTATTTCTAAGGCAGGATCATTGTTTGCTTAACTCTAGGCACAATTTTAAAAAATCAGAATGGCTGGCATTAACCTATTACCCACTGTATTAATTATCAATTACTACTGTAAGAAATTACCATAAACTAGTGACTTAGTGTTAAGCAAATTTACTCTTTCACAGTTCAGGACATTAGAAATCTAAAATAAAGGTGTCAGCAGGGCTGTGTTCCTTCTCAAGACTTCAGGGGGGAAATTGTTTCCTTGCCTTTTCCAGCTTCTAGATGCCCCATCAACACATCATTCTGACTTCTTGCTTCTCTTTTCACAACTCCTCCTATTAACTCTGATCCTCCTGCCCTCCTTTTATAAAGACTTTTGTGTGGTAAGAGGAGCGGCAGAAGCCAGGCAGCCCAGCTACTTGAAGTCTCTCGTAAGACTCAGCCCATAGGCACCCAGTCTGTGCCTTACCTGCCACCAAGATACCCAAGAGGAAGGTTAGTTACACTGAAGGTACAGTGAAGGAGGAGCTGGAGATCGACAAACTTGTCAGCTAAACCTTTTGCTGCAGTAGTAGAAACACAGCCCCAAAAAGGCAACAGTAAAGGATAAATCTTTAGGGGGGAAAAAAAAGGTAAGCAAAAGGGAACAGAAGAACAAAGGGAAAACAGAAGGAAGTGGCTAATGAAGGAACTAAAGAAGATTTACCCATCTCCATACCCTTAATCACACTGGCAAAAGCTCTTCTACTGCATAATAGTCATACTTCCTGGGATTAGGACATGAACATTGGGGGGCGCATTATTCAACCTACCACACCCACAAGGATTTTTCAGTTATATGAAAAGCTGCAGAAAACTTACCCTAAAAAATCATTACATGTGGGTCAGGGAAGCATTACAAGAAAGAAACAGATGGAAAAGTCACAGATGAGAACGTCATAATATTGTTTGTCTCCAGTTTCAGTACATGGTGTCAAGAACTTCAGGTAATAATTTTTGTCTACTTTCTTTTTCTTTGGCAGCTATCATCTACTTGCTTTCAGATTCATGTTCCCTCAGTGGAGTTGAATGTCTCCGAGAATATCCACTGCTTTCCAAAGGTCAAATGAACACTCTCATGGTCCCAGAGTTCTCTGGAAATCTTATGTGGGACCTTCTCCCTCTTTTCATCATCCTTGCCCTTCATTCTTCTCCCTGTATGGTACATACTGCACAAATATCAGAGTCCCATGAAAGAAGTTAAAGGCATTATCTCAGACTTCTCAGGATGGCATGAGGGGAGCAGGCAGGCACCTGACCTGTGTCCTACTGTTAAATCTTAAGCTGCCACCTCGAGTGGTGTGGGTAAACCAGCAGCAGCATGAAGAAGATGGGGTAGCTTTCTTTGCAGGAGATCACAAACCCTTCTCCTTTGCCTTCAGGCCCCTTATATATCACTCCACCCTCTGGTCACCAGCTATCCAGGCCAGGTGTCTCACTTATTGTTGTTTCCAGCACAAGGGGACTAAAACTAGCCCTTGGAACATAATAGCCTCTGAAATAAAAAGCTATGGATGAGGCAACCTGTAAATCCAAACTTTCTTGATATGGGTGTGCAGCTGCTAGAGGAGATTTTCTAGTTCCTCAAGTTAGACTGGTTTATAAACCAGACATCCCCATGAAGAGTTCTGCCTCCGGTAGCCCCGGAGAAGTGAAGCCCCCTGAAAAGCACTGAGTTCATGCTTGCTCTCCTACCCTTTAACAGTTACAATTTAGACAACATGCCAACAGGGCCTTTTGACATGTGCATGCAACTGTTTGCAAGATCTTTGGAGCTGGAAGAGTCAGAGCCAGATAAAGATGATAACCTGCATGTGCACAGCCAGAGGGTCTGGATGAGCGTAAGGCGGGTAAGGCCTGTGAGGTTCTTACCCTGGGCATAAAATTTAAGTTGGTGTCAATCTGTTATCAAGCAATCAAAAAATAACATTTTGATGAAGTATTTTTAAAAATATAAATTAATACAAACCCCCATGATGAACAAAACATCAAAATTTTGAATAAAGGTGGGATCAGCAATGATGATGTTGTTATACCATATTAAAGCTTGAGGTCAAAGGGAAATACAGTAACACTGATCCTGTATTTATTGAAAATGTTGAGGTTTTGTTTATCATGGGTTTTTTTTGCACTGATTCTTAGTTTTAAAAAGCATTTCATTACAATTTTATTTATCTTGATTACATAGTTGTTCCATGCCCCTTCAAATTTTGTACCATCACTCTCCTTGCCCTGCTCCCAGCCCTGTGATATATACAGCAGTCTGCAGGTTTTAAATCATTTCATTTTTATGATTATCCTGTAAGGTGGGCAAGGCAAGTATTATTATCTGCATGTGAAGTGAGGAAACTAAGTTGCAAACAAGTGACATGGAATACTCAGGACTATGTGGTACATATTGGAAAAGAGATTAAATTTCAGGCCTATTGACTCAGAATCCAGGTCTTTCTCTCTGATACCACATATTCTCAATCTGCAATGTACCGAAATATCATCTAGGAAAATTGTTAAAATCCAGGTTTCTGAGTTACCAACAACAGGGACTCTGATTCTGAAATCTGAGGTAGAACACAGCAATCTGCATTTTTTAAAAATACCCACAAAAATTGACCTCGGTGTCAGCTTTGTCAGGACTGTGGGCAGATGCCCCAGGCTCTGCCTGCACAGACACCACTACAAAACGTTGAAGTTCTGATCATTAACATTTCGGCTTGTGAAAAAATACCTGCACCTAATTTTGGATAAAATATTACATTATCTAGAAAGGTGAACCTCAGCTAACTAACAAATAACAACCGTTAACCCTACGTTCATTAAGGGAAAGCAGGGTCTTTATCCACCAAACTTATATACTTTGAGGCATGTGAGAAGAAAAATTTGAACCACCTCTATTAAATGGGGTCCCATGAGCAATCATGTGTTTTCTTGAGAGCACTGGGATAGGCACCCCAAAAGGAGAAGGAATATAACCTCAAAAACAAACTTTGTCTATTGCATCATTTTCCTAGTGTGGGGTAGGGCTGAGGAGAAGTTCACTCTTTTCTCCAGGGCAGTTTCTAAATTGGGATCAAGAAAAAGAAACAGCTATAAGAACAAATAAGCATTTTGTACCTTAGTGCTTAAATAAATGGTAACTTAAGCTGCAAATGTATTGCCAGGCCATGGCAGCATAAGAAAAAGTTGAGCTGATAAAAACTTAAATATTAGACAGGACACCATAAAACTAGAAGAGGACATGGGCAAAACATTCTCCGACATAAATCATCCAATGTTTTCTCCCAAAGCAACAGAAATAAAAGCACAAATAAGCAAGTGGAACCTAATCAAACTTATCAGATTTTGCACAGTAAAGAAAACAGTAAATAAAATGAAAAGGCAAGACATGGACTGTGAGACAATATTTGCAAACAATGCAACTGACGAGGGTTTAATTTCCAAAATGTACAAACAGATCATACAACTCAATAACAAAACAACCAAACAACCTAGTCAAAAAATGGGAAGACTTAAAAAGACATTTCTCCAAAGAAGACATACAGATGGCCAATAGGCATGAGAAAAGATGCTCAACATTGCTAACTATCATAAAAAAAGCAAATAAAAATCTCAATGAGGCATCACCTTACCCTAGTCAGAATGGCCATCATTTAAAAACCCACAAACAATAAATCCAAAGAGGGTATAAAGAAAAGGGAACCCTCTTACACTCCTGGTGGGCATGTCCATTGAGTATTCCTGGCTCTCTTGTCAAATATTAGTTGAACATATCTATATGGCTTAGCTGGGATCTTGACTCTGTTCCTCTGGTCTATGTGTCTGTTTTTACTCTGGTAGTATACTGTTTTGACTACTTTAGCTTTGTGATACATTTTTTTTCCTTTTTAATGATTTTTATTTTTTTCCATTATAGCTGATATACAGTGTTCTGTCAATTTTCTACTGTACAGCAAGGTGTCCCAGTCACACATATAAACACTCTTTTCTCTCACATTATCATGCTCCATCATAAGTAACTAGATATAGTTCCCAGTGCTATACAGCAGGATCTTATCGCTTATCTATACAGTTTGAAATTAGGAAGTATGTTCTTTCTCAAGATTGCTTTGGGTTTTTGGGATATTGCGTTGTTCCACATGACTTTTAGGATTTTTTTTCTATTCTGTAAAATATGTTATTGAAATTTTAATAAGGATTTCATTGGGAATTCCCATAGATAGCTTTGGGAAGTATGGACATTTTAACAATATTAACTCTTCCAATCCATGAGCACAAGATATCTGTCCATTTATTTGTGTCTTCTTCATCAATGTCTTACAGTTTTTGGTGTACAGATCTTTCACTTCCCTTGTTAAATTTATTCCTTAGTATTTTATTGTTTTTGATACTACTGTACATGGGGTTGTTCTACTTATTTTTCACACAGTTCATTGTTCAGGTATGGAAATGAAATTAATTTTTGTATGTTAATTTTATAAGCTGCATCTTTGTTGAATTTACTGATTATTTCTAAGAGATTTTTTTGTGGAGTCTTTATGATTTATTGAATACAAGATAATGTCATCAGTAAGCAGAGACAATTTTACCTCTTCCTTTCCAGTTAGTATGCCTTTTATTTCTTTTTCTTGCCCGATTGTTCTGGCTAGGATTTCTAGTACTATACTGAACAGAAGTGATGAGAGGGGGTACCCTTTTCTTATTCCTTATCTTAGAGGGAAATACTCAATCTTTAAAAGTTAAGGATGAAAAAAAAAAAACTTAAGGATGATGTTAACCACATGCTTGTCATATATGGCCTTTTTTATGTTTAAATATGTTTCTACTATACCCACCTATTGAGAGTTTTTATCATGAAAGGATGTTGAATTTAGTCAAATGCTTTTTCTGCATCTACTGGGATAATAATGTGATATTTGTCTTTCATTCTATTAATGTGGTATATCACATTTATGGATTTGTGGATGTTGAATCATCCTAGCATCCCAGGAATAAACCCCATTGATCATGGGGTATGATCCTGTTAAAGTTTTGTTGAATTTGCTTTACAAATATTTTGTTGTGAATTTCTCCATCTACATTGATCAGAATTTTGGTCTACAGTTTTCTTTTCTTGTAGTATCATTATCAATCTGGCTTTGGTATCATGGTGATGCTGGCCTTGTAAAATGAGTTTGGAAGTGACCTCTCCACTTTCATTTTTTGAGAAAAATATGAGAAAAACTGTCATTAATTTTCATTTAAATGTTTGCTTCACCTGGGATTCTATCTGGTCCTGGGCTTTTCTTTGTTGGGAAGTTTTTTATGACTAATTCAATCTTCCTGCTTGTTATTGCTCTATTCAGATTTTCTATTTTTTCATGGTTTAGACTTGGTAGTTTGTATGTTTCTAGGAATTTATCCGTTTCTTCTAAGTTGTCCAATTTGTTGGCATAGTAGTTCTTATGAGTTTTATATTTCTGTAATATCAGTTGTAATATCCCTTCTTTCATTTCTAGTTTTATTTACTTGAGTTCTCTTTTTTTTCTTTGATCAATGAACCTAACAGACATATAGAGAACTTTCCATTCGTAATTGACAAACCTTAAGTGTGGTGTTGAGGTTCTTGGATGAATTGTCTTAGTGCCATCCAATACAATATACAAATACTCTTCCCATAACTTTCTAAAATATTACTGCCTATTGCTTTTCCCCATTCCCGTCTTTTGATAATCCTCCATTGGTCTGTAGCCTCCCTTACTAATAGAGCAGCAGCTATCAAACACTAGTGGCATTGCAGTCACCAGGAAAGCTTGATGAGCTAAAAATTGCTGGACATCACCCCTGGAATTTCTGATTTGGGGTGGGGCCTGAGGATTTGCATTTTTATGAAGTTCACAGTTGCTGCTGCTGCTGCTCTGAAAATCACCAAACTAGAATGATGGTTCTCAAACATGGAATCACCTGAGGAGCTTTTATAAAAATACTGATGCTCAAGTTCATCCCAGACCAATTAATCTAGACTCTGGAGATGAGGGCCTGCATTATATCCCTAGGGTTACTGTAACAAATTAATACAAACTTGGTGGTTTAAAACAACAGAAATTAATTATTTCACAGTTCTGGAGGTTAGACCTTCCAGATAAGATATTGGCAGGGCCATGACTCCTCAAAGGATTTAGGAGTTCTCCTAACTTCTCCTACCTTCTAGTTAATACCAGCAATCCTAGCCATTCCTTGACTTGTAGATACATCATTCCAGTCTCTGCCTTCACTTCCACATGGCCTTCTTCCTTGTGTGTCTGTGTATCTATATATCTGTGTGCCTTCTCCTCTTCCTATAAGGACACCAGTGATTGGATTTAGGGCCCACCCTAATCCAGTATGACCTCATTTTGACTTTCATTTTAATTATACCTGCAAAGACCTTATTTCAAGAAAGGCCACTTTCTGAGGTTCTATGTGGACATGAATTAGGCAGGAGGGGGGCACTACTCAATTCAATAATGGGCCCTCACATAATTGGAAGAACCCTGAGGGCAATATTCATATATTACTCAACTTCCATAAAGAGTCTAGCACAGAATATGATGCCAAAAAATAAATTCTTGAATGGATGAGCCTGTGTGTTCTCTTCTTCTAATTCAGTCATCACAACACAACAGATATAACAGGGTCTTAATTTATCTTAAAAGCTTGTTAAAACTAACTGCAGATTCCAAGGACTTTAAAGTGTTCATCTGTATGACTAAACTAGCTCTAAATTAGAGACCTTTTTCCTTAAGCAACAGAAGATATTGAAGGTATTTCTTTGTAGAAAGAATGGTATGCTATTCCTCTGCTTATTTTATAGGGAACATATCTATAAAGAGTCCAGATTACACACTTCTGAAAGCTTTTAATGGTAAGAAACAATGTTTTTGAACTTCCCATTATGAACTAGAAATAATATTTTCACATGAAACAAAAATGCTAAATTACTAAACTGCCTCCCCTGGGTTTTGAATTTTCTACAGTGAAAATGATTGTTTTCCATGAATTAAGACCACAAGGGTATCTCTTTAGAATGCCTGTGATGCAAAGCAGGAGACAAGTTACCTGTTTTCTGAACTTCAGCCCTGCAGGCTGTTATTTACAGAGCGCACATGGGGATTGGTTAATAACCAGGCAACAAGGCCAAGCAAAATGCAGTCACACGTTGGGTCACACGTGGGAAAAGAGGTGTGCATTCTAAGTGCAACTGGAAATCAGGGAGTGACTACGGCTTGTATTGGATGAGATGGTATCTGAGGATCACAGAGTCGTCCAAATGGCTCTGAGTTTGCACTGGCTCTATTATGCTGATATCAAGTAAGAAGGCTTAATGGGGTTATATGAATCCTGCCCTACGACCCCTTAGGAGCAGCAGAACATATAGTGGGACATATACTGAACTGAAAATTGGATCCTTGGATTCCCATCTCAGTTCTACCACAAATAATCCCTAAGTTTCTTTGGTTCTTTGCAATTTTTAAATAAGTTGATGTAGGAGTTCCCTTCATGGCTCAGCGGAAACGAATCTGACTACTAACCTTGAGGATGTGGGTTCAAGCCCTGGCCTTACTCAGTGGGTTAAGGATCTGGCATTGCTGTGAGCTGTGGTGTAGGTCGCAGATGCAGCTTGTACCTGGCGTTGCTGTGACTGTGGTGTAGGCTGGCGCTACAGCTCCTATTCAACCCCTGGTCTGGGAATCTCCATATGCTGCAGGTGCAGCCCTAAAAAGCAAAAACAAAACAAAACAATGCTGATGTAGGGAATGCAATGTAATTAATAAATAACATACCTGAGCTTGTGTATCCTGCTTTGCATTGCTGTGTTTGCATTAAGTGGGTATCTTAAAAAAAAAAAAAAAAGCAATGAGGAGATTTGGTCATTTATTTATTTTTGGAAGTATTTTTTCCATTAGTGTATTTCTGGTTTTGATACCCTTTATGACAGAAAACTCCTTCTTACATAAACTGGGAATTATGAGAATATCCAGGTGCTTGTGTAACATTTATGATATTTTAAAAAAGCCTTTATAGTCACATGCTCTTTTTTAACCAGTGGTAGTGATGATTCTCCAACAACACTTGAATTATGTCTCCCTTGAACTATTTTCTCCGCTAATGAACTCCACTGAGAGAGACTGAGTCATCCTATCATTTCTCTCCCTTTTTTTATTTCCTTTTTATGGCCACATGTGTGGGATAAGGAAATTCCCAACTAGGGGTTGACTCGGAGCTGCAGCTGAAGGCCTACACTACAGCCACAGCAAGGTAGGATCTGAGGCATATCTGTGACCTACACCACAGATTGCTGGCAACACCAGATCCTGAACCCAATGAGTGCGGCCAGGGATTGAACCTGCATCCTCATGGATACTATGTTGGGTTCTTAAGCACTGAACCACAATAGGAACTTCCATCGTACCATTTCTGAGAAGACTCAGTTTTCTGAAAATTTGGAAGTTCTACCTTGGTTCTCTATCTTAATACATTGTTAGTTATAAAGATTCTCTTAGATAAAAATCAAATAGTGGAGAGTTCCTATCATGGCGCAGTGGAAACGAATCTGACTAGGAACCATGAGGCTGTGTGTTCGATCCCTGGCCTTGCTCAGTGGGTTAAGGATCTGGTGTTGCAGTGGTCTGTGTTGTAGGTCACTGAAGCGGCTGTGGCATAGGCTGGCAGTTGTAGCTCCGATTTGACCCCTAGCCTGGGAACCTCCAATATGCTGCGGGTGTGGCCCTAATAAGAAAGAAAGAAAAAAAAAAGAATAGGGAATTCCCTTTGTGGCACATCAGGTTAAGAACCTGACATATTGTCCGTGAGTTTGCCGCTTTGATCCCTGGCCTCGCGCAGTGGGTTAAGGATCCAGAAATGCTGCAAGTTAAGGCGTAGGTGACAGATATGGCTCATATCCCAAGTTGCTATGGCTGTGGTATAGACTAGCAGCTATAGCTTCGATTCAGCCCCTCGCCCTGGGAACTTCTATATGCTACAAGTGCAGCTGTAAAAAGAAAAAATGAAAAAAAAATCAAATACAATCAAGTTTATTTGACATATGCTTCTGGGATTTGGGCAGGAGACTATACTGCAGGGGTAATTGCCAGTCAGTGGTGACCTAATGTTTAACTGGTGCATTTTGTATATTTTCAGTCTTTGCATCAGGGAGGGGGTGCCTTTCCTGCACAAGCCTGGCACTTTGTTCCCTGACAGCCACCCTATGTCGTCTTTGAAGTTATACTCTAGCAAGAAAGATGTACGTTAATATACCTGATGCCTAATTCTGTTGAGGGGAAAAATTCAAACTGTAAACTGTCTTTTAACTGAACAAAATAATATTTTGGTCACTGACCAAGTGCTAAAGAGTGTTAATAATTATTTATTTTAATCTTCACTATTATTTTCATTTTACAGATGAGCAAAAGGAGACACACAACTAGTTCAGTGGCAGAGTCTGAATCTGAACCCAGGCATACAAATTCTACTTATATCCTGGAACATTTCTTTCATTAATGCTCAGAGTTTGCATATTCTTCTTTTTTTTTTTTCTTTTTAGGGTTGCACCCGCGGCATATGGAGGTGCCCAGGCTAGGGGTCGAATCAGAGCTGCAGCTACCAGATTGCACCACAACCACAGCAATTCAGGATCCAAGCCCCGTCTGTGACCTACATCACAGCTCACGTCTACGCCGGATCCATAACCCACTGAGCAAAGCCAGGGATTGAACCTGCATTCTCATGGATCCTAGTCGGCTTTGTTAACTGCTAACCCATGAAGGGAACTCCAGGGTTTGCACACTCTTTAAGATACTTTTTGAAACTGTGGTAACCTATATATAACATATATTTTACTTTTTAAACAATTTTCAGTGTACAGTTCAGTGGCACTAAGTACATTCAAATTGTTATGCAACAATCACCCTCCATTACCAAAATTTTTCATCATCCCAAACTGAAACTCTGCACCCACACCATAATCTCAATTCCCAGCCCCTGGTAACTACTATTTTACATTTTTATTCTATGAATTTGACATTTCTAGGTACCTAATATAAATGAAATAATACAACATTTGGCCTTTAGTATCTGGCTTATTTCATTTAGTATAAAGTTTTCAAGGTTCATCTATGTTATAGCATGCATCAGAATTTTCGTCCTTTCTAAGGGTGAATAATATTTCATTATATGCATGTATCATATATCATTTATCCATTATCTGTTAATAGTTGTTTCTAGCCTTTGACTGTTGTGAATAATGATGCTGCAAAAAACAGTGTACAAATACCTGTTCAGTTCTTTTGAGTATATAATCAGGAGTGGAATTTCTGGATCATTAGTGTTTTTTAAAAACAGAAGTGTTAGGTGAAACTGCCATACCCTCAAATAGTTTTTTTGGTTTTCATGTTATATTATTTTTTATTTCATTGAAATACAGTTGATTTACACTATTACATTAGGTTCAGATGTATAACGGTGACTA
This sequence comes from Catagonus wagneri, assembly GCA_004024745.2. Taxonomy (NCBI): domain Eukaryota; kingdom Metazoa; phylum Chordata; class Mammalia; order Artiodactyla; family Tayassuidae; genus Catagonus; species Catagonus wagneri. Next base: position 4,443,965 of record PVHT020000174.1, on the reverse strand, counting down.
AATATTTGTATAGGTTTTACTCCATAATGGTTATATTTTCCCATGCTGTACAATATATCCTTGTTGCTTATTTAGTTTATACATAGAAGTTTTATGTCTTAATCACATACCCCTATCTTGCCCTTCTCCCTACCTCATCTTACTGGTAACCACTAGTTTGTTCTCTATATCTGTGTCTGTTTCTGTTTTGTTCTATATAATCATTTGTTGTATCTTTTAGCTTCCACATATAAGTGATATATAGAGTATTTGTCTTCCTCTGACTTATTTCACTAATACCCTCTAGGTCCATTCACACTGCTGCAAATGGCAGAATTTTGTTCTTTTTTTATGGATGAGTAATATTTTGGGGTGTACAGTGTGTCTGTGTATGTACATAACATATAGAAATAACATCTTCTTTATCTATTTATCTGTTGATGAACTCAGGTTTGTTTCCATATCCTGGTTACTGTAAATGATACTGCTATGACTATTGGGGTGATTGTATCTTTTCAAATTAGAATTTTCATTTTCTTTGGAAATATACTGAGCAGTGGAATTATTGGATCATATACTAGTGTATTTTTAATTTTTTTGAGGAATCTCCATAAAGTTTTCCATAGTGGCTGCACCAATCTATATTCCCAACAGTGTATTAAGGTTTCCTTTTCTCCACATCCTCACAGACATTTATTATTTGTAGGCCTCTTGATCATAGCCATTTTGACAGGTGTGAAATGATATCTCATGGCGGTGGTTTTGATTTGCATTTATCTGATGGTAAGCAATGTTGATCATTTTTCATGTGCCTGTTGGCCATCTATATATCTTCTCTGGAAAAATGTCTGTTTAGGTCTTCTGCCCATTTTCAATCAGGTTTTTTGTTTTTTGATGTTGGAATTGCATTAGCTGTTTATATACTTTGTGTATTAAACCCTTACTGGCCATATCATTTGCAAATATCTTCTCCCAGTCAAGCAGTTTGTCTTTTTGTTTTGCCATTTTTTTTTTTTGTGAAAAAGCTTTTAAGTTTAATTAGATCTCATTTGTTTATTTTTGCTTTTATTTCCTTTGCTTTAGGAGACAAATCCAAAAAATATATTGCTATGATTTATGTCAGAGAGTGTTCTGCCTGTTTTCCTCTAGGGGTTTTATGGCTTCCAATTATATGTTTATGTTTTTAATCCATTTTGAATTGATTTTTGTAGATGGTGTTAGAGAATGTTCTAATTTTATTCTTTTACATGTAGCTGTCCAGTTTTCCCAGAAACAGTTACTGAAGATACTGTCTTTTATCCATTGTATATTCTTTCTCTTTTCTGTTGTAGATTAATTGACCATAAATGTGTCGATTTATTTCTGGGCTCCCTATTCTGTTCCACTGATCAACATGTCTGTTTTTGTACCAGTACCATACTGTTTTTATTATTGTACCTTTGTGGTATATTCAGAAGCCAGGAAATGTGATGTCATCAGTTTTGTTCTTTTTCCTCAAGATTTCTTCAGCAATTTGAAGTGTTTTTTTTGTGGTTCTATATACATTTCAGGATTATTATTACTATTTTTTCTTTTTTAGGGCATACCTGCAGCATATGGAAGTTCCTGAGCTAGGAGTCAAATCAGAGCTGCAGCTTTTGGCCTGCTCCACAGCCACAGCAACACCAGATTCAAGCAGCATCTGCAACCTACACCACAGCTCATGGCAAAATCAGATCCTAAACCCATGAGCAGGGCCAGGGATTGAACCTGCATCCTCATGGATCCCAGTTGGGTTTATTACCTCTGAGCCACAACAAGAATTCCAAAATTTTGGGATTATTTGTTCTAGTTTAGAAATGTCATGGGTATTTTGATAGGGATTGCATTAAATCTGTAGATTGTCTGGGGGTACTATGGACATTTTAACAATATTAATTTTTTTAATCCAGTAACATGAAATATCTTTCAATTTCTTTGTATTATCTTCAGTTTCCTCCATCAGTGTTTAATAGTTTTCAGAGCACAGGTCTTTCACCACCTTGGTTAAGTTTATTTTTTTAATGCAATTTTATTTTATTTTTTTTAGGGCTGCACCCATGGCATATGGAATCTCCCAGGCTAGGGGTTGAACTGGCGCTGCAGCTGCTGGCCTATGCCACAGCCACAGCAATGTAGGATTCAGGCTGCATCTGTGACCTATGCCGTAGCTTGTGGCAACACCAGATCCTTAACCTACCAAGTGAGGCCAGGGATCAAAGCCACATCTTCATGGATACTACATAGATTCATTTGGGTTCTTAACCCACTGAGCCACAAGAGGAACTCCTTTAATGCAATTTAAATGGGACTGTTTTCTTAATTTCTCTTTTTGATATTTCATTATTTGTGCAGAGAAAAGCAACAGATCTCTGTATTCTAATCTTTTTTTCTCCTGCAACTTTACTGAATTCATTTACTAGTTCTAGCAGTTTTTGTTTTTTGTTCTTTTTTTTTTTTTTGGTTGGGGGAGACTTTATGGTTTTCTATATATAATATTATGACATCTTCAAACAGTGAAAGTTTTACTTCTTCCCTTCCAATCTGGATGCACTTTATTTCTTTTTCTATGATTGCTGTGACTAGAACTTCCAACACTGCAGTAAATAGAAGTGGCAAGACTAGGTATCCTTGTCCTGTTCCTGATTTTAGAGAAAAGGCTTTCAGTTTTTTGCCATTGAGTAAGATGCTAGCTGTGGGTTTATGATAAATGGCCTTAATTATGTTGATATTTATTCCATATATACCAACTTTGATGAGTTTTTGTCATAAATGAAAGCTGAATTTTGTCAAATGCTTTCTCTACATCTATTGATATGATCATGATTTTTATCATTTGTTTTTCTAATGAGGTGTGTCATATTTATTAATTAGCTAATATTGAAACATTCTTGCATACTTGGGATAAATCCCACTTGATCATTTTGTATAATCCTTTTTATATACTTTAGATTTTGCTTCCTAATATTTTGTAGAAGATTTTTGCATCTACATTCACCAGATATATTGGCCTATAATTTTCTTTTTTTGTAGTGTCTTTGTCTTGTTTGGGTATCAGAGTAATGCTAGCCTTATAGAATGAATTTGGGAGAGTTCTATGCTCTTCTCTTTTTTGGAATAGCTTTAAAAGTATAGATAATATTTCTTTACATTTTTGGTGGAATCACTCTGTGAAGCCATCTTGGTGCTGGGCTTTTGTTTGCTGGGAGTTTATTTTTTATTAATTCAATTTCACTAATAGTGATCATCTTTTCAGATTGTCTTTTCCTGATTGGGTCTTGGGAGGCTGTATGTTTCTAGAAATTTGTTTACTTCTAGTTTGTCAAATTTGTTGGCATATAAATGTTCACAGTGTCCCCTTATTTTTTGTAACTTGGTGATACTGGTTGTTATTTCTTCTGTCTTATTTTGTTTATTGGCTCCTCTCTCTTCTTTTCTTGATTAGCCTGGATAAAAGTTTATCAATCTTGTTTATCTTCTAAAAAAATAAAACAGGTCTTAGTTTCATTTATCTTTTCTATTTTTTTTTTTTTTTGGCCTCTGTTTTATTTATTTCCTCTCTGATCTTTATTATTTTCTCCCTTTTGCTGACACTGGGCTTTGTTTTTTCTTCCTTTTTAATTCTTTTAGATAGTAAGATAGGTTGTTTGTTTCAGATTTGTTTGTTTTCTCAAGGTAGGCCTGTATCACTATAAACTTGCCTCTTAGACTGCTTTTGTTGCATCCCATAGATTCTGGAAAGTTGTGTTTCCATTTTCCTTTGTCTCAAAGTTATTTTATGACTCCCTCTTTGATTCTTCATTGACCCACTAGTTTTCTACAGCATGTTGTTTAGTCTCCATATCTGAGGTTTTCTCTTTTTTCTTCCTGTAATTGATTTCTAGTTTGATACCACTGTGGTCGCAAATATGATTGATATAATTTCTATTCTCTTAAATTTGTTGAGACTTGTTTTGTGGCCTAGTATGTGATGTATTCTGGAGAACATTCCATATGCACTTGAAAAGAATGTATATTCCGCAGTTTTGGATGGAATGTCCTAGAGATATCTATCAAGTCTAACTGATCTAGTGTGTCACTTAAGTACACTGTTTCATATTGATTTCCTGTCTGGATAATCTGCCCATTGGTTTAAATATGCTGTTAAAGTCCCCTACTATTATTATATTATTGTCAATTTCTCCATTAATATTCATTTTATATGTTTATGTGCTCCTGTATTTGGTACCTATATGTTAATAAGCACATGAACACTTCTCACAAGTGGAGGCCAGGCTTTCCACAGCTCTCCCATTAGTCCCACCAGGCCTGAAAACAGCCTAGGGAACTCATCTTCCCCATGTTGGACCCCAGGACTGGGACACCCGATTTGTGGTTCAAACTGCTCACTCTCCAGGGTGGATCACTACCCAAGTAATCTTCCTCATCATCTGAGTTCCCTCCCAAGGGCACAGATCTCACCTGATCATTTCTCATCCCTTCCTGATTCCATGTGGATCTTTCTTACAGCTCTGGTTGTATAGGAGTCTTTCTACCAGTCTCAAACTAGTTTTCAGTGAGAATTTTCCCACATGTGATGTATTTTTGATGTGTTTGGGGGGGGGAGGTATGTTCTGCATCCTCCTACATTACCCTCTTGATCTCCTTCCCTTAAATACTTTTTTTTGGGGGGCCACCCCATGGCATAGGGAAGTTGCTGTGCTAGAGACTGAACCTGAGCCACAGTAGTGATAATGCCAAATCCTTAAACACTAGGCCACCAAGAAACTCCCATCAAATACTTAAAGTTTAAAAATGTATTTCCTTGCCAAGGTCCCAACTTCTTGATTTCTATGAGTGATATTACCATTCTTCTAGTTTCCCAAGCTTAAGAACATGATGTCATTTTGGTTGCTTTGCTGTTTATCTCCTCCTTTATTTATAATGATTTACCACTGGTCATGTCTTCAAAGTGTTCACAGATTGGGTTTCTATATTTAACTCTGCCATGACCTTCACTCAGGTATGATCACTGGGAATTACTTCAATAGCTGCCGATAAGTGTCTCTTTCTTCCAGACCATTCCCCCACCAACACTCCAACATCACTGTCAGAGAGATGTTCATAAAAAAAATTTCATTATGTCACTCCCTGCTGAAGATCTCACATTGTTAAGTTTAGGCTGCTTATTCTTTTTTAAAGGCAGTAAATTACATGATTTCCTCTTATTTCTGTAACATTATTTTTTGTTTTTTTCATGCATTCTTCTCTGCCCAAAGGGTTCTCTTTGGTGTTAGCCCTACAGTAAGTCCACTTTTAACACTCTTACAAAATAAAAATTTATTTATTTAAAAAAATGTTTCCATTATATCTGGTTTAAAGTTTTCTGGCAGTTTTTCAACTGTACAGTGTGGCGACCTGGTTACACATACATATGTAGATTTGTCATAAGTGATTAGACATAGTTCCCAGTGCTATACAGCCGGATCTCCTTGCTTTTCCATCCCAAAGGCAATAGTCTACAACTATTAACCCCAGACTCCCATTCCATCCCACTCCTCCCCCACGCTCTTGGCAACCACAAGTCTGTTCTCCAATAGTCTCCAACAGACTGTGATTTTCTTTTCTGCAGAAAGGTTCATTTGTGCAGTATATTAGATTACAGATGTAAGTTATATCATATGGTATTTGCCTTTCTCTTTCTGAGTTACTTCACTCAGCATGAGGGTCTCTGATTCCATCCATGTTGCTGCAAATGGCATTATTTTATTCTTTTTTATGGCTGAGTAGTATTCCATCATGTATATATACCACACCTTCCTAATCCAATCATCTGTCCATGGACATTTGGGTGGTTTCCATGTTCTGGCTATTGTGAATAGTGCTGCAATGAACATGCGAGTGCATGTGTTTTTTCAAGGAAAGTTTTGTCTGGATACATGCCCAAGAGTGGGATTGCTCGGTCATATGATAGTTCTATGCATAATTTTTTAAGGTACCTCCATACTGTTTTCCATAGTGGTTGTACCAGCTAACATCCCCACCAACTGTGCAGGAGTGTTCCCTTTTCTCCACACCCCCACCAGCATTTGTTGTTTGTGGGTTTATTAATGATGTTCATTCTGACTGGTGTGAGGTGGTATCTCATGGTAGTTTTGATGTGCATTTCTCTAATCATCAGAGATGTTGAGCATATTTTCATGTGCTTGTTGGCCATCTGCATATCTTCTTTGGATAAATGTCTATCCAGGCACTTTGCCCATTTTTCAATTGGGTTGTTGGGTTTTTTTTGCTGTTGAGTTGTATAAGTTACTTGTATATTTCAGATATTAAGCCCTTGTAATTTGCATCATTTGACACTATTTTCTCCCATGCTGTAAGTTGTCTCTTAGTTTTCTTTTTGGTTTCCTATACTGTGAAAAAATTTGTCAGCTTGATTATGTCCCATTGGTTTATCTTTGCTTTTATTTCTGTTATTTCTGTTATTGGGAGACTGACCTGAGAAAACATTTGAAAGGCTGATGTCAGAGAATGTCTTCCCAATGTTTTCTTCCAGGAGTTTAATGGTGTCTTGTCTTATATTTAAGTCTTTAAGCCATTTTGCGTTTATTTTTGTGCATGGTGTGAAAATGTGTTCTAGTGTCATTGAAACTGTCCAGATTTCCCAGCAATACTTACTAAAAAGACTGTCTTTTTCCCATTTTAAGTTCTTGCCTCCTTTGTCAAAGATTACTTGATCATAGGTGTCTGGGTTTATTTCTGAGTTCTCTATTCTGTTCCATTGGTCTGTGTGTCTGTTTTGGTACCAGTACCGCACTGTCTTTTTTTTTTTAATTTTTTCCCGTCTTTTTGCCTTTTTTTATGTAGAGCCGCACCCGCGGCATATGGAGGTTCCCAGGCTAAGGGTCTAATTGGAGCTGTAGCTGCCGGCCTACACCACAGCCACAGCAATGTGGGATCTGAGCCGCGTCTGCGACCTACACCACAGCTCACGGCAACGCCGGGTCCTTAACCCACTGAGCAAGGCCAGGGATTGAACCTGCAACCTCATGGTTCTTAGTCGGATTCGTTAACCACTGAGCCACAAAGGGAACTTGCGCACTGTCTTGATTACTGTGGCCCTGTAACATTGCCTGAAGTCTGGGAGAATTATGCCTCCTGCTTGGTTTTTGTTCCTCAGAATTGCTCTGATGATTCTGGATCTTCTGTGGTTCCATGTAAATTTTTGGATTATTTGTTCTAGTTCTGTGAAGAATGTCATGGGTAATTTGATAGGGATTGCATTGAAACTGTAGATTGCTTTGGGTAGTATGGCCATTTTTACAATATTGATTTTTCCAGCCCATGAGCATGGAATATCTTTCCATTTCTTTGTATCTTTGATTTCCTTGATTAATGTTTTGTAGTTCTCTGCATATGTCTTTCATCTCCTTGGTCAGGTTTATTGCCAGGTATTTGATTTTTTGGGGTGCAATTTTAAAAGGTAAAGTATTTTGGTATTCTTTTTCTAATATTTCCTTGTTAGTATACAGAAATGTGATTGATTTCTGAATGTTAATATTATATCCTGCTACTTTGCTGAATTTGTTGATCAGTTCAAGTAATTTTGGGGTTGAGTCCTTGGGGTTTTCTATATATAGTAAGTATCATGTTATTTGCATAGAGTGACAGTTTTACCTCTTCTCTTCCTATTTGGATGCCTTTTATTTCTTTTGTTTGTCCGATTGCTGTAGCTAGGATTTCCAATACTATGTTGAATAACAGTGGTGAGAGTGGGCATCCTTGTCTTGTTCCAGATTTTAGTGGGAAGGCTTTCAGCTTTTCTCCACTGAGTATTATATTTGCTGTGGGTTTGTCATAAATGGCTTTTATTATGTTAAGGAATGTTCCCTCTATCCCCACTTTGGTAAGTGTTTTGGTCATGAATGGATGATGGACTTTGTCAAATGCTTTTTAGGCATCTAGTGAGATAATCATGTGGTTTTTGACTTTTCTTTTGTTAATGTGCTGTATGACATTGATTGATTTGTGGACGTTGAACCATCCTTGTGCACCTGAGATGAATCCCACTTGGTCATGGTGTATGATCTTTTTGATATGCTGTTGGATTCGGTTGGCTAAAATTTTGTTGAGAATTTTTGTTGAACATTCATCAAAGATATTGTCCTATAGTTTTCTTTTTTCATGGTGTCTTTGTCTGGTCTTGGAATTAAGGTGATGTTGACATCATAGAATGTTTTTGGGAGTGTTCCTTCTTCAGTGTTTTAGAAAAGTTTAAGGAGAATGGGTATGATTTCCTCTTTGTATGTTTGGTAGAATTTGCCTGTGAAGCCATCTGGTCCTGGACTTTTACTTGTAGGGAGTGTTTTTATGATATGCTCAATTTCATTTCCAGTGATTGGTCTATTCAGTTGATCTATTTCTTCTTGATTTAGTTTTGGCAGGGTGTAAGTCTCTAAAAAGTTGTTCATTTCTTTTAGGTTGTCAAATTTGCTGGTTCATAGTATTCTCTCATAGCTTTTTGTATTTCTGTAATATCCATTGTGACTTCTCCTTTTTCATTTCTTATTTTGCTTATTTGGTTTTTTTCTCTCCTCTTCTTGGTGAATCTAGCCAGAGGTTTGTCAATTTTGTTTACCTTTTCAAAGAACCAGCTCTTGGATTTATTAATTTTTTTCTATTAGTTTTTGCTTTTCCCAACCTAGGCTGTTTCTTAAATATAGGATCTTGGTCATATAATTTTATGAAAATCTTATGATTTAGGGTAGATAAGTACTTGCTGTTTTATGAAATAAGACAAAGTAAAATGAACACACAAATTGCAATATGTGGAGATAGATTTTTATCAGAGTATTTAGGAAGAAAATGCTTTGCATCCAGGAAGAATCTCTTACAGAGCTGTTAAATGCCAGAATAGCAAGAATGCAGCTTGTAAATAGTTCCTTATGCATCTTTTGCATTGTGGTGTGCAAATTTGGGCCAGTTAATTTTCAGGGCAATATGCTACCCAAGTGAATCTGTTTCTCATTTTAAATAATTCTTAAAATATGTGAAATACTCCATAAGTGTTCCCTCCTCTAAGGGTCTAGATGATGCCCAAATCCTAGATTCACAACAGTCTAGGATACATAAGATGTCTTACTATTACTAAATTTAGGTGTATCTGAAAATGGGTTTTTAAGTAGGTAGTAAAAACAAATTTTCCCCCTTTAGGAGGACTTCAGAGAGATAGTTCCACACCTTATAGTAGTTTCGTAAATGAATAATTTGACACTAAGTTAAGAATCCAAATCATACTACTGTAAGCAGATGTGACATCCAGAAGGTTAACCCTAGCATCTGGTATGCCCTCCTCTGGCATTAGGACATGGGTTTTAGAATTGCAACATTGACCAATGTATGTTTAAGAACAGAATATGTCAAGGAGGTCACATAAACAATGTAAAAATGAGAACAGGGGGACAGAGAGAATATAACATTGGAAGAAAATTGCAGTGATATTTCAGGCTATAGAAATGTTGAGAAATTTTATAGATAGGTACATAAATTAAAGGAGCCAGGATTTTTGGTTATGCATAATGAATAAATAAAATCATACAGTCAAATTAGCTTATTTCCCTCTCCTCTATATAGACATTTATTTAAATAGGTTTTTCACAAATAAATACCAAACTTGGAGCTAACATGGCCAAGTGCATCCATACTTTCTGCTCTCTTCCTGTTCACTACCTTTAGGTGAGTTAAATGGGCATGTAGGGGTTTTACTTTAAACTGATATTCTTCTAGTTCCTGCTAAAGTAACCTGAAAAAGAAGCATATTAACAAAACGTTTGGAGGACTCCTGATAATAAAGTGCATTCTATCCACAGTTGAAGTGATGCAAGTTGAAAACTTAAAAATATTCATAATTGTACCAACATTTAATTAGCAATGCCACATCACCGTTGGTACCAGAAAGCCCTGAATGAACTATTGTTGTAGTTTTGCTGATAGACAGCTTGTCAGGAAATGATCAGTATTGGCAATGATTTGGGGCTAATTTCATGGATGTTTTCCAGTTTCCGTGATCTTCCTTTCCCCTTTTCCAAACAAAAGTGCTTCTGAAAATTTCTGTTTAACATCTTTCACTTCAAATAAAGAAAACACAAAACATTCCCCTTGCAGCTGGTACTGGTGAAATTACTTCTCTGGAGGGACCAGCAGATGAGGGGTCTTGTTTGAGAAGCACCAGGCAGAAGGTTACATTCTGTATCAGAGCCCACACTCAGACATGCAACTTGAGATCAGTCCCTCCCCCCCCTTCTACCTACACACAACACACACACACACACACACACACACACACACACACACACACACACACACACAATCTAAATGAACACAGATGGCTGGCACCCAGAGTAGGCATCTAGGAAAACAGCCTCAGGCCTCTCTGGTTGCTGTCATTTCATTCTACAAATACAGAGAGCCTTCAAGATGTCTGTGTTTTTTCTTAATCTGAGATCACTCCTGTTTTAGTGCTTATCCACTTCCTGTTGGGAAATGTACCAGAGGCATCAGAAAGATATCCAAAGATTGATTTGAGTAAAATAAACATTCATTTAAACTCACTGGTTGCACGGTATTATATTTAACAAAAGCTATATTATGATAAAATCTATATCAGTTTCTAAGAGGTGATGTTTTTCCTCCAGAGCTGAATAACATCACCTGATCTATTTGTGTCTCCTTGGGAAATAAATTAACTTTTCAAATGTAATATAAAAGATGAGAGAACCAAACTTCACAAATGTTGAAAAACAATCTAAATCATTACACCTCCCAAATCAAATGGAACATATGTTTTCCCCAATTTTTTTCTGTATAAAGTATGCAAACAATTACCTGGATTTGGAGGGCATAATTATGAAGGGGTTGATATCTAAAAGGTTATTATTGATTTATAGAGTTCTCTAGTTTAATCAAAGACAGATTTAGGAATTGGAAAAAAAAATGCTGCTTTCCCCAGGAACAATAAATGTCTCAAAGGGGAAATGTAAGATTTAAGAGTGATTTTTATAAGACATATATACTGCAGTTGTGGATCTGGGAGGTGTTTCTCATTTGAACTTCTATGTAATGAACATTTTGTAGAACCATCTCACTCATTGTAGTATATTTTATATGCCTCAAAATGCAGTAATTAAATTCCTAGGGTAATTTTTGTTGAGTTTGAATGCCTCATTTTACATTATGGATTTATAATCCTCAGTGTGCAGATTTAGTACATATTACAAGTATAAAATATTTAAGCAATAAATTTAGTGTAATTCAGTCCCCATCAGGTATGAATGATCTTTCTCTGTGTCTCTAATGTGCATGAGCGCATGGGCGTGCACGTGTACACACACACACACACACACAGAGCACAAGTTCATTCATCTAACGTTGGATAATGTGATATTGCTTAATATTGTTGTTGTATAACATAAATTAAATATTGCATGGGGAGGACTCATACTTTAGTTTTATATGCATGTTTAATTATTATGGCAATGTATTTATGTAAGAGCAGACTGTTGTGTAGTGTCAACATTCACAGTAAAAACAATTTTTATTTCTCTTTAGGGCCACACTAGCTTCATATGGAGGGTCCCAGGCTAGGGTTTAAATCAGAGCTGTAGCTGTTGGCCAGTACCACAGCCACAGCAATGCCAGATCCGAGCCATGCCTGTGACCTACACCACAGCTCACAGCAACACTGTATCCTTAACCCACTGAGCAAGACCAGGGATCGAACCTGCATCCTCATGGATATTAGTTGGGTTTGTTTACCACTGAGCCATGACGGGAACTCCAAAATAAATTTTTAAAAAAGTCAAAATTTCTTCTTTTAGGGAAAAATTCAAATTCCTTTTTGATTTAATCATAGACCCACTAGCTCTTTTGAGTAGCATATTGTTTAGACTCCATTTAACCTCTTTTTTCTCCTTTCTTTTTCTGTGGTTGATTTCTAGATTCCTGCTGTGTGGTCAGAAAAGATGCTTGAAATAATTTCTATACTTTTAAATTTGTTGAGGAATTTTTTGTGCCATAGTATGTGGTCAATCCTAGAGAATGTTCCATGTGTATTCAAAAAGAATGCCTTTTTTTTTTTTGTCTTTTTGCCTTTTCCAGGGCTGTACTCATGGCATATGGAGGTTCCCAGGCTAGGGGTCCAATCAGAGCTGTAGACCCTGGCCTACACCACAGCCACAGCAACGCGGGATCCAAGCTGCATCTGCAACCTACACCACAGCTCATGGCAACACCAGATCTTTAACCCACTGAGCAATGCCAAGGATCGAACTCATGGTTCCTAGTCGGATTCATTAACCACTGAGACATGATGGGAACTCCTGTATTTTTTTTTTTTTGATGTAATGTCCTGAAAATATAATTTAAGTCTAATTATTCTATTATATCATTTAGGATCTCTGTTGCCTTATTAACTTTCTGACTAGAAGATCTGTCCATTGATGTGAGTAGGGTGTTAAAGTCTTATTGTATTCCCATTAATTTCTCCCTTTATGTCTGTTAGTATTTGTTTTATGCATTTGAGTAATCCTATATTAGGTGTGTATATGTTAAAGAATGTAAAATCCTCTTCTTGTGTTGATCCTTTCATCATTACATAGTGTCCTCCTTTATCTTTTTTATGACCTTGGTTTGAAATCCACTTTAACTAATATGAGTATTGCAACCCTTGCATTCCTGTCACTTCTGTTTGCATGAAATATCTTTTTCTATCCCCTTGCTTTCAATATCTGTGTGTTCTTGGCTCTAAAGTTAGTCTCCTGTAAGCGGCATTTTGTAGGATCTTGCTTTTTATCCATTATGCCACTTTTTGTCTCTTGATTGGAGCATTTGCTCCATTGACATTTAAGGCATTCCCAGAGATGGTAATAGCCCAGGACTTCTGACCAATATGGAACAACAAGGATTGGATTTATCTCACACCTGATGCAAATTTAAAACTGGACAAAATATGTGAAAGAAGTTTCAGACATTGGACCTCAGGAAGCACAGGACTGTTTCACCTAAGGGAAGGGAAACAAATACTGTGAGTCCTATGATTGCTGAAGCTTCATTTCCAAGCTGCAGCACAGAGAAGGGCAACCCAGGGTCAGGCAGTCTGGTTGAGTGGAAGGAGACAGAACTGGTATTCATAAAGACCAAGACATATAGAGTTTGTGGAACAGGATATAGAAGAGAAAAGGGAGGAGAAGAGAACGGAAGGGAAGGAAAGGGAAGAGAAGGGGGGAGGGAAGGGAAAGGAAGGCTAGGGGAGGAAGCTCTGGGGATCTGCAGAAGGGTCTCCTCAAGTTTTTGGCTGAGAACTGATTCATGTGCATATGAGAGTAAACTGCCTGACACCAAGGAAAGAACCATTGAAAAAAGGGTAGAGAGCTCAACAGAGATGGGAATTCCTTCCAGCCAAGTGGAAGGAATTCATAACATAAGAGAAAGAATACTTAGAATGATATTGCCTCAATAGGAGGCTAAATTAGCTGTAGACCAAAGTCTCATTGAACCCACCCTAACAAAGTTTAAAAGAAAGACTCAGCCTATTCCAAGTAACTTAGCTGCATGCCAGATTGAAATCCAACACTAATTAAGGAATACAACAGCCAGTAATCAAAGACAAAATTTACAATGCTCAGCATGTAATAAAATTTTACCAGGTGTGCAATAAAGCAGGAAAATATGAACCATGACTAGGAAAAAATCAATTAGTAGAAAGAGACTTAGAAATGACAAAGATGATGGAACTAGCAGACAAGGACTTTAAATAGCTGTTACATTCTCCATATGCTCAAGAATTTAAGAGAAATACATAAGCATGATGAGGACAGAAATAGAAGATTAAAAAATAAAATTAGAACCCCTAGATTAATAAAAAATTAAAAACAACTTCTAGATTTGAAAATACAGCATTTATGATGAAATTAATAATAACTAAAATTTATTGAGCATTTACTAGGCACCAGGCACTGGGCTGAATATTTCTCATTTATCTCATTTAACTTTAGCCTCACTCATATAAAGCAGGTATTAAAGATGAGGAAATTGAGGACTGGAAAGGATAAATAATTGTACATGATCAGAGAGCTGAATCTCAAAACCTGGCAGTCCACCTCCAAAGCTCATGCTTTTAAGCAACATTCTGCATTGTTTATAACACTGTTTCTGTTCCATTATAGATTTCTGTTAGAACATTTACTTTAACATTTCCCTATAATATGATTTTATATACATACTATTTAATAAGCTAATTCAAACTATAATCAATACATTATCCAACTGATAAAGAATGAAAGCACATAAGTTTTTTTAAAAAAGTCAATATACTAGTATGAATGTCATCAATAAATAATCATATTTATTCTCAAAAGTACATTAACTTAAATACATGGGTCAATGTATCATAAGAGAAAAATGTTTTGGCTACACAATTCCTGGAGTCCATAATTATGCCAAAGAATTTTTTTCCTGAATAATGACCACATACTTAATCAACCTAATGTCCTCATATGAAGGCTCTTAGGCAACAGAAACAATTTGACAATTTTTCACTCCTTGCAAGTAAGACAGAAAGTCCACTTGAATGTCATGGAATGTCAGGTCACAGAATAAATGAGTTCAAACAAAATCGGAACTGAGATTCTCATAAATAGGTTCTCACTCTAATATCTTGGCCCCTTATGAAAGCCACTTCCCACTCACAGGAGAGGTGTAGCCCTCTGCTGGGTGGGCAGGACTCACAGTGCTCAGGAGGTAACTGAGTGCAGGCTTTTTCCATACCTTGCACAATTCAATTTAATTCCATTTTAAATAGTATTTACTAAGCATCTACAAAGTTCCAGGTGATATTTTAGCCTTCAAATCCATATATCTATTCAAGAAGTAAACAATACTGAAGGTTCCACAAAAAAATAAAAATAGAACCACCATATGGTCCACCAATCCTATTCCTGGGCATTTATCAAAAAAAAAAAAAAAGCTTAATTCAAAAAGATACATGCACTCCTGTATCACTGGAGCACTATTCATTGTAGCACTATTTACAACAGCAAAGACATGGAAGCAAAATAAGTGTCCATCAACAGATGAGTAGATTAAGAAGATGTGGTGCATATATACAATGGAATATTACTTATCCATTAAAAAGAATTAAATAATGCCATTTGCAGCAACATGAATGGACCTAGAAATTATCATACTAAGTGAAGTTAGACATCGAAAGATAAAACATCATATGTCAACACCTATGTGTGAAATCTAATAAAACAAGGGGGGGATACAAATGAACTTATTTGTAGAACAGAAACAGGCTCACAAACTTTAAAAACTTATGGTTACCAAAGGGGACAGGTTGGAGGGGGGAGGGATGGACTAGGGGTTTGGAATTAGCATATGCACACTGAGGTATATGGAATGATTGGCTGATGGGAATCTGCTGTATGGCACAGAGAACTATACCCAATATTCTGGGATAATCTATGTGGGAAAAGAATCTGGATGTATATAAATGTATAAATGAATCACTTTGTCATATGGCAGAGATTATCACAACCCTATAAACTAACTATACTTCAATAAAACTTTTTAAAAATGTGGAAAAAAGAAATAAACAAACCAGGCTCTCTCGGCTATTTTAGTTGTAATTCTACCCTGAAAAGCCAGTCAGTGAGTAGTCATGAGGCATAGAACAGAAAAGACAACCACTTGATCTGATCTGTACTCGTAGGTTAGAAGAATTGATCAGGAACCAATTCCACCAATTTGATTTTATGGGTCAGAATTTTTTTTAAGTTGAGGATTTTAACACAGATCAACCACAATAAAACTAAAAATCAAACAGAAAACTAAATATAGAACTTTCATATGGTTCGGCAATCCAATTCCTGAGCTTATATTGAGACAAAACTATAATTCAAAATATACGTGTACCTATATACTCACAGTAGCACTGTTCACAATAGCCAAGACATGGAAACAACCTAAAAGTCCATCAACAGATGATGGATTAAGAAGATGTGGTACATATATACAATGAATGCTACTCAGCCATAAAAAGAATGAAATAATGCTATTTGCAGCAACATGGATGCAACTAGAGATCATCATACTAGTGAAGTAAGTCAGAAAGAGAAAGGCAAATACTGTATGATATCACTTATATGTGGAATCTAAAATATGTCACCAAAGTACCTATCTCCAAAACAGAAACAGACTCACAGACACAGAACAGATTTGTGGTTGCCATGGGGGAGGGGGGAGGGAGTGGGATAGACTGGGAGTTTGGGGTTAGTAGATGCAAACTATTACACTTAGAATAGACAAGCAATGAGGTGCTACTGTATAACACAGGGATATAAATCCAAACTCTTGGAATAGACCATGAAGGAAGATAATATAAGAAAAGGATATAATATAAAAAATATTGTAAAAAACTAAAAAGCAAATGACCATCAACTATCACCATCAACAAATACACACAAGAAGGGATGTCATCTAACATCAAATAAGCAGTAAAAATTTAATCTTTTGTCCATATCACAATAAAGGGTAGTTTTTTTTTGTTTTTGTTTTTGTTTTTGTCTTTTGTCGTTTTAGGGCCGCACCTGCGGCATATGGAGTTCCCAGGCTATGGGTTGAATCGGAGCTACAGCTGCCAGCCTACGCCACAGTCACAGCAATATAGGATCCGAGCCGCGTCTGCAACCTACACCATGGCTCACGGCAATGCCAGATCCTTAACCCACTGAGCCAGGCCAGGGATCAAACCCGCAACCTCAAGGTTCCTAGTTGGATTTGTTTCCACTGAGCCACGATGGGAACTCCAAGCAAGGGTAGTTATTTAAATTGAATTAATTTAGCTCTGTGAAAGAAAACTCACTACTTTTTTTTTCCTGTTCTCATTTCAACATGGACCAGTGAAAACCTTGTCATATTGGCTGTTCTTTGAAAGCAGGAGTTTAAGAACCATTTCTGTGGGGGCATTTTAGTATCAGTGATATGAACAACATTTTACTAAGAAAAGAGAGGTGCAGCCACACAGCAGGAAGTGATCTTGAAGGACATATAGTGTTGTCCCTTTGGTAGTATCACTGAAGGCAGGTGGCTCTCACTACCTACCAGATGGGTCTTATTTGGGAACAAAGACCAGCAACATATAGAAGTACTATAATTTCATCATTCACTAGCTGTGTTATGTGTGAGGCTAAAAGTTAGGTAAATACGGGGTATACTTCTACCTCATCAGTATAACTATCAAATTATAAATTCTATATGGATTTCACTCCAACCATAGGTTATAAATGGCTTTTTGCTGCAGCTTTCCCTCACATCCCCCAAAACATGTTCCTGGACTAGAGATTAGATTTTTATCTTGGCTCCTAGTTTTCATTCCTTCCTGCTCCTTACCAGGCCTGGATTGTATTTGGTTGAGGTCTGGACAACTCATCTAGCTCTTACTATTTTTTCCTCAAGGTCAGCATCTTGCTCTTGTTCCTATTACCACAAGTTTATATCCAACTGCGACTGGATGGCATGAAAGAACAGTTGGCCTCTTACTATGGAACTCAAAGAACCAAGACAGTATCCACTGACATTTACCTATTACTGCTGCCTCCAGACTACTGAATAACAGACTTCTTGAGTACCATTGCAATTTGCAATTGGATCTTAGGTCACTATCACTCCTGTGCACATCCTAAGTTTAAGAATTGGCCAAGATCCTTAGGTACTGGGTAGAGCCAATCTGTCCCCTCTAGTGCTGACTTAAACTTTTCTCCATCTTGCCTTGCCATAGAAGTCCGGCATGCTTGAGAGTTATGACAACATCATAGTTGACATAATCCATTTCTCTGAATGGAAAGATATGGTCAAGGTAGGCCTTGGTATGTTTCCTGATGGGTCATTTAGTAATATTAACTCCTAGTCAATAAGGAGTGGGTCTGAGCAAAGCTTAATGGGCTAATTTTCTTCAACTCTCTGACTAGGGCATCTTAATAGCATATAGATCTTTCACTAAAAGACAAGATTAGGGAGTTCCCGTCGTGGCGCAGTGGTTAACGAATCCGACTAGGAACCATGAGGTTGCGGGTTCGATCCCTGCCCTTGCTCAGTGGGTTAAGGATCCGGCGTTGCCATGAGCTGTGGTGTAGGTTGCAGACGCGGCTC
>PVHT020000174.1:4414658-4424782 GCA_004024745.2 Catagonus wagneri | reverse complement strand
GATCCTGCGTTGCTGTGGCTGCGGCGCAGGCCAGTGGCCACAGCTCCGATTAGACCCCTAGCCTGGGAACCTCCACATGCCAGCGGGTGCGGCCATAAACCCGCGGCCATAAAATGACAAAAGGCACACACACAAAAAAAAAAAGACAAGATTAACCATTAGTTTGAGGCTAATGAGGATTGTTCCATAAAGTCTTTTAATTCAATGATGATAAGCATACTCCCATTGTTAAAAAAGACTGAAAACAGTTAATAATGCATTGAGCTGTAATTGAGCACACGGAGCTATTTTAACTAAATTTTACTGGATGTTTAGTGAGTGCATAGTAAATGCCCAATGAGTGTAAATTACATTATTACTATCATAATTTTGGTGTGTACCAAACATTATAGTAAGGGCCTTACATGGATTATTTCATTTAATCCTAAGAAATGCTCCCTGAAGCAAGTACTGTTACCTCCAGTTGAAAGTCATCTTAAAGAGGCTAAGTAATTTCTCAGGGTCACTGATAGAGCCATTAACCCAACCCCCACACGCAATGCCTATACTCTAAGCCACTGTTTTAACTTCTTTAATTGGTTGCCCTAGAATTTTCAATATACATTTACAACTAATCCAAGTCCACTTTCAAATAACATGATACCACTTCATAGGTAGTGTGAACACCTTACAATAACAAAAGAATCCTAATTCCTTCCTCCTTTCCCTTATATCATTTGTCTTTTATTTCACATATGTCAGTATACATAAGTGTATACATAAGCATAATAAAAAAATACATAGTTGCTATTATTATTTTGAAAAAATCTGTTACCTGTTTGATTAATTAGGAATAAGAAAAATAAAATTTTTACTTTAAGCTTCATTTAGGCCTTTTTAAATGTTTTTCCTTTCTTTATGTAGGCCTGAGTTTTTTTTTTCCCTATATTATTTCACTCTAAAAAACTTCTTTTAGCATTTCTTGCTAGCTAAGCAGGTCTACTGGCAACAAATTTCAACTTTTGTTTGTATGAGAAAGTCTTAATTTCTCCCTCAGTTTTCAAGGATAATTTCTGAGTACAAAATTCTAGATTGTTGGGTTTTTGCTTTTGACACTCTAAATATTTCACTCCATTCTCTTGCTTACATGATTTCTGAGGAGAAGTGAAATATAATTTTTATCTTTGCTCCTCTAGAAGTAAGGTGCTTTTACTTTGGTCTCTTTCAAAATTTTTTTCTTTGTCTTTGATATTCTGTAATTTGAAAATGATATACAGAGATGTAATTTTTTGTCATTTATCCTGCTTGGCATTCCCGGAGCTTCCTGGATATGTAGTCTGATGTTTGACATTAATTTGGAGGATATTCTCAGTAATTATTGCTTCAAATATTTCTTTTCCATTTTCTCTTTTTTTTTCTCCTTCTGGCATTCTCATTATGTGTATGTTATACCTTTAAGTGGTTGTCCCACAATTCTTGGATATTCTGTTCTGGGTTTTCAGTCTTTTTTTCTCTTTGATTTTCAGTTTTAGAGAATCTATTGACCTATCTTCAAGCTCAGAGATTCTCTTCTCAGCTATATCCAGTCCACTAATAAGCTTATCAAAGATATTCATTACTTTTTTTTATCACTTGCATTTCTTTTCAGTTCTTAGAATTTCCATCTCATGCTTGCATTGTTCATTTGTTCTTGCATGCTATCTACTTTATCCATTAGAGCCCTTAGCATATTCATCATAGTTGTTTTAAATCCTGATCTGATAATTCCAACATTCCTTCCATATTTGAGTCTGTTTTTGATGGTTTTGATGCTTTGTCTATCTCTTCAAACTGTGGTGTTTTTTTTTTTTTGGCTTTTTGTATATCATTTGTAATTTCTCCTTAATAACCATACATTATACTCAGTAAAAAGAATTGTAAATAAGCCTTTAGCAATGTGAGGTGTGGAAGGAGAAGTGTTCTCTGGCTCTATGATTATTAACTCTGAGTATTTCAGTGAGCCTATACCTCTCAACCGTGACCACTACACACATTTCTCCATTCTCTTGCTCCCTTTAGCTGAGAGAGGATGGCCAGTATGGGCTGCAGTTGAGTATTTCCATTCCCCCACATGAAAGACTAGAGGGGCCCTGAGTTGAGTATTTCCCTTACTCCTCACAAAGTCTAGATCCAGCTGGAGTTGGGTATTTCCTCTTCCCCAGGTAACTAGTCTCTGATAAAAACCCTAGCATATTAGGCTCTGGTTTAAAGTTTCTCCTGTGGACAGATCTTATTAAGAAGACCAATGCTCTGATATACAAAATGCTTCCTCCCCCACCCCCTTCTGCTGGAAACATGAGGGGATTTTTTTCCAAAATTCCCTGCAAGTACCTGATAGAGCTCCTGAGGGTAAAACTAGAAAAATTATGGGGGTTCACCTATGACTGGGCACCTCTAGAGTTTAACTCTCATAGTCCTTCACATTAGAGCCTCTAGCAATTCATCACTTTCGGTGTAGGTTTCCCTAATTTGGCCCTGACTTCCAGGGAGGTTGCTACTTGTAAGATTTTGTTCTAGTAAGGTGGGATTCACTTGTTGGTTTCTCCAATTTTGGTTTGCCCTGTGACATCACTTCTCTGATGGCTCACAGAAGAGTTGTTGATTTTTCAGTTGGCTTAGCTTTTGACTTATTTTTTGTTAGGGTAGGGTGGCCACTTACAAGCTTTCTGGCATGCCAGACCAGAAACTGGAAGTCTGCCATAGTGTATTTCAGAAGAGCGTTTTATGGTGGTATGTTGACTGCAAGCTGGTGTAGCTATGAAAAAGAGAATGGGGAGAAATAGGATGAGTCTCTACAATCAGAAAATGTATGAAATAAAAGCAGAAGAGAAAAGGAACAAGATTAGAAACAAGAAATGGAAATGGAGAGGTGCCTGGGATTGGAAACATGAACATTAAGGAGAATCGTTATCTATAACATTAAAAATAATAAAATGTATTTATGTATTATTTATATAATACAAAGTTAAAACAATTTAGTAAGAAAGAGGTAAGGTGAGGAAAGAGAAAAGAAGTAGAAGGAAAATGCAGAGAGGCAGTTGTATTACAACTGAATATAGTAAACACTTTTGGTGGCAGGGGCAGGGTGGGAAACAGTTTAGGGTCAACAAGAACAGTACAATTACAAACTACTCTACTCATGTACACACGGCCTAAGTGATGAAGCCAGGAATAAAGCCCAGATTTCCCGATTCCTGGCCCTAGGCCTTATGTATTAAATCATGTTGCCTCTGCTGTCAGATAATCATCTTGCATCTGGAACATAAATACAGCCAATTCAAATGTGCAGCTTGATCTTATCATGTGGTTAGCAATCCATGCTGTTATTATTGTCAATAGGACTGCATCCCATCAATGCCAGTTCACTTTTTGGCAACGAATCTAGTGGCATAAGGCGCACAAACACAACCATAGGATGCAGTCAAAGGAAATCATCCTCATTCCAAATACCACAAGACATGAGGGGAAGTTCCCAAGTAGTGCTACTGTGGACGATCTTCAGGAACTCAAAGGAAAAAACTGGGAAAATGTATTTTAAGTTAAGATTTGTTCAGCTTTGATAACTCTAAACAAGGTGGGATTTTTTTAAAGTATGATTTAATAGAAATCTCTTTTATTGAATATCAATTTTTACTATAATCAGTAATCTTTCCTATCTTCAATGCTCAAGTGAAATCCACATGATCCCCGTTTACATCACTCAGATTTCCTTTTCACGTTAATGGGTACTATACGCCACATACACTGGAGAAATTAATGATCAGAATTAGTTATTTGATGCATGATGACTGATCAGCATCAGTGAAAGTTTTGACACGGAATAATAAACCCTATAACTTGTGTTTCCCCTCCAAACACACTGACTCCATGTTCAAAATGCTAGATTGTCTTAAGCCTAAACTAAAACGTGTATACCCATGTTCACAGCAGCGTTATTTACAACAGTAACTCAAATATCCATGTCAGATGAACAGGTAAACAAACTACGGTATATATATATGGTGGAACATTATTTAGCCTTAAAAAGCAAGGAAATTCTGATACGTGCTCCATGAATGAAACTTGAAGATATCATGCTAAGTGAAATAAGCAGTCACAAAAGGATAAATATTACATATTCCACTTATATGAGATACCTGGAATAACCAGACTCATAGAGACAGAGAGGAGAACGTTGTTTTCCAGGGGGTTAGAAAGAGGAGACTGGGGAGTTAGTGTTTAATGGGTACAGAGTTTTAATTGGGAAAGATGTAAAACTGGAGATGGGTGATCATAATGGTTGCACAACAATGTGAATATACTTGGGGGTTAAAATGATAAATTTATGTTATGGATAGCGCACCACACATACAAAAAAAAAAAGCCTTAAAGTACATTTTATCAGTCACCTTAATTTAAATATATAAATCCTTCGTTGGCCTCAGGAAGTCTGATTTAGCTGTATAGGATATTGATATTCATATTACAAATAGTTTCTCAGTGACTACATAGCCTTTGAAGTTTCTTGCTTATGCAAAGGAAACTAACACTTAATAAATCTCAAAAAAGAAGCTGGGAGTTGGGTCAGATTCAAATGATATAATCTGCACCGCCACATAGCAGGCCAATATCAGGGAAAGTTAAATTACTGTGATGTAATTTTATAATATAAGGCATGTTTCTGAGGTTCTTGCTGGTAATGCCATTTTTAAAGTCTAAATGAGAAGTTTTGGAAATGGTCATCACAAATAGTTTGGGTATTTCATCTTCTGGCTCTGGCTAGAAGCACCTTGTCCTCTTCCCCTCAATGCTCCTTTGAGATCTTTTCTGAATTAGGAAAGATATTATTTGGATGAACTTATGTCCTGAAAGCTGATTGGCTCACAGTAACTGGATGAGCTAAAACAGCTCTCAGTACACAAATCATACAAAGTTTGCCTCTGCCTAGGAGCACCTGTAGTCATTGCAGCCACCATCAGACTGGGCTACATATAGGCCAAGGAAGACAGACATTATTTTGTGTTTTTTACTCAAGCAAATGTTCTTGGTAGAGCCTAATTTCTGTCTGAGTGTGTTATGCAAGAAGGTCATGAATATCAACACCTTGGGGAATTAGAAAACAAATAAAATCATGGTTCTTAGAATTTAACTGGTCTCAAGGAATAATCTGGTGAGGCCCTAACTTCACAGATCCATTCACTGAAGTCAGCCAGTCATCTGATTGTTATTACTCACCTACTAGGTCCAGTCTAGTGGGGGGACAATGGTTATAATAAAGACAGTACAGCCACTTTATGAGAGGCATGCATTTTATAAGAATTCAAAGAGAGGTCATTTTTGGTTGGGCAATTATAAAAATGCTTCATGGAAGGGCACGTTGCAATTAGGAGAGAGTGTGAAAAAACTACCCACAGGAAATCCAGTAAGGAAAAATGCATGGCGTTTGTCCAAGTTGTTCAATGAATATACCTCTGGGATGAGGTATACATAGAGACAACGTGGCTAGAAATTTAGGTTGGGGACAAAATATCCAATTCAGAATTTTTTTGGGAATACACATTTTGTGAAAAGAGTGATTATAGTCAAAGACATAGCCAGGTTCTTACATTAAGGAGCAGAGCCGGAGGAGGGGCTATGGATGAATGGTGGCATGGAGAGTTAGTGCATAAAATGGACACTCTTTTGACAGCCTCTCTCTGGATCTCACAGTCTGACCACTGATGAATCACATGTTGAACAGACTGACACTTGCTTTCACAAAATAGGACTTCCTTCTAAAACAGAGCTTCTCAAAACAATCTTACTGCACCACTCAGAGACCTTGCTAAAATTCAGATTCTGATTTAATAGGCTGGGCAAGGTCCAAGATTCTGCATTTCTGGAAAGCTCCCAGGTGTGCTGCTGTGGTTCATGGGTGGATGCATGGGTAGCCATACTTTAAAATCGTACCATCATGGTCAAGTGCTCAACAGCCATCTCAGCCAAATACTTTCTTATCAATCACAGAAAGGACACAACTTTTGGATATTGTGTTATCGGGGCACACAATCATCCCTCCTACCCACATAACGGCTCCCTCTCCCCATTCCCAGCTCAGGCTCACCACTGACTAGTGTTCTCTGTTGGGGAAAATTAATTGGGCTTTGGTAGAATGGATTAGAGTAGGTAGGACCCAACTGTAGGGACTACTGTAGAGTGAAAGATGACAGGGCCCCTTGAAGAGGGTCACACAAACATACATAACATAGGATGCTTGAAAGAAGTGAGATTCACCTGACTTATGGTATGATCCGGCTGAGATTTACAACAATTTCAAAAATCAAAGTAGCTAGCACATATGAACTACTATGCTAACGAGCTCTCACCACCTGCCTCATTCCACCTCAGGCTGCAGGTAGCCTGTGAGCAGGCTTGGATCAATTAGTCAATGTAATTGAAGCCAAATATAATTAATTATATAATTTGAGGCTGTTCGAGTTTAATTTCACTAAATCACATTATGAAACTGGGGCATTATGAAGATTAGTGAGAAAAGGAAACAGGCTTGAGTAAAGATTTCCCAGGAATTATAATACATGTATTATTTGTTGAACTGCTACCCTTAGGAGAAAATCAAATGTTCTAAATTCCACCATTATAATTCATAAGTCACAGTGTCTTGCACACTTAGGAGTTTGTGGTCAAGCAGCTTCTAGTGAAAAAAGCATAAACGGCTGTTATACCTGATGAGATGGGCAACTGGTAGAGAGAAAGGGCAGGAGAGAGTGAGAGATGGTGCCCAGATTTTGATATCGACTCACGAGAAGCCATTAACAGAAATCCAGAAGAAAGGTAAGGAAGTCAGAGTAGGAGTGAAGAGCATAACCTGCGTTTTCTTCATTGCCTTCATTACATAAGAGGCGCTATGGACCGAATTGGGTCCCCTTAAATGATGCAGACATCCTAACTCCTGTGCCTGCAGTTTGACCTTCATTGGAAACAGGGTCTTTGCAAATGATCAAATTAAAATGAGGAGTTCCTATCGTGGCTCAGCAGTAATGAACCCGACTAGTATCCATGAGGATGCAGGTTCAATCCCTGGCCTTGTTCAGTGGGTTAAGGATCTGGCGTTGCCAGTGAGCTGTGGTGTAGGCCAGCAGCTGTAGCCCCCATTCGACCCCTAGCCTGGGAACCTTCATATGCCGCACCTGCGGCCCTAAAAAGCAAAAAATAATAAAATAAAATAAAATAAGGTCATTGGGGTGGGCCCCAATTCAACATGGCCATCCTCTCATAAAAAGGGGTAAAAATCTGTACACAAAGATAGCCGCACACAGAGGAAAGATGACATGAAGACACAGGGAAAGTGTCAGCGACAAGCCAAAGAATGTCTGAGGCTACCAAAAGCCAGGGAAGAGGCATGAGACAGATTCCCTCTTATAGCTCTGAGACTAAACCAACACTGCCAACACATTGATTTTGAACTTATAGCTCCCAGAACTGTGAGGCAATAATTTTCTGTTGTTTACGCCATCCAGTGTGTGGAACTTTGTGATGGCAGCCCCAGGAAACTCATATAAGCAATATATGTTACCATGCAAAAAATCCAACACCAGAGAAGTATGAAGTACAGAAAGAAAAGCAGAAACTCTTCTCATTATCAGATAGTTTGAAAGTGCTGGTGCTTCTTTCAGGACTTTTTCTATGTACATAGAAATATTTTTATTGTAAAAAATGATGTTACACTGTAGATATTCTTTCTTTCTTTTTTTTTTGTCTTCTTGCATTTATGTAGAACCGCACCTGCGGCATACAGAGTTTCCCAGGCTAGGGGTCTAACAGGAGCTGTAGCTGCCGGCCTTCGCCACAGCCACAGCAACGCGGGATCCGAGCCGTGTCTGCAACCTACACCACAGCACACGGCAACACCGGATCCTTAACCCACTGAGCAAGGCCAGGGATTGAACCCACAACCTCATGGTTCTTAGTCGGATTTGTTAACCACTGAGCCAAAGAGAGAACTCCTCTTTAACTTGTTATAGATCTGCTCCTTCATTTTAATGGACACAGATTTCATTTTATGAATATATCATGATTTATGATACACATTTAGGGGAACTGGAATTTGCTATTACAAACAATTCTGCAATTAATATGTTTGTTCAGATATCCCTATATCTTCTGAGAGTGTTGTTCCAAGATGTATTTTAGAGGTGGAATTGCCAAGTCAAAGTTCCTTGTGCTTAAGAGCTTGATAAGAATTGTCAAATTGCTCTTTAAAAATGTTGCAATTACCCTCCAGCTGTGGTATGAGATTGCCCTTTCTCTACACTCTTTTCAGTATATATATTATCAATCTCTTTACATTTTTGCCAACATCAAAGAAACAATCTCTATAACACTATATGTCCACGGTCACTAGTAAGACCAAGAAACTTTTCATACTTTTGGCCACTTGAAGTTATTTTGAGAATTGCTTATTCATGCCCTTTGCTCTTCTCTAATAGCTTTCTTTTTTTTCTATTGATTAAGTGTTTTATGTTTGACACAGTAACAAATAGTCATGATGAATATTTCCTCCCATATCTTCAAGTTTAGTCTGTTAAATATATGGCAGGATATTTTTTCCCACCATAATGTTTTGTGAACTTTGTTATGTTATAGTATCTTCTGCCTCTAGTACATTTAGTTGGACAGTAATCACACCTGTCAATCTTTTCATTTGTAATGTTTACATTTTATGTCATAGGCTTAAATGTGTAATTACTTGTACAATATTTAAGAAACTGAAGGCATCAGGCTAGGTGATACAGGGACAATTATTATACAGGATGGTATTAGAAATTAGTGGAACCATAGTATAGGCCGGTACCAGAACGGTGATTTCTCTGGTTGAGCAAATCACAGTGTATTTAATCTGTATAGTGTATATCAGTCATCTGCTCTCTAATTTATTGGATATGTGTATTGAAGACAATGTGTCATTGGATACATGTATTGAAAATAATGTCTTGAGGGGAAGTCACCCCATATATTCCTACTCAAACGAGGGGCTGGGAGGAAAAGGTCTACTAGTGCCTACTGTCACCAGTTAGGGACAGGCATAAAGCGTACCAGCCTATACAGTAAACTGGGAGCTTATAAACAAACATATACAAATAAAATCCATGTACTATTAAAGTCAGAAAGTGATAGAATGATGAATACAACCACAAGTGCAATGTTATTAAGTCAAGAACAAAAGAGCTCCAGCTGGCAGCCAATGCCACAATGTCTGGGGCAGTTGCAGACAAAACCAAGTGACCGCTGCCGTAACCATCTGGCCCACTGCCTCTATCTTTAGTTATTGGAATTGAGATGTCACTGCTGCCAGTCAGACACAACCAACTTCCTTGGCTCTGAATTTACATTCATCATGCAGCCTTCAGCTCCTAATTTGTTTCCTAAGTAGATTGCTCAAATTAACTAGTATCAATATTCTGATTAGCTTGGCAGATAAGTGTCCCTTTGCGAGTTATTCAGTCCTTTAGTAAAGGAGACCACGTTTGTCATCATCTTTTTTTTCCCCCTACAAATTGTTCCTACAGTGACTGGTTCATTTGGTACGAAAAAGTTTACAAGTTAATAAATGCAATGTACTATATGGTCTATATAGTACCTCCATCACATGCTATTCTGTCCTTATGCAAAAGGACACTGGAGAGCTTCCCTTTCTTCCTTCCTTTCTCTCTTTCTTTCTTTTTCTTTCTTTCTCTTCCTTCCTTCCTCCCTCCCTTCCTTCCTTCCTTCCTTCCTTTCTTTCTCTCTCTCTCCTTCCTTCTTTCCTTCCTTCCCTCCCTCACTCCATCCCTCCCTCTTTCCTTCCTTCCTTCCTTCCATCCTTCCATTTTACTTTCATACACCATTCTGTACAACACACATATGCTGGAGATTATTGTAAAACAAAGTAGGAAACAGAGTGAAGGGTTGTGAGGGACAGAGGAGGTGAAGCATTTCCTAATTTATCAAGATATGAAAACTGGCACCAACCTTTTTTATGCACTGAAAATAATAATTCTTGGTCTCATGCAATTTAGGGCCCCCAAAGCAGTTTTTCCAAGGCTTTAGAAAATGGGGCTGAGGAGTTCCCGTCATAGCTCAGTGGTTAA
>PVHT020000174.1:4364922-4413658 GCA_004024745.2 Catagonus wagneri | reverse complement strand
CGTTGCTGTGGTTGTGGTGTAGGCCAGCAGCTGTAGCTCCTATTTGACCACTAGCCTGGGAAACTCCATATGCAGCAGATGTGGCCCCAAAAAGCAAAAAAAAAAAAAAATCCTTCATCTGCAGAATTAGGATACATTCTTGCCCTTTGAGGCCTCTCATTAATGCCCTACTTCGCCCCAAAGTAATTGGTCTGGTAAAATATACAAGTGAATATTCACAAGTGAAGGCAAATCAGTGATTTCGGGTTATTTGGTATGAAGAAACTAGTGACTGGTGAACTCTATAATGCGAAACTTGAAGGGTGAGAAAGGTAGGTAAGATGTGCAGAGGAAGGAAATTTCATTGTTTCAACAAAAAAATTTTTGAGCACTTACTCTGTGCCAGGTACTGCTGTAGGCATTTGGGATACAACAATGAGTAATACACATTTAACTTCTCCCCCTCTTAGAACTTAATTCTGGCAAGAAGAGACAGATAATAAACAACAGACATACTAAATAAGTCGATTATGTGATGTAACATATGCTGTTCAAAAAAATGGTAGAGTAAGGTGGTAAGTGGAATCAGGAGTGTTGATTGGGGTGGGTGGGTTGAGATATTTAAGCAGGCTGGTGGTAGCGAAGAGGAGCCCATTGGAAAGACAGCATTGGAGTGAAGAGTGGAAGGGGTGAGAGAGGGAGATATTTGGAAATGTAAAGACAGAGCATCCCAGGCAGGACAGCCACCAAAGTACAAGATTTTGCACATCTGTGAGTATTAAAGTGTTAAAAAAAATAAACTGGTCCATAAAAATCCCCAAAGCCTCCCTGTGCTGGCCAAAAAGGCAAAGGTATGTAGAGGTGTACACTTATCCACCCAGGTAATGGACAGTTATTCCTAGAGTTTAGATCACATGCAGAGATGAAAAAGAGCAGGGTTATTCAGTGACTGGTAGTGAACAGTTGTGTACCTGCAAAGAAAGAGCCAGGTGGGCATGAAGGGGCCCCATGATGGACTTTTAATGAGCAATTTGGCTTTTATCTTATGGAAAGTGAAACCCACTCCAGTCCAATATGGTCTGCCAAGAAGATCCTGCTAGAAAGCATTTTGATGGATTGCGGGGTGTGAAGCTTTAGGAAGCCAAAGGGAAGATGTTATAATCACCCTAACTGAGAGGACCACACTGAAGCAGGGGTCACAGATGAATGCATGACACCAGAGGATGCCATGAGTCATTTGCATCACTTGTTACTTTGCAGCTAAGGTTTTTATTCTCATCAGATACCTGATATAACATTTGATTCCTTTTAGCTCACCCTAGAAATAATCTGCATTTTCAGAATGAAAGTAACTCAATCCTATCGGTTTACTGTCCAATCTCCCCCACAAAAGATGGTGATGGCCAAAGAATGGGGAGAAAGTTCAGAGGAAAATCTAGTACCATTGTATAGGTTATTAGCAAGCAGCCTAGGGAAAAATCCATATTCTACCTCTTTTTCTTCTAGAACAGAATTAAGAAGATGCCATGTTTTTGCTTGGGGGAAATCTTCCAGCATCTGCTCCCAGATTTTTTTTTTATAATGATTTTTATTTTTTCCATTACAGTTTTCTGTCAATTTTTCAACTGTATAACATGATGACCCAGTTATGTATACATATACAGATTCACCACAAGTGATTAGACATAGTTCCTGGTGGTATACAGCAGGATCTCCTTGCTTTTCCAAGATTTGATTTTTCTGTGGCTCAGGAGAAGACAGATGTCAGGAGGCTGGGCTCACCTTTGCCCTTGCTCTCCTCTTCTGGGTTCTTATCAGATGTGAACTTGGCCAGGTAAACTCAGCCGCAAACTTGCCTCTCTCCTCCACTGCTGATTTTCCTGAGAGCCCCATAATTCTCAAGGTCAGACCTTCCCATGCAATGCTGAAGCTGACAAATCTAATCTCTCAAGCAAACAGGTTATTTTGCTGCAAAACCTCACAAAGAAAGGGGAGGGACATTTCCTTTGGCTTGAAATTTTAAGCTACTTTGAGTCCAAAGACGCTCATAGAGCATCTCTATGATTTTCTTCCAGGGGGCCTAAGGGCAAAAAAGAAGGGCCTTCTGTCTCTTATTGAATATCCCCATTTCCTGCCTCAGTCAGACCACTCAAAAACACTCCCTCCAGCTTTTATCAGCTTAAACCTGGCACAGAGATGTGGTGTGTGAAAGGATGTAGGTTGTTATTCAGTGCCTCTGGCATATCATGTTAAGATGAAAAACATAAGTTTGCTACTTAAAGGGGAACTGTCAGTCCAAGGTCATCATTCCCCGGCAGGCCACAGAACGAGCCACACCACAAATAATATTCTGGGTGTGGGACAAGCATCTGGTTAGTGTCTCCATTTGGGAGAAGCAAAGAGAACAGCATTTCCTCCAAATACCAGATCAATCATTTAGGAGCAATTCATCTTCTACTAAAATGATCTCAAGTTCACGACTAATAAGACCACAGCTGCCTTTTATGGTTGAGTTACCCACACACAACTCGGCACCGTATTCTAGGTCAGGTCACAACTGCCTAATAGGCCTCAAATTTGGCAGTTTCATGTTCTTCTGTCTTTTCCTTGCCCAACCCACACTGAATTACACACTGACCAAAGATCCCCCAGAGTCACAGGGAATGAGGATTTGTCTCTAAAAATCCAAATTTGCAGCCCAAAATGGAGGCTTCCCCCAGCCAACTAAGTTTTTCCATTTCACTTGCAGAGTGCTGCCATGCTTTTTCCAGAGTCCTACATAGAATTCACTACGCTGCATTTTCCTGTTGCTTGTCCAGGTTATGCCTACATAGATAGGAGAATCACAGATGGCCCTAAAACTATAAAGTTACCTCCAATTCAGGAGAAAAATGAGACTCATTTGTTTACAGAATGAACTTGAACTGCAAGGAGCACAGAGGAAAACAGATCTTAGGGAGAGAGAAGGCAAAGAGTAAATAAAATTTTGTCTGTTTCTCTTTTCAAAATCAATTTCACTAAATTGTTAATTATCCCTGAAAGGATGTGAAGTGCAGTAAGGAGGAAGTCAATGTTAGCGTTTCGGATATCCTGGCATATGTCACGTGTGGTCTCTGGGACATCCAAGATGACATGGAGTGACACGTTGCTCAAGCACATGCTCTACATTACCATTATATTTGCGTAATTGATCCATTCCTGGCATGTAAAGCCCTGACCTCTGGGTGCTGTGGGATTAAAATTTCAGGCACAGGGTTTAAACTGTTGTCCTTATGTAGGTGGATATTAACTTCTATTTGACTGTGTCTCTGGACTTTTAGTTTGCTTTAACAATGTAACACTTGAGTAAAATACTGGCACCAGTATGAGGACAAGAACATTGGGAACATAAGAACTGCCCTCCTTCTTGCTCCCCATTTTTATCTCATATTTCTACACCATAGCATTATCAGTCCGCACTGGGACAACTGCCATAGCTTCATATATGTGCAGAGCTGAGCACAGTACCTTGGACAAAAAGATGTGGAGTAAATGATACTGAAGTGTTTACACCCTTCCTCTTGGGTCTTTATAAAAAATCCATCCTGCATGTTCCCGCTAGATTTATTTTGCTTAAAAATTTGTGATGATGCACAGTGGCTTAGCTTTGAGTTAACTGCCTAGTCAGTCAAATCTTTGACCAAAATAATGAACAAGAAGACATAGAGGACAGAGCTCTCTGATGTTTCACTACAGATGTTCTAATTTCCATCTAAACTTATAGATCTAGCCTCTGTGCATTTTTGTTGTTGTTCATTTGTTTATAAGAATCTCTATTTAACTAATTCAATGTGAATTTATTGATATCCAGAAACTTAAATAAAAGAGGAAAACATTGTTCCAATCTTCAAAGAAATTCCAATCTGATGAGGATATGTGTTTTTGTATTGGTTGGTGGTGGGGGTAAGGACTGGGAGTTTTGGGGAGATAAGGGGAAGGGGAGTTGTTTAGATGAGTATCTACATAGCCACAGCTTACCAAAGAAGTGCAGAGGGGCTTAGGGTTCAAAAGAGGGGAAAGATTACCTTTGATGGAGGAAGTTCAGAGCAGCTTTATGAAGCAACATATACGTTGCTTCCCACAGCACTTCTCATCTTTAGTCCCATGTCTTTCCCCTACAGCTTTTTTAGGGGAGAGTTCTGACCATCAGCTTATTTCAGCCTTTCCCTTTCCTGACCATGGCACCTACCTGGCCATATTTTCACCTTCAGCACCTGGCAGATCTTCTCTCTCTTTCACTGGCAACCATCTCAAAAACTCTAACCATCACATTAACATTTTGGTATGTTTGCTCCACCTTGTATCATCAACTCCAAACTCAGGACCCACTTAGAGCCATACCTTAGCCTTCATCACCACTTGAAATTTTTCCAATCCAATAATACAAACTTACACATTTCTCTCTTGGATGATACACCTCAGCCCTCTTCCATTTCTCTTACCATTATGCATTTAACAAACTTGTTCTTGTCCAGATTGTGATCTTTATTCTGTCCATCATCTTTGACTACTGACACCCCAATTTGGGCCTTAGTTATTTTCTTCTTGAGTCTGGAGTTTCTGGTTAGCCTATTAAATAATGCATTTGCATGCCAGGTAGAATCCCTTGACATGCTGCCATGTGCCCCCCTGTCAATCTTCAATTGCCTTGATTCAATAGCTACACTTCCAATCCTTTTATTCATTTCTTGAAAACTGGGTGAAGCATTTCCAGCATCTACTGTTTCAGACCATTACTCTTCTTCTCAAAATTTCCAATATCACCTTTAAGAAAGAATCTTTCCATTCAATTCGCTGAAAAGATATAGACCAAAGTTGTTCAATAGAATTTCCTATGATGATGTAAATATTCTATATCTGCACTGTCCAATATTCTATATCTGCACGGTACAGCTACTAAACACTTTAAATGTGGCTAGTGGAACTGAGGTACTGAATTTTAAGTTTCATTTTATTTTAATTAAAGTTTAAATGCTAACATGTAGCTAACTATTCTATTGGACACCATATAGACCAGTGTTGTCCAGCAGAAATATGATAGCTCCATAAATAACTTGAAATTGTCTAGTAGCTACATTGAAAAAGTAGAAATTAATTTTACATCAATAATATTATTTTCATATAATTAATGAACTTTATTCAACAAAATACTTGAAAATATTATTTAAATATGTAATCAATTTACAAATTGTTAATGAAACTTTTTTGGCCACGCCCACAGCGTATGGAAAGTCCAGGGCCGGGGACTGAACCTAAGCCACAGCAGTGACAAGCCACTGCAGTGACAACACTGGATCCTTAACCAACTGTGCCACAAGAAAACGCTGAGATATTTCAACACTGAAACCAAGTATCTGATGTATACTTTATAAATCCGGCACATCTCAATTCAGACACTAGATTTTTATGAAAAATATTTGATCTGTATCAGATTTCATAAAAATTTACAGTTGAAAACAGATTCACATGCTAAGTTGTCACAAACATACTGAGTTTTCCATTAACTTAAATATCAGCTTTTTGTTTTCAATTTGAAATAATTAAAATGAAATAAAATTTAAAAATTATTTCCTCAGTCACACTGTCTATATTGCAAGTGCTCAATAGCTAGTGGCTGCCAAATAGGATGGCACAGAAAGGACAGGTGATGTTCTCTCCAGTCTCAAGTCTCTCAGTATCTTGGGTCTTGGTCTTCTGTCACTAGGCTGTCTAAAGAAGATGCATCTTGCTTAACCACCCTCATCCCCACTGCTCCTCTAACACTCCCTATCAACCTCAGGATCTTATTTAACTTACTGACCCCTGTGCCCTCCTTCTTATTCACATGAATGGTTCATCCTTGTCATGATTCCTTCTCCTTTTTTTGTAGCAGTAGGTCTACAGGCCAGCAGGATCAGCAGCAACTGAAAACTTGTCGGAAATGAATTCTCAGGCTCACCCCACACTTACTGAATCAGAAACTCTAGGGGTGGGGCTCAGCTGTCTGTATATTCACAAGCCCTCTAGATAATCCCGATCCATGCTACACTGGTTTATATAAAGTTGTATTTGAAAGTGGTTACCTCTGTATAGAGTGGGGGCAGGAGACAAAGCAGATGGAGAGGAGGCTAGAAGTGAGATTTTCTATATGGTTATACTTTTGGAATCATTTGAATGTTCAAGTTTTTTAAAAAGAGAATATTTACAATATACCAATGGGCTCTTCCTCAGGCCCTCACCTTTTTTTTCATTTGGTTAGTAAATCTTTGGTCTGACGCACCCATGGCATGCTCAAGTTCCCCCCTAGGGGATTGAACCAGAGCCCTAGCAATGACAACCAGGGCCACCAGGTTATGCTGTAGGCCACCAGGGAACTCCATTTGGTTAGTAAATCATAAAAGCTCTCCAGGTGATTCTATCAAGTACACAATTCAGTATTTTTTAGTGTTCTTACAGAGTTGAGCAACCATCATCTCAATGTTATAACACTTTTACCACCCCAAAAAGAAACCCATACCTACTAGCAGTCACTCTACTGCCCCCTACCTCCCCTAGAGCTTTTTGTTCTCTTGGATTTCTTATATTATTTCTTACTTTGTTACCAGAAATTTAAGAAATAATGTCATTAACCATGATTTTTCAGACATTCACATTAATTTTGGCAACAATAAAATAAGTCTCTGGGTCACAGGTGCTTCCCTGGGCCTAAAATTTTATAAATTTTCAAAATATACAGAGTATGCAAAATTTTTACAAACAATAGTCAAAGCTGCTTTTGACACTGAGGTGAGCTAGGTCATCACTGTAGAGAGAAAAGGATCTCCTCATTCCCAACTACTAGTAAAATATCCAAATTTACACAGAAGCAAGTCAGGGAATGTTGAATGAAAGGCCTCCACCCAAACCAAAACAAAAGTGAAAAAATGGGGTGCAGAAGCTTCCTTTGACTCAGACTATACTGAGTATCCTAGGAAAAGGCAGGGGAAAGCCACTAGGAGAAACAAAAGACTGGAATATTTAACTCAGCCTCGATGGGAACTTTCCAAACAGTGTCTTCCTTGATCTCCTAGGGCCAAAAGATGACAAAGTGGTTTGTGGGCTCTGGCTGGTGCCACAAGGATGAGAGGCTGCACATGACCCCCACCCCTCCTTTCTCCTCTCTGAGGATGGCTTTGTTCTTCCAGCCCTGCGGGCTTGTGTTCTGTGGGAGGCTAGGACAGTTTTTGTTATCAACTAGATATATCAGTTTCAATGACAATCATCCTCCTAACACACACACACACACACACACACACACACACACACACACACACACAATTTCTCATGATTTCCTCCTCAGCTCTGAAAATATGTCTTAAAGGGAAAGAAAAAGAGATGTGGGTAAGAGAAGAAAAAAACCTCTGTCATCTGGGAAGTTAAATGACCCATACTATCCTCTCTTAACCTGTGCCAGGGAATTGTCTCCTAAACTATGTGCACATGAAGAAATAGAATTCCTTGGAGTGGAAAGTTAACCCAGGTTGCTACATAAAGAACCTTGAGAGAAAAGATATAATAGATATCTTGGGAGGGAAGGAACTACAACATGAAATAAAATGAGAAGGGAGAGTGGTGGAGGGAAAAGGAAAAAAAAATCCCTAGCTAATAACATGTTCTTTCCTTCCTTCCTAACACAATGACACACATGACTTAATGAAGCCAGTGAGTTCTGAGACTGATGTAAAAGTTCCAAAAAAAATACTCCTCAGCAAAGGCCCCTGGGTAAATGGTGTCATTCCTAATTTCTCCAGTTCCCATGATTTAGAGCAGACCCAGGATCTGAAATTCACACCAGCTCTTTGTGCACCAGTGTCTGGGGCAGCCAGGGCCCAGGCCTGGGGAGCAGGAACGCAGACTTCCTATGTGATTTCACCATCTCGGCCCTGCTTTGTCTCATGTTTAAAATAATTTGCCAGGTAAAAATAAACTTCTCAGGATCACAGAGTGAAAAATGTACTTAACAATTCAATCCCTGCAAGTTTGGGATTGACAGAGAAAGTGCAGCCGTGGCTAATTAAATTATCTAACATGTATTTGAATGGTGGTTTCACTAGTGAGTTTATTAATGCACAGCGTTATCATTGTTATTATTACTGCAACTCTGTAAATTATGCTTTTTATGAGATAGCAAAATGCGCAGGCTCTTAGCTTTCAGACATACCCTGCTTAGCTCTTGGTTTCTCTCCTGAGTGCTGTTCTTAGAAAGCGAACTTCATTTGTCCTAATTTCCATACTCCCAGATGGCCTGTTCCAAGTTATTTTTGTTTATTACTTTTGGAATTAATTAAAATCTACCAGTAATTTTCATTTTCCCTTTGATTTTTTTTTTTCCAGTAATTCTCATAATATAAATAAGTATGGTTCAGGATGTCAGCTCCTCGCAAGGTAGCTTCCCTGCACTTAGATGATTTGTAAAACTCAGACTTCAGGATTAAATCCAGTGGAATCAGAACTTCTCTTTATTGCTTAGGGACAATTTATGGCATATGTGTAGGAGTTTTTGCAGCTAGATTGGCCCTATGTTACTCAAGATGAATTACCAATTCTATGTGTACTCATTTGTTCCAAAATGTGAGGCAACTTTGAGAAGATTTGACTGAAATGAGCAAAATTCAGTGACAAAATATGTTAGGCAAGCATGCCAAGTCTTCTTGATTCAAGAAGAGTCTCCCCAAATTTGTGAAAGTTGCCTCCTAACTTTGGGATAAAATAATTT
Source organism: Catagonus wagneri (assembly GCA_004024745.2). Classification (NCBI taxonomy): domain Eukaryota; kingdom Metazoa; phylum Chordata; class Mammalia; order Artiodactyla; family Tayassuidae; genus Catagonus; species Catagonus wagneri. The sequence continues at coordinate 4,404,906 of PVHT020000174.1, read as the reverse complement.
GACTTCTAGACTATGCTCCTCAAAGTGTGGTCTCTGGACCAACAGCATTGGCATCGCCTGGGAACTTGTTAGAAATGAAGAATCTCAAATCCATCCCAGACCTACTGAATCAGAATCTGCACTTTATCAACATTCCCAGCTGATTCATACACATATTAAACTTTGAGCAGTGCTGCTGGAGGATGGAGGAATAGAGAGATAAGTATACTCACCCTACAGCTCCCCACCAGCAGGATTCTGCCACACCACAATTTTCTGCAGCAAACCTTGAAATATACTACATTGCAAATTTAGAAATTACATCCTAATATATTATATCCCATACTGAAAAAAATCAATGCAATCTACCCAGCATCTATCTCAAAAAATAAACAATATAAACAAAACACCTACTGTCAAAATGGTCTAACCTATAACATGCTTTGGAGGAAAAAAAAAAAAAGGTGTGTTGTTTGATCATTACATAACTGATTGCATACCTATGATTTAATCACCTTTTTATTCCATGCCCTAGAGACTGCTAATGTGACATAATTGAAAAGTCATCAGGTTACAGGTACCTACAGAACTTTCCCCCAAAAAATGTTTTAGAAAAAAAAAGAATAAAATATTTTATTATATAAACATTAAAAATGTTTGCTAAAGTTTTAAAATATTAATTTGTAAAGTGAAAATGCCAATTTCAAATCTACTTTCTTCCCTACCATTAAGGCTTTCTTGAATTTCATGCCATGTCAAAAGTAGCTTATTCCAGGATCCATTTCTGTTGATAACATCATTGTATTTTTATTTGATGGATCACAGTTACAAAGCACTTTTGCATAGGACAATGACGTCTCTCTTTTAATTTTAATCTCAAATTAAGAAAAATCAATTTTCTCTTCCTCACTCATAAAAATATTCATGCCAAACAATTAGACATTTCAATAATCCTAAGTAGGATAAAATTCTTTGCATTGGAAAGAACACCTACTGTAGTTCTTGGCAAAAAAAAAAAAATGTAGTTCTTGGAAAGGGTTCCCACTCAGAATTATGATGAGCACAGAAAAGTAACATTTCTAAAAAGGACCATCACTTTACAGAAATAGTTTCTAAGTGTTTTACACTAACTTCAACCATCTTTATGGAGATACAAATAAAATGTTTTTCATGTATAGTAACTGCGATCCTCTTCTGAAAACAAATACACACTTTGAGTTTAAAAATTCCCTTGGTGATATGCAGAGGAAGAGCTTTCACTGTGGTACTAATGCATTCTGAATTACTGTGGAGGAGCTCTGGGAATCCCTAGCTCTTCACACAAAAATAGTTGTTCTGCTCCTCCCTGAAACACTTTGTAGAAGGCAGTACTTTACTAATGAAAAATTCTCAACTAATATTCATGGATATGTGGACATTACATTTTGGTTTTAGAACTGTTTCTAGGATAGTTGCTCTTCATGGCTTCAGTTGACGTTTCAGAGGCAGCATGGCAATAAGGAAAGGACCAAGATCTGGGTGTGGTTAGACTCTGGGCTCACAGCTAGGGAAAAACAAAACCGTGAGAAAAGGCTTTACAAGACCAAGATGGAAGTAAGGTGACAGAGTGTGGAAAGAGGTGGAAAGGAGGCAGCACAGAGGATATTGGCAACAACCTAAGGGGATACGGGGAAAGAACTGCTGCTTTGGTCGGGGTTAGTAGGCTATAAAACAGTGCCCAGGAACTATCAGAGCTTGTCCACATCTACCACAGGTGAAGGCATCACAGAGGTCTCAACTAGAGAAACTGGGAACTGAATCTAGGTCAAGGACTGCTGGAAAGAATCATAATGAGTGTCATGATTCCAAGGGCATGTTCTGAAAAGGCTGTCCAAGAAAACATGGTAGGAAAATAAGGGATTTCCCTAGTTGGGAAAGAGTTGGAATAAAAAGGATGACAAGCCCTAGACGGTGTTCAAGAATCCTAAGACATACCCTTCCAGTATCAGGGAATGAACTGGGGGACAAACAATTCCATTCCCAGTGACCCCTTTTCTCCAGTGGCCAAAGGCCAGAAAACAATTCAATGAAGCATTTCTAAGCAGGTGTCACCCTCTTCAATTCCACCAGAACTCCTGATGGAGCTAGAGAAATACTGGTCCATTGGCGACCCTGTATAATACCTAAGAATAGATTTGAAGAAGTTGAAATGGACTGAGGGTGGGCAAGAGCAAATGCAAAGAGGTCAAGTTATATAAACTTAAAAGAACAATCCATGCGAGATGGTATAGGGTAAAAAGATCCTAATCTTGCTAATCTGAGCTGGGTCTTAAAAAATGATAATTGTGGCCAGAAGAGAAAGAAACACTTATTTAGCATACAGAGAGATGCCCACATAAGCAAAACTGTTGCAGTAATCTGAATCTGTATCATAGATTTTTGCTGTGAGAGTAGGGAGAAAGCCTGGCTTCTAGAGATTTTAGCATTTTAGAGTTAAAAAGCATGCTGGAAATATTATTGTGGATAAAATGGTCATAAGAAATAAAAAGATGACCAAGTAATATAGCATAAAAACACTTTGAAAATTATAAATCTGGAATACAGATTTATAAATATAAACATTTACCCCATGATAGGAAAAACATAAAGTGAATATTTTTTTGTGTGAGATCCAGTCTAATGGCTTTTGCATTGAAAATGCACAATAATTGTTCATATGTCTATCAATCCTTGAAAGAAAACTTCCTGAGAATTGAAATAAGAATACATGACAAGGATCAGAACTCGTAGATGCTCAGTGTTAAAGAAATTGTAACATTTACCCTATTATTACTGAGAGTTAATATGGCAAGAACCTAGACATTTCAGCATTACTATGTGCATTTCTAGAAAATATTATGAATGGCAATCCTATACTTTTAGTGTCTGTGAGTACCAAAGTACTATTTAATTTCCAATATTTTTATCACTTTGGATTTTTACCCCTATTAACTGTTTTTACAGATCTAATAGAAATGCCATCCTCTCCTCTGTGAAGACTTCCTTACTTCTGGTAAGTTAGTTTCTCCTTTCTCAGTGTCCCATGGCCTCTGCTCAGCCCTCTTTAGAAGTACTGTAAGTTATTTATCTACCTGTGTGCATCACTCATTGGGTTTTAAGCACCTTGATATAGGGACTATGTTAATATATCTTTATAGCCTGGCAGTATATGGCACACACTATGTGGTCAATAAATATTTGTTAAGTAAATGAATAAAAAAGCAAGTTGAGAGTGTGCTAACTGAAATCAACAGGCTCAATGCCTGAATCAATTATAAAGTTTCAAATACCATTAAAAAATTGGGGAACATACTTTCATGGATAACTCCCTCCTCCTGCAAATGTTGGTTTAAGGGTCACTGTCTTGCTATTTTGACTGCCCCCACTAAAATTGAACCCCCTATTCCAGCCCCCCACTCCCATTCCTCTCTTACCCCATTCTATTTTTCCAACTGTATTTATTATGTTTGTTCATTGTTTTCCCTCCTCAAAGAATATAAAGCTGTGAGAGCAAAAGATTTTTTTTTCTTTTTTGTTCACTTATACATCCTGAATGGCTAAAACAGGAACAGGCACATAGTAGATTCTCAATGCATATTTGTTGAATTAATGTATTAATGTAAAAAAAAAACCTGGTGAAAAGCATTTATTTTTCATTTTGTTGACTGAAGTAGACTCGAAGATTTAGAGAAGTTTATGGATTTGCACATTTTGAGTTACCAAAGAGATGGATAAGATTATCTTATGACCTTCAAGGTGGGCATCATGTGTCAGAATATATGACACATCCGTCATGGGACATTAGAAGTCTAATGCAGGGTATTTTGATAAAGGTATTTCATAGGATAGAGACAGTTCTAATAAGCCTTTTAAAAAAAATAATACTTTTGATGAACGATTTTTAGACTGATACACTAGGTGTGCCATATTTTCTCTTTAAAGCTGTTTTTGTACCAACCGTTTTAGTCAAAAGCTTTCGCATAAGCACAACATAATCATTATTTAGTACTTGCTGTTTTACAGCCAAAATAAATCTATCAAGACAAAGAGGTATGATGTGCATTTATAGTGCCTATAGCCTTTTGTGAAATTTTGGTAAAGAAGTTCACTTTGTCAAAAATAGTTGCCATATTCCTGAGCCAGATACTTACTCCCTTCTCTTATTATCAGTGTATATGCGAATTCCCTACCACAGATCTTGGTACTAGCCATTAGAAACTACAAAAGAGATAGCCATGCTCTCTACTCCACCCTGTTGGGGAGATGGGAAATGTCCATAAATAGTACTGGGGAGCCAGGTTGAGGGCCATAGGAGTAGTGCACATAAGAAGAGCCACAGAATTTCAGAGGAAGAACTGAGAGTAAGAGCTGGTAGAAGTTATTTTGGCAGAATTAAAATGTGATCTAAATTTTGAAAGGATTTGGCCAAAGGAAGATGAAAGAATTTTTCTTCTAGGCCAGCCACATCTTCTAAATGGTCTTCTGTTATTTGGGGGATAATCCTCAGTCTTGATATTTCTTTTTTTTTTTCCTACAAAACAGCTATGAGTACACTCTGCCTTCAATATGCTGACCCCATGAATTGTTTATATGATATAAATTTCTTTTTTTCTTTCTTTCCATTTATTTTGTTTATTTATTTATTTATTTATTTATTTATGGGCCACAGGTATGGCATATGGAAGTTCCCAGGCTAGGGTTGCAATCAGAGCTACAGCTGCCAGCCTATGCCACAGCCACAATAACACCAGATCCTTAATCCACTGAGGCCACGGATCCTCATGGATACTAGTTGGGTTCATTTCCGCTGAGCCACATCGGGAACTCCAATATAAAGTTCTAATTTAGGAAAGCTGTTTTCAATGTTTGTTTTCAATGCCTCCTATGTGACCATCCAAACGTGAGAGGATTTTATTTTCCCCAAATACAAATAGGCTAAAACATATTTAAAAGGATAATTATTAGTATTAAAACCTTTCTGTGATGAGCCCAAAGTTTTGTTTTCATTCACTTTTTACAATAAACTCAGTTTCTTTGGCTGTGTCTGTAGTATATGGTAGACCCCAGACCAGGGATCAAACCTGAGCCACAGGAGTGACCTAAGCCACACACCTTAGCTAAAAACACCAAGTCTCTAACTAACTCACTAGATCATCCGGGAACTGTTAAACTCTTTGTTTTGTTTTGTTTTTTTTCATAGTAAAGGTAGTGTGAGTAAAATATAAAGATACAGAAACACTTAAAAAAAGTCTTTAATCCCACTGCATACTCACTGCTAGTATTTTGGTAAGAGTAACCAGCATTCAGTTACTCAATATATGCTTAGATCCCAAATGATACTTAAAGCTGACTTCATGGGAGCATTACAAAGTAAACATTAATGTTTACTCAGTATTTGAGCACTGCTCTCCAGTTTTTCTTTCTTAGTCCCTCAGATGAAATAATTCTTAACCTTCTCTACAGAAGAGCATTTTTAAATGGTGCACGTTCACTGTTTTCCGCATTCTTAACTGTTGAATTGATAAATGGATCATCCCGTGGTCCTTGCACCTGCATGAGGGGATCTTTTCTAGCGTGCTTAGCCAGAGTGTAGAGGATGCATCTGCTTTACAAGTTAACTGGCAGAATTTGTTTATAAACCCACTGAAGAGCTAAATGAAGCAAACTGCATTATCGTGCTTGCTAATTACATTTCATTTCATCTGAAAGCTTATTACAGAAACAGCCTGAAAACCTGACTTTTTAATTTTGTTTACATCCATTTCTGCCTTTACTTCAGACACTGGAAGATGTTTTTTTCCCATAAAACTGAGAAGGAGAATTAAAGCAGTTAACTGGAGGGAGCTATTGATTAATGTCCCCCTCCACTGCATTTGCTAATAAGAAAGGGCCTTTACTCCCAGTATAGACTGGTATCACTATTTGTACTAATGGACTCCTCAGACATCCAGAATACATAGATGTCTTTCACTTTCCTTTAACTCACCACTTCCTGAGCAAAGGTTATGTTTCTTATAGACACAGCGACATAACTGTAAGGGCAAAATAATCTGATACCCAAAACCACAGATATCTGAACAAGCCACATTCTTAACAGTGTCATGTCAACTGAGATGTGCTCTCCTCCTTTTTCATCAAAATGAAGTTGGGCCCAACATTTTATTAACTGCTAGCATTCTGCGTATTCAGGAACAGCAGGACCTGGGCTGGCTGCAGCTCCATTACTAGTTGCTCCTTCCCATATGTCCCCTAAAAAGCAGTTTCTCCCCCATTCCCCCACCATGTCCATCAGTCTACAAAAATGATTACCCGCCACCTTCTAGAACAGTCACCTACAAAGTCACCATAGTGTAGAGTGACTCTGAAACTTTAGGCTATTTAGATAACTACAGGCATAACTACTTCCACTGTGCTTCACTTTATTGCATTACACAGATATTGTGTTTTTTTAAGGAACTGAAAGTTTGCAGCAACTCTGCCTTGAACAAGTCTGGCAGCACCATTTTTTCCAACAGCATTTGCTCACTCTGTCTCTGTGTTACAGTTGGTACTTCTCACAATATTTCAAACATTTTCATCATTATATTTGTTATGATGATCTGTGATCAGTGATCTTTGATATTGCTATTACCAAAAGATTACGACTTGCTAAAGGTTCAGAATGGTTGGCATTTTCAAGCAATAAAGTATTTTTTAATTAAGGTATGCACATTTTTTAGACATGATGCTATTGCACTTAATAAACTATAGTATAGAATAAATATAACTTTTATAAGTACTGGGAAACCAAAAAATTCATGTGACTTGTTTTAATGAGATATTTGCTGTATGTGGTGGTCTGAAACCAAACTTTCAATTATCTCAGAGGTATGCCTGTACAATCATTTACAATTTTGTCTCTAATAAAATTCGAATCCCTCACATTTGTGTATTACTGTTACTTCCTCCCTAGCTTCTCCATTCTACTATGCCTACAGATGCCACCTGAAAGATTTGCATATCCTTATAATGGTGACAGACACATCAGGCACTGAATTTGGGGGTCAGGAATAACAAAGAACTTTGTTAATTTTCTTCATATATCTTCCTAGACAGAAAATTTAAAAGCCTGTGCAGTTCACTTTGAGAGGTCCATGGGTCAAAACTACTTTCATAAAAATACTAAGGCATTTTCTGTTTTTTTTTTTTACTTTGTTAGCATTTGAATTGATGGTACAAAAGCAATGGTGTGTATAAAGTGCCAGTGCCTTAGTCCAAACAGAAGCATTGGCACCAAATTGCTAGTAGTTGTATTTTTCATTACCATGCCCTTTCAGAAAAAAAGAAAAAAAAAAAGCTGGCGTCACTTAAGAATGTCTTTGATGAAGTAGTACAGATCATTTTATTAGATCTCGACCTTTAAATATGCTTCGTTTCATTGTGACAGAATGGCAAGTACATATAAAGCTCGTTTGCTGCATACTGAAGTATGACATGCATCTACAAATATGTTTGAGTTGAGAGCAAAACGAGCTTTTTTTTTTCATAGAATGCCACTTTTGCATGAAGGAATGACTGACAAACCATGGTTATTCAGACTTGGGTATTTCGCAGACATTTTGTCAAAAATGAACCTAGTGAGCTTGTCACTTCAAGTAAAACAACTGACAGTATTTGTTGCCGACAATAAAATTTGAGCTATCAAGCAAAAATTAGAATTTTGGAAAATTCGTATCTGCCACTGTGCGCTTGACAGCTTCCCAATACTTAAAGGTTTTTAGAGAAGACTGGCATGATATTAATGAATGAGATTTGTTGATACTGTATTATAAAATGTAACAACATTTAGAAAAATCTGTGTAACTCAGTAAAGCAATGTTTTTCCAAATGACCAATGTGTGATGTTGCAAAATAAGACGTAAGTAAAAAATGCAGTCAAAAGTGCAAAATATGTTACGTACACCTGATCTGACATGTTGTTTAAGGCTAAAGTTTCATTATTGATTTTATGTCTGATGATCTATCCACTGATGGAAGTATGATATTAGCATCCTTTATTATTATTGTATTGCTGTCTATTTTCCCCTGTAGATCGGTTAATATTTGCTTTATATGTTTAGCCACTACAATTTGGGTGCATGAATATTTACAAATGTAATACCTTCTTGTTGGTCTAACACCTTTATCATTATGCAGTGTCCTTCTTGATCTTTTATTACAGTCTTTGTCTTAAAGTCCATTTTGTCTGGAAAAAGTATAGCCATTCCAGCTTTATTTTGGTGCCTATTTGCATGGAATATCTTTTTTCATCCCTTTTCTTTCAGTATTCTTATATCTAAAGTAAGTCTCTTGTAGGCTGCACATAGATGGTCTTGTTATTTTTTTAATCCATTCATATGTCTTTTGATTAGAAAATTTAGTCCATTTACATTTAAAATAATTATTGATAGTTATGTGCTTATTGCCATTTTGCTAATTATTTTCTGGCTGTTTTTGTATTCCTCTCTATTTCTTTTTTCCCTCTTTATCTCTTCCTTTGTGGTTTCATGACTTTCCTTAGTGTTATGCTATACTCTTTATCTTTTGTGGATTTGATACAGGTTTTTGCTTTGTGGTTACCATTAGGCTTACATATAACACTTTATATCTATAACAGTCTATTTTAAGTTGATAAAAATATAAGTTTGATCCAATTGTTAAGCTCAATATTATTATTCTCCCCCCTTATTTCATGTTCTTGAGGTCACATTTTATATTTTAAAATTCTTGTGTATCCTTTAACTATTTTCTTTACTAATTTTGTCTTTTAACTGTCATACTAGCTTTATAAATGATTAATCCACTATCTTTACTATCCACATTTACCTTTCCAATAAGATTTATTCTTTCACATGTATTCCTATAACTAACTTGTGCCCCTTCTTTTCAGCTTAAACAAGCTCCTTTAAATCTAATTTAGTGGTGATGAATTCCCTTAGCATTTGTCTATCTGGTAACATCTTTATTTCTCCTTTACTTCTGAATGATAAGTTTACTGCATAGAGTATTCTTGGCTGGCAATTTTTTCCTTTCAGCACTTTGAATATATTGTGTAACTTTTGTTTGTCCTGCAATGTTTCTGCTGAAAAGCTGCTGATAGCCATATGTGGGTTCCCATGTTATAAAAAGTTGTTTTCTCTTGATGCTTTTAATATTATCTCCTTTTCTTTATTTTTTTAATTTAATTTAATTTTTATTTTATATTTGAACATACTTGATTTACAATGTCATGTTAGTTTCAGGTGTATGGTAAAGTGATTCAGTTATACAAATACATATACCCATTATTTTTCAGATTTGTTTCCAACATAGGTTATTACAGAATACTGAATAGAGTTCTCTGTTCTATAGAGTAGGTTCTTGATGATTACCTATCTTATATATTATAGTGTGTATATATATTAATCCCTAAGTCATAATTTATCCCCCCCACTTTTCCCATAAGTTTATTTTTTAAGTCTGTATGTTCTGTTTTGTAAATAGTTTCATTTGTATCTGTATCATTTTTAAGATTCCACATACAAATGATAGCAGATGATATTTGTCTTTCTTTGTCTGAGTTACCTCACTTATATGGTAATCTCTAGGTCCATCCGTGTTGCTGCAAATGGCATTATTTCATTTTTTATGGTTGATATTCTGTTATATATATGTACCACATCTTTATTCATTACTCTGTAGATGGACACTTGAGTTGTTTCCATGTCTTATCTATTGTAAATAGCACTGCGAGGAACATTGGGGTGCATATATCTTTTAGAATTATGATTTTGTCCAGATATGTGCCTAGGAGTGGGACTGCTGGATCATATGGTAAGCTATTTTCAGTTTAATAAGGAACAACCATACTCTTCTCTATAGTAGTTGTGACAATTCACATTCCCACCAAGAGTGCAGGAAGATTCTCTTTTCTCCACAACCTCTCAGTATGTTTGCAGACTTTTTAATGATGGCCATTTTAACTGGTGTGAGGTGGTAATTCATTGTTTCATTTGCATTTCTCTAATAATTAGCAATGTTGAGCAACTTTTCATATGCTTTTTGGCCATCTGTATGTCTTCTTTGGAGAAACATTTATTTAGATCTTCTGCCCAATTTCTGATTGGGTTTTTTTTTTGATACTGAGCTGCATGAGATGTTTGTATATTTTGGAGATGAATCCCTTGTCAGTTACTTTGTTTGTAAATATATATTTTTTCATTCTGTGGGTTGTCTTTTCATTTATGGTTTAGTGTGCAAAAAATTTTGTTTAACCAGTGATCATTTATTTACTTTTTTATTTTTATTACTCTAGGAGGTGGATGCAAAAAAGATATAGTATCAATTGATGTCAAAGTGTTCTGCTTATGCTTTCTTCAAAGAGTTTTATTGTATCTGTTTTACATTTAGGTCTTTAATCCATTTTGAGGATGTGTGTGTGTGTGTGTGTGTGTGTGTGTGTGTATAGTGTAAGAGAATGTTCTAATTTCATTATTTTACATGTAGCTGTCCATACAAAGTATCATAAGAGATTACTACAAGCAACTATATGCCAATAAAACTGACAACCTAGAAGAAATGAACACATTCTTACAAAAGCACAATCTTTCAAGACAAAGTGGAAAATATGAACAGACCAAACACAAGTACTGAAATTGAAACTAATTAAAATATTTCCATGAAACAAAAGTCCAGGAACAGATGGCTTCACAGGTGAATTCTATCAAATATTTAGAGAAGAGTTAACACCTATCCTTCTGAAACTCTCCTTTAAAACTGCAGAGGAAGGAACACTCCCAAGTTCATTCTGTGAGGCCACCATCACCATGATGGAAAGACCAGACAAAGATACCACAAATAAAGAAAATCACAGGTCAGTACCACTGATGAACATGAACATATATGCAAAAATCCTCAACAAAATATTAGCAAACTGAGTCCATCAATACGTTAAAAGGATCATACACCATGATCAAGTAGTACTTATTCCAGGGATGCAAGGATTTTTCAATACCCATAAACCAATCCATTTGATATGCCACTTTAAAAAATTGAAGAATAAAAGCTATTTGACCATCTCAATATATGCAGGAAAAGTTTTTGATAAAATTCAACACACACTTATGATAAAAAAGAAAAACTCTCTAGAAAGTGGGCATGGAGGGAACTTGCCTCAACATAATAAATGCCCTACATGACAAAGCCACAGCTAACATCATACTCAGTGATAAAAAGCTGGAAATATTTCCTTGTCTTTGACATTTGAATTACAATGTGTCCTGGTATGGGTTTGTTTGGGTTCATCTTATTTGGAACTCTCCAGGATTCCTGGATCTGGGTGTCTGTTTCCTTCCCCAGGTTAGAGAAATTTTCAGCTACTATTTCTTCAAATAAGATTTCTGTCTCATTCTCTCTTTTCCTCCCTTTCCCTTCTCTTCTAGAGCTCTATGATATGTGAGTTCAATTAATGTTATACCATAAGATTCTTAACCGAAATTCACTTTCCTTCATTATCTTTGTGCTGCTCTGATGAGGTGAGTTTCACTGGCTTTTATTCAAGTTGACCAGTCTTCTGTTTGATCTGATCTGCTGCTGAACCCCTCCAGTGTATTTTTCCAGTTCAGTTATTGTATTCTTCATTCCTGTGACTTCTCTGCTGTACTTTCTTGAATTTCCATCTCTGTGTTAAAATTCTTACTGTTTAACCATTCTTATCCCCAGTGCTCCTCAGTTTACTATTTGTGCAGTGCCCTGGGGTGGTACCTTGCAAAGAACCACCTCTCATATTGCCAGAGTCCTGTGGAAATGAGGAATGCAAAACCCCACCCCAGCCACCAGGGTCAGATGATCAAGGGGGTTTTCCCTAGGCAGTAACCACAAACACTGGGATACCATGTATAAAAACCAAGGCCCCAGACATATGTAAAGCTCCCCTCCAGGAGACACTGGTGCTCTGCAGTGTGGCAGAAGGTGGATGCAAAGATAACTTCCACCTTTCAAGATCTTCAGAAATGACTAGTCAACCCCAAGGTGTGTATTTAATTAGAAGCCTTACCCTCAGGTCACAGTTATGATAATTAGCTAACAGGCCTCCTTCACAGAAAAACCAAGCTCCTGGGTCTTTTGTCTCTTGCTATGCCCTAGGGGTGGTAGCTGTTTAAGAACACTTTCTTAGTTGATTATACTCCTTCAAGACCCATTAGCATAAGCCCTACTTGGCAGCAGAGCCAGGCAATGTAGAGGTGTCTCCTGGAAGCAGTTACAAAATTTGGAGCACTAGGCATTGGTATGAGGTCTTTCTGGGTGATACAAATTATTACAGTCCCATGGGATAAGGAATGTGAGATACCCTGGCCTTCAGAGTCATGAGATCAAAAGCCATTCCCTAGGTGGAAGCCACAAAAATCAGGGCACCAAACATGTATAAAAGCTCCCTTCCAGGAGACACTGGAGTGGAACAAAAGGAACATGCAAAGATGGTGTCCACCAGATATTTATAAAACATTTCATCCAAAAGCAACAGAATACACAGTTTCCTCAAGTTCACATGGAGCATTTCCCAAAATATATTATACGTTAAGCCACAAAACAAGTCTTAATAAATTTAAGAGTAGTGAAATTATATACAATCTACTTTTTCTGGCTATACCCATATGACATTAGACATTAATTACACAAAGAAACTTGGAAAATTTAAAAATTATGTGGAGATTAAACAGCATACTACTGAACAATCAATGGATAAAAGAAGAAATCTACAAAGAAACAAAAAAAATACCTTGAGAGAAGTTAAAATGGAAATGTAACATACTAAAATTATGGGATACAGCAAAAGCAGCTCTAAGAGAGAAGTTCATAGTGTTAAATGTCTACCTCAAGAAACAAGAAGAGCCTCAAATAACCTAATTTTACACCTCAACGAGCTAAAAAGGAAGAGCAAACAAAGCCCAAATTTAGTAGAAGGTAGTAAATAACAAAGATTAGAGCAGAGATAAATGAAATAGAAACTAAGGAAACAATAGGATAGATCAGTGTAACTAAGTGCTGGGTCTTTGAAAAGATAAACAAAATGTATAAACCTTTAGCTAGACTTACCAAGAAAAAAAGAGAGAGGACTCAAATAATATAATCAGAAATGAAAGAGATATTACAACTGACACCATGGAAAGACAAAGGATGATAAGAGATTACTATGCATAATAATGCACTAAAAAATGGACAACCTAGAAGAACAGAAGAAATCCTAAGAAACATACAACTTTCTAAGACTGAACCATGAGGAAGCAGAAAAATCTGAACAGATAAGGAGATTGAATCAGTAATCAAAAACATCCCATGGAGTTCCTGTCATGGCTCAGCAGTAATGAACATGACTGTTATCCATGAGAACACAAGTTCAATTCCTGGCCTTGCTCAGTGGGTTAGGGATCTGGAGTTGCCATTAGCTGTGGTGTAGGTCACGACTCGGCTCAGATCCAGCACTGCTGTGGTTGTGGCATAGGCCAGCAGCTGCAGCTCTAATTCACCCCTAACGATAAATTAGGAATTTCCATAAGTCACAAGTGCAGCCCTAAAAGAAAAAAAATTTATGACAAAGGAGCCAAGAATATACAATGGGAAAATGATAGTATCTTCAATAAACTATGTTAGGAAAATTGGACACTAACATGTAAATGACCACTATCTTACTCCATACACAAAAATTAACTCAAAATGGATTAAAGGCTTGAATGTAAGACACGACACCATAAAACTTCTAAAAGAAAACACAGGTGGTAAGCTCTTGACATAGGTCTTGGCAGTGATTTTTTTGAATCTGATATCAAAAGCAAAGGAAACAAAAGCAAAAATAAACAACTGGGACTACATCAAAACCAGAAAGTTTCTGCACAGCAAAGGAAATCATCAATGGAATGAAAAAGCTATCTACTGAATGGGAAAAAATATTTGTAAATCATATATCTGATAAGGGGCCAATACACAAATATAGAAATAATTCATACAATAGCAAAAAACAAACAACAGTCTTATTAAAAAGGGCAGAAGATCTAAATAGACATTTTTCCAAAGAAGACTTACAGATGGCCAAGAGACAGAAAGATGCTCAAAATCATTAATCATAGGGGAAATGTATATTTAAACCACAATGAGATACAACCTCATACCTACTGGGATGGCTATTGTCATAGGACAAGAGCAAAATGTTGTGAGGATGTTGGGAAGGGGAATTTTGTACACAGTGGGAATGAAAACTGGTATAGACACTATGGAAAATAGCATGAAGTTTCCTCAAAAAAATAAAAATAGAATTACATGATCCAGCAATTACACTTATGGGTATTTATCCAAAAAAAAAACTAATTCAAAAAATACATTTACTGGCTTAAAGACTTAAACATAAGACATAACCCCATAAAACTCCTAGAAGAAATCATAGGCAAAACATTCTCTGACATAAATTGCACCGATGTTTTCTTAGTTCAGTCTTCTGAGGCAATAGAAATAAAAACAAAATAAACAAATGAGACCTAATCAAACGCACAAGCTTTTCTATGGTAAAGGAAACCACAAACACAGAATGGGAGAAAATATTTGCAAATGTTGTGACCAACGAGGGCTTAATTGCCAAAATATGCAAACAGCTCATGCAGCTAAACAAAAAAATGATCAAAAAAAAAAAAAAGGGCAGGAGACCTAAACAGACATTTCTCCAAAGAAGAAATACAAATGGCCAATAGACACAGCATCACTAGATACTAGAGAAATGTAAATCAAACTACAGTGAGGTACCACCTCACACAAGTCAGAATGGCCATCATTAAAAAGTCTACAAATAACAAATACTGGAGAGGGTACAGAGAAAAGAGAACCCACCGATATATTGTAGGTGGGAATATAAGTGGGTATAGCCACTATACAAAAAGTACAGAGCTCAGAAAACTAAATATAGAACTACCGTATGATCAAGCAGTCCCACTGCTGAACATATTATCTGGACAAAACTACAATTCAAAAAGATGCATGCAGAGTTCCCATCATGGCACAGCAAAAACAAATCTGACTAGGAACCATGGGGTTGCGGGTTTGATCTCTGGCCTTGCTCAGTGGGTTAAGGATCTCGTGTTATTGTGACCTGTGGTGTAGGTCACAGATATGGCTCGGATCCCACGTTGCTGTGGCTGTCATGTAAGCCCGCAGCTCTGATTGGACCCCTAGCCTGGAAACCTCCATATGCTGCAGGTGCAGCCCTAAAAAAGTAAAAAAGAAAGAAAGAAAGAAAAAAAGATACACGCACCTGTATGTTCATGGCAGCAGTATTCACAATATCACAATAGCTGAAACATGGAAACAATCTAAATGTCCACTGACAGACGAATGGATTAAGATGTGGTACGTATACACAATGGAATACAACTCAGCCATTAAAAAAATGAAATAATGCCATTTGCAGCAACATGATGCAACTAGAGAGTCTCATACTACGTCAAGTATCTCAGAAAGAGAAAGACAAACACCATATGATATCACTTAGATGTGGAATCTAAAATGAGGCACAAATGAACCTATCTACACAACGGAAAGAGACTCACGTATATGGAGAAGAGCCTTGTGGTTGCCAAGGGGTTGGCAGGGGCGTGGGATGGACTGGGTGTTTGTGATGAGTAGATTCAAATGATTACATTCAGAATGGATAAGCAATGAGGTCCTACTCTATAGCACTGGGAACTATATCCAGTCTCTTGGGATAGAACATGATGGAAGAAAATATAAGAAAAAGAATGTGTATATATGTATGACTGGGTCACTTTGCTATAATAATCAAAATTGACACAACATTGTAAATCAACTATACTTAATTTAAAATATTGGAAAAAAAAAGAACAAAAATTTGAGGACTTCTGCCTTATAGCACAGCATGGTTTAGATAGAAAATAATAATGGCTATTGTTTAACTTATGTTCTCACATCAAGATAGTAATCTACGTCTAACTTATGTTCTCACATCAATATAGTAATCTACACATAAATGTTTTATATTTGCCTGTGTGGCAAAAAAATAGACTAAATTTAAAAAATTTTATTATGTACCTTTAAAAATGATCTATGTAAAGATGAAATCTTCTGTTGTATAACCCAGGAAAATCTCTCCTAGACCACTAAAGTTTTTACTATGTTAAAAATAATCATTCTTATAAATAAAAACCATATATTTAAGGAAGGCAGATATGGCTAACTTCAGGTCTCTTCCTTTCTAAATATAAACTTAATGCTATAAATTTTCTTTAAGCCCTGCATTCATTACATGCCACACATTTTTTTAGAGGTTTTTTTTTTTTGCCTTTTTGCCTTTTTGCCTTTTCTAGGGCCACACTCATGGCATATGGAGGTTCCCAGGCTAAGGGTCTAATCAGAGCTGCAGCTGCCAGCCTACGCCAGAGCCACAGCAATGCCAGATCTGAGACACGTCTGCAACCTACACCATAGCTCACGGCAATGCTGGATTGTTAACCCACTGAGCAAGGCCAGGGATCGAACCCACAACCTCATGGTTCTTAGTTGGATTTGTTAACTACTGAGCCACGATGGGAACTCCACATGCCACAAATTTTGATGTCATATTTTTATTTTTATTTAATGCAAGATATTAAGAATTTTTCTCTTATGATTTTTCTGACCCATGTATTATTTAGAGGTATATTATTTATTTAAAAGTATTTAGGAATATTTTCTAGCTATTTTTCAGCTATTGATTTCTAGTTTAATTCTACTGAGATCTGAGAACACACTTTTTATGATTCTTTTGGCTCCAAAATTTTTTAGTGAATGTTCCATGTGATCTTGAGAAAAATGTGTATTCTGCTTTTACTGGATGGAATATTCTATAAATGTCGAGATCAAGTTGACTGATCATGCTGCTCAAGTAATTTAATCCGTATTTGTTGTCTTCCTGCTTGATTCATCAATTACTAACAGAAAGGCATTAAAGTCTCCAAGTGTAATAGTGAATTTGTCTACTTCTCCTTGAACTTTTGGGTTTTTGCCTCATGTATTTTGATGTTCTGTTCTTTTGTTAGGTACATACATATTAAAGATCATTGCCTTCTTGGAGAATCATCAGCATTTACAATACTTTTCTTTATCCTTGATAACTTCCTTGTTCTGAAATCACCTTTGTCTAAAATTAATATAACTACCCTAGCTTTCTATGGATTAGTCTAAGTATGGCATATCTTTTTCCACTCCTTTACTTTAGACCCATTTGAGTCTTTCCACTTAAAGTGGATTTTTTGTAGACAATATAGTTGGCTCCCATTTTTTTATACACTCTGATAACCCCCACATTATAACTGGTGTACTTATACATGTCACATTTAAAGTTACTGTACATGGGATTTAAAAAAAAAAAAGGATACAAATGAACTTTTTTTGCAGAACAGAAACAGACACACAAACTTTGAAAAACTTATAGTTACAAAAGGGCATTGGTGTTGGGAGCAGGGAGGGATGGGCTGGGGTTTGGGATTGGCATATACACACTGAGGTATATAGAATGATTGGCTAATGGGTACCTGCTGAATAGTATTCTGTGATAATCTATGTGGGAAAAGAATCTGAGAGAGAATGGATGTGTGTATATGTATGACTGGGTCACTTTGTTGCACAGCAGAAATTATGACAACCTTGTAATTAACTATACTTCAATAAAACAAAAAAATAAAGTGACTATTGATCTAGTG
Source organism: Catagonus wagneri (assembly GCA_004024745.2). Lineage (NCBI taxonomy): Eukaryota > Metazoa > Chordata > Mammalia > Artiodactyla > Tayassuidae > Catagonus > Catagonus wagneri. The sequence continues at coordinate 4,387,174 of PVHT020000174.1, read as the reverse complement.
TGATTAATATATACTATATTTGTAATTGTTGATGTATTGCATTTTTTAATTTATTATCTCCTTTTTCTGTCTTCGCTAATATTTTTTATTTATTTTATTTATTTATTTTTGTTCCTTTTTAGGGCTGCACATGCAGCATATGGAAGTTCCCAAGCTAGGGGACAAATCAGAGCTGCAGCTATTGTCCTATGCCACAGTCACAGCAACACAGGATCCAGGCTACATCTGAGACCTACAACACAGCTGGCAGCAATACCAAATACTGAACCCACTGAGCAAGGCCAGGGATCATACTCGCATCCTCATGGATACTAGTCAGATTTGTTACTGCTGAGCCACAACAGAAACTCCCTGTCTTCCCTAATTTTAATTAAGAATTTTATAACGTTCCATTTTATTTCATCTATTAGAGTATCAATTTTATTTCTTTTAGAAAAAAATTTAGTTGTTGCTGCAGAATTTACAATAGATATTTTTCCTTTTTTTTTTTTTTTTTTTTTGGCTGCAGCATACAGAAGTTCCCAGGCCAGGAGTCAAATTTGTGCCACAGCAGCGACTTGAGCTGCTGCAATGACAAGGCTGCATTCTTAACCGGCTGCACCACAACGGAACTTGTACAATAGATATTTTTAACTAACATAAGTCTACCTTTAAATACTACTACTACTAATGTGTAGTACTATCCTCTTATCACAGACTTGCCAATTTCTCTCTATGGTCCCTTGTGGCTTGCTGATATTCATTTCTCTTATTCATATGTTATAATCACCTAATACAGTATTAACTATAATTGTTTTTAAAAATAAGTTATATTTTAGATCAGTATTGAATAAGAGAAGTAAAATATTTAATTCTACCTTTATTTATTCCTTCTTGGATATTCTTCCTTTCTTTATATATATAGCCAAGTTTCTGATCTGTATAATTTTCTTTTTTTCCTGAAGAAATTTTTAAACATTTTTTGCAGTGTGGGCCTACTAATGATTAATTCTTTCAATTTATGATTGAGAGTCTTTTTTTCCTCCTTCAATTTTTGAAGGACAATTTTTCTAGAAAGAGAATTCTGGGTTGGTGTGGTTTTTCCTTCTAGCATTTTAACTATTTAAAATCATTCTCTTCTTGTTTGCATGGCTTTTGATGAGAACTATGCTGTAATTCTTATCTTTATTTCTCTATAGAAAAGGTGTCCCCTCCCCCACGCTTTGACTTGTTTCAAAGGTTTCTCTTCGATTTTGGGGGAGAGGAGGCTGCACCTGTGGCATATGGAAGTTCCCAGGCTAGTGGTCGATACAGCTGCCAGTCTATGTCACAGCCACAGCAACGCCATATCTGAGACATGTCTGTGACCTACACCACAGCTCATGGCAATGTTGGATCCTGAACCCACTGAGTGAGGCCAGGGATCAAACCCACCCTCATGGATACTAGTCAGGTTTATTACTACTGGGCCACTGAGTGAGGCCAGGGATCAAACCCACCCTCATGGATACTAGTCAGGTTTATTACTAATGGGAATGACCTCTTTGATTTTTACTGCAGTTTGAATATAATATACCTACTGTTTTTTTTTATTTGGATTTTTTTTTATCCTGCTTAATATTCTCTGAACTTCCTGGATCTGTGGTTGGTGTCTGCCATTAATTTTGGAAAGTTCTCAGCCATTATTATCTCAAATATTTCTTCTGCTCTATCTTCAATTTCTTCTCCTTCTAGTATTCCAGTTTTGTAGATGTTACACCTTTTCAGTTTTTCCCACATCTCTTTTAGGTTCTGTTCTGTTTGTTGTAACTTCATCCTTGCTCCCCCCCGCTTTGCACTTTAAGTTGGTAAGTTTCTACTGGCTTATCATCAAACTCATTGATATGTTTCTTGGCCATGTTGTATTGATAAGCCCATCAAAAACACTTTAAATTTCTGTTATAGGCATAACTGAGATATATTGTGTGTTCAGTTCCAGACCACAAAAATAAAGCAAATATCACAAGTACGTAATATGAATTTTTTGGTTTCTCTATACATAAAAAATTTATATTTCTACTATACTGTAGTCTACTTTGTTCAAATAGCATTGTCTAAAAAAATGTACATGCATTGTACATTTATACAAAAATATTTTATTGATAAAAAATGCTAACCATCATCTGAACCTTCAGTGTACCATAATATTTCTGCTGTTAGAGGAATTGAAATATTGTTAAGAATTACCAAAATGTGAGACATAGATAATGAAGTGGGCAAATACTGTTGGAAAAACAGTACTGTCAGATTTGGCTTGATGCAAGATTGCCACAAACTTTACATTTAAAAAAAATTCAGTATCTGTGAAGTGCAATAAAGTGAAATGTAATAAAACAAGGCATGCCTGATAGTGTTCTTGATTTCTATCATCTCCTTTTGACTATTTCTTAGACTTTCTATTTCCCTGTTTACAGTACCCAAATATCCTTGCATGTTATCTTTTTACATTATAACTCAGAATATTAATATTTATTTTGAATTCCTTGTTTGATAATTCTAAAAGCTATGTCATTTCTGACCCTGATTTTGATGCCAATTTATGTCTCTTCAGATCGAGTTTTTCTCATCTTTTAGGATGCTTTGTAAATCTTTGCTGAAAATCAGACATATTGATATTGACTAATAGAAATTGAGGTAAATAGGCCTTGAGTGTGAAGTTTTATATTAGTCTGTCTAAGAGTTTGATTGTGTTTAATGGTTTCAGAAAGCATCTGTGTCTTACAGCTCTTTTAGCTGTAATATACTATCATCCTGGAGCCCTGTTCATTTGGTGCCGAAGTATGGAAGAGGGTGAGCATTCTAAAACCTTATGATTAACACTTATATTTTAGGTCTGTATCTTTTATCTACAAACTTCATAAGTGTTTCTCCCAAGGTGAAGCTCCCCCTTTCCTCTTTTGTGCAAAAGAAAGACTAGAGAGAGGACTACAGTGGGAGAAATGCTCTACCTTTAGCTGGGATAAAGGCCTGGTAAAGTCCTCCCCCTGGAGAGTCAGACTTAATTATGGAGAACACTCTGGTCATATTTCCAAATGGTTATTCTTACCTTTCTTTCACCAGGACTCTGAAGGATATTTCCCAGATTTTCAGTGTGAGAACTTGGTGGGATACCTGGAAGTAAATCCATGCAAGTACGGGAATCCCCTTAAAACTACTGCATATAATTATGACTTCCTTCTTGCTGGCAGACTCCTTTTTTTTTAATGAAGCCAGCTATCATGTTGGAGACTCCCATCTGGCAAGGCACTAAATGTGCCTCTAGCCCTAAAGGAACTGAATCTTACCAAAAAACAAGTGAGTGGGCTTAGAAGTTGATCCTTCCCCACTTGAAACTTCAGATGAGATTACAGACTGTGGACCAACATCCCCAATTGTTGTCTTTAGAAAGAACATGAAACAGAGGATCTGGCTAAGCCATGGTCCATTTCTGAGCCACAGAAACCACACACTAATACTAGACTGTCAATTTGTTTCATAATTTGCATAAAGTTTCCATATGTTTAAAATAAACACCTCAATTCCAAATAAACGCAGCCCTTTTTTTTGGTTTTCATCATATCCACCAATAACAGAGAATCATGACACCTTCAGTTACAGTATTGAGCACCTACATGCTTCTGCCTCTATAAAATTTATTAATGCCTGCCCTACTTCTTTCATAGGATTTTTATAAGGACCAGAGGAGTATAGAGTAAATATAAAGATAGACCATAGAGAGAAATGTCATTGTTTAAATAAAATATATTTGTTTTCTCATATAGATGCTCAAAAGATTCTTTAAAATAGCATTATTCTTTTATATAGCAAAGTATCTTTAACATTTAATGTTAGTGACAATGAAATTTTGAAGGTTTGTTCATGATCCTTCACTCTTAATTACTTCTCTATAAAGTCCCAATTACTCAATCTCACCAAAGTGGTTTTCAAGGCCAGAATTTCACAGATGGGACAGAACTGCCTACTAGTCCTATTAGTGACATGGGCCACTGCTTGACAAAAAGGGAAAATAAATTTCCTTCTATTTATCATTCTGGAATCTGCACAATCAAGATCTTGGTATTTCCAACTCTATTTCCTATCTACCAGAAGCTTAACATTGAAAATGCATCTGAAAATAAGAGAACTGAATCCCAAAACAATTCTGATCAGATATAGGTGGTTATATCCAAATCTAATGGGAACCACAAACCAAAGAACTATAATGGACACATACATTAAAAAAGAAGAAGAAAAAGCAATCCAAAACAATACTAAATATAGCAAATCACAATAGAAGACAATAAAAGAGGAAGGGAAGAAAGAAGACCCAAAGTAACAATCCAAAACAGTTAACAAAATGGCAACAAACACATCCTTATCCATAGTTACACTGAATGTAAATGGAATAAATATTCCAACCAAATGAAACAGACTGGCTGATGGATATGAAAACAAGACCCATATATATGCTGTCTTCAAAACACCCACTTCAGTTCTAGGGACACATACAAACTGAAAGTGAGGGGATGGAAGAAAATATTGCACGCAAATGGAAATCAAAGGAAAGCAGGAGTAGCAACACACATATCAGACAAACAGACTTTAAAATAGTCACAATAGACAAAGAAGGACATTACATAATGATCAAAGGATCTATCCAAGAAGAAGGTATAACAATTGTAAATATACAGACATCTAGCATAGGAGTACCTCCATAATAAGGCAACTACTGCCAGATATAAAAAAACAACAGCAACACAATAATAGTGGGGGACATAACACCCCACTTACATCAATGGACAGATCATCCAGACATAAAATCAACAAGGAAACACAGGCCTTGAATGATACCATAGACCAGATAGATTTAACTGATTTTTATAGAATAGTCCATCTCAAACACATATTTTTTTTCAAGTGCACATAAAACATTCTCCAGGACAGATCACATCTTGAGCCACAGATCAAGCCCAGGTAAATTTTTAAAAATTGAAATGATTTCAAGCATTTTATCTGACCACAATGCTATAAGACTGGAAATCAACTATAAGGGGGAAAAAAGCAAAAAATACAAACTCCTGTAAACTAAACACTAGGCTACTGAATAAGCAGTGGATCACTGAAGGAATCAAAGAGGAAAGCAAAAAATACTTAGAGGCAAATGACAATGAAGATACAACAATCCAAAACCTATGGGACATAGCAAAAGCAGTTCTGAGGTGTAAGTTTACAGGAATACAATCTTATCTCAGAAAACAAGAAAAAACTCAAATAAACATCCTCACCTTACATCTAAAGCAACTAGAGAAGGAAAAACAGACAAAGCCCAAAATTAGTAGACGGAAAGAAATCATAAAGATCAGAGAAGAAATAAATGAAATAGAAATGAAGAAAACAATAGAGAAGATCAATGAAACCAAGAGTTGGTTCTTTGAAAAGAGCAACAAAATTGATAACTTCTAGCCAGACTCAGGAAGAAATAGAAGGAGAGGGTTCAAATCAATAAAATCAGAAATGAAAAAGGAGAATTTACAACTGACTCCACAAAATACAAAGGATCATTAGACTACTATAAGCAACTGTATGCTAATAAAATGGCCAACCCAGAAGAAATGAACTGATTCTTACAAAGGTACAAGCTACCAAGACTGAACCAGGAAGAAACTGAAAATATGAATAGACCAACCACAAGTACTGAAATTGAAAATGCGATTTCAAAACATCCAAAAAACAGAAGTTCAGGACCCAATGGCTACACAGGCAAATTCTATCAAACATTCAAAGAGTTAACAACTGTTCTTCACTTCTCCAAAAAATAGCAGAGGAAGGAACACTCCCAAGGTCATTCTATGAGGCCATCACCACCCTGATACCAAAATCAGACAAGGATACCCCTCCACACACCCCCCACACACACACAAAGAAAATTAGAGACCAATATCACTGATGAACTTAGATGCAAAAATCCTCAATAAAATATTAGCAAACCAAATACAAATGTATAGTAAAAGGATTATACACCATGATCAAGTGGGATTTATCCCAGGGATGCAAGGTATTTTCAATATCCAAAAATTAATCAGGGAGATAGACCACATCGACAAACTGAAAATGAAAAACAATATGATCATCTTAATAGATGCAGAAAAAGCTTCTGACAAAATTCAACACCTGTTTCTGATAAAACTCTCCAGAAAGTGGGCATAGAGAGAACCCACCTCAACATAATTAAAGCCATATATGACAAACCCACAGCTAACATTATTCTCAATGATGAAAAACTGAAAACATTTCCACTAAGATCAGGAACAAGACAAGGATGTCCACTTTCACCACTACTATTTAACATAGTTTTGGAAGTCCTAGCAATGGAAATCAGAGAAAAAAAAGAAATAAAAGAAATCCAAATGAAAAAGAAGAAGTAAAACTATCACTATTTGTTGATGACATGATACTATACTTAGAAAACCCTAAAGACACTACCAGAAAACTCTTAGAACTCATCAATGAGTTGCAGGATAAAATTAATACACAGAAATTGACTGCATTTCTATATACTAACAAATGAAAGATCAGAAAGAGCAATCAGAGAAACCATCCCATTTACCATCACATCAAAAAAATAATATACCTAAGAATAAACCTACCTAAAAAGACTAAAAACCTATACTCTGAAAACTAAAAGACACTGATGAAAGAAATCAAAGATGAGACAAACAGATGGAAAACTATACCATGCACTTGGATTGGAAAAATCAATATTGTCAAAATGACTATACCACCCAAGGGAATCTACATATTCAATGCAATCCCTATCAAATTACCAAGGACATTCTTCACAGAAATAGAACAGAGTATTTTCAAATTTGTATGGAAACAAAAAGACCCTGAACAGCCAAAGCAATATTGAAAAAGAAAAACTGGACTTCCCGTTACGGCACAGTGTAAACGAATCTGACTAGTATTCATGAGGATGTGGGTTTGATCCCTGTCCTTGCTCAGTTGGTTAAGGATCTGGCATTGCTGTGAGCTGTGGTGTAAGTCTCAGACATGGCTCGGATCCAATGTTGCTGTCACTCTGGTGTAGGCAGGCTGGCAGCTATAGCTCCAATTTGACTGAAATGTAGGAGTCAGGCTGCTTGACTTCAGACAATATTACAAAGCTACAGTTATCAAAACAATATGGTATTAACACAAAAACAGAAATACAGATCAATGGAACAGGATAGAGGCCCAGAAATAAACCCAAGCACCTATGGTCAACTCATCTATGACAAAAAAGGCAAGAAGATACAGGGGAAGAAAGTCTCTTCAATAAGTGGTACTGGGAAAAATGGAAACGTACATGTAAAAGAAAGAAATTAGAACACTCTCTAATACCACACACAAAAATAAACTCAAAATGGATTAAACACCTAAATATAAGGCCAGATATTATAAAACTGCTAGAGGAAAACAGAGGCAGAATGCTCTTCGACGTAAATCACAGCAACATTTTGTTTGATCCACCTCCTAGAATAAGGTCAATATAAATAATTAATCAGTGGAAACTAATTAAATTCAAAAGCTTTTGCACAGCAAAGGAAACCATTAAAAAATGAAAATACAACCCACAGAACGGGAGAAAATCTTTCTAAACAATGCAACAGACAAAGGCCTAATCTCCAAAATATGCAAACAGCTCATACAACTCAACAACAAAAAATAAACAACCCAATTGAAAAATGGGCAAAAGACTAAAGCAGAAATTTCTCCAAAGAAGACATATGGATGGCCAACAGGCATATGAAAAAATGCTCAACATAACTAATTATTAGAGAAATGCAACTCAAAACTACAAGGAGGTACCAATTGGTGTAAGGTGTACCTCACACCAATCAGAGTGGCCATCATTAAGTAGTCTACAAATAACAAATCCTGGAGAGGGTATGGAGAAAAGGGTGCCCTCCTTCACTGTTGGTGAGAATGTAAATTGGTACAACCATTATGGAAAACAGTATGGAAATTCATCAGAAAACTAAATATAGAACTACAATATATGATCCAGCAATCCCACACCTGGGCATATATCTGGACAAAACATTCATTCAAAAAAATTACATGCACCCCTATGTTCATCTCAGCACTATTCACAATAGCCAAGATGTGGAAACAACCTAAATGTCAGATATAATGACAGATGAATGGATTAAGAAGTGGTATGTATAAGAAATGGAATATTACTCAACCGTGAAAAAGAAAGACATAATGCCATTTACGGGAACATGGAAGGATCTAGAAATTATCACCCTAAGTGAAATAAGTCATAAAGAGAAAGATAAATATCATATGATATCACTTATATGTGGATTCTAAAATATAGCACAGATGATCCTATCTATAAAATAGAAACAGATCATGGACATTGAGTGCAAACTGGTGGTTACTGGGGGGAAGGGAGTGGGATGGGCATGGAGTTTGGGGTTGGTGGATGAAAACTGTAACATTTGGAATGGATAGGCAATGAAGTCCTACTGTACAGCACAGGGAACTGGGTGTGATTGGGTCATTTTGCTGTACAGCAGAAACTGAATAAACATAAACCAACTATACTTTGAATGAATGAATGAATGAATAAATAAATAAAAAGACACTGCATTAGATACCTTGCATTGGCTAATAAAGGAAACATGTAAATTTTATTTTCTAATGTGAGCCTGACCTAGAAGTCTCTGTGGCCTATAGCATGGCATGAAATTATTCCTTTAGATGGCCGATTGCCTTGGAGTTACTCTAGGAACCTATTAATTGACCTAAACATGCACTGAGCTGCTGCTTTATGCCAGGCACTGTGGTAGGCTGGGGATGAATAAAAAAAAAAACATGCCTCCAAGATCCTTCAGAATCTTATTGCAGAAAATGAAGACCACATACTAATAACAGCACTACTAGTGGTGATGGTGGTAGTAAGAGAGTGCAACAGTTGAAGCTTTTACCAGATAGAGAAATGTACAAAGGTGGAGTTTAATCAGGTGGGGGAGAGAAGAGGAGTGGAGGATAGGAAAGGGGATGTGTCTCAGTGAGAACTTCCCAGATGAAGTGATTCTAACACAGAGGAAACAGCATTAAGAAGCCAAAATGACTGAAATGCAAGATGAATTTGTGGGGCAACCTGCAGGCCTGCATTGCCAAAGTATAAAGTACCTGGGCAATGGGGGAAAAGGGAGGTCTGGACCAATCCTGCACCTTCAGGAGCTTGAAAATTTCCATTTGGGCATGAGGAACCACAGCAGATTTTTAAGCCAGGAAGACACATGGCCAGACTTGCATTTAGAAAGACGGTTTTGGGGGCATAGTAGAGGATAGAAGCAGGGAAACAGGATAGAGGGATCTCATAAACACACCGAGGACAGCGATGACAGGAACAGAATAGAGAGGGCAAATTGCAGAAACTCTCTGAGCAGGCTGTGTGGTTAGGCTCACTCTCTGCTCCACTCCAAGCCCCGTGTCAGCCTTAGCAGCTCTTGTGTCTGTTTCATAATTTAGATGGTCTTCTCGCGAGGACTTCACTGGTCCTATCCCACAAGAACCTCTGGGATGAAAGAGAGTTAGGTAGTAGGTATGCCTCTTTCTATGCCCTTTCAACTCATGGTATTTGGAGGGTTTTTTTTATTAATGATCCAAAAGAAAATCTGATTCCCAGATCCTGGGGTTGCTGAGGTATTGTTCTTTTATAAATTGACATACCAAATATTTAGCCCAATGTTTCCTAGTTGTATTACTAATTTTATTTAAAGAAGAGCAATAATTCATATTTTTTGAGAAAGATTAAATAAGGGAAATCACAAGCTGCTTGGAGTTTGTGATGCTTTGGAAGTAGCAGTTCCTAAAGCTGAAGTAGTAAAACTCAACAGCTTGCTAAAATACTGCCATATGAGAGAAAAAATAATTAAGACCAAGGAATCAGTGTGCTGTCAGCAATAAAAGACTATTTGTTAGCACTTGGCTGGAACCAAGTTTTATGTTATTGCTAACAAGAATCTGATAACATGATTTCTGAAAGATTTTTCAATGCTTGGCGAATTCATTCATTCCTTAGTGTTTTATACTTCAATGCTAAATATTTCCAGAAAATCTAGGCTTCTTAAGCATTTATCTTAGTTTTGGAAGCATGCATACAGCCCCGAACTTTCACTGTTTAACACTTAGACATGTTCCAAAAGCTAGTCACATTTGGCCTATGAGATAAATGCAAAAAATAAGATGGATGTGTCTATTCTCTGCTCTCAATCCCACAGTTTAATATTTTGATTCTGTAACAATTCATAAAGTGGAAAAGAGATTTGGGATCCAAATTTTTATGCTTACATTTCAATGATTGGTCTATCAATGCTATGAACTAGAGAGACACTTCAGCCTAGCAGACCTTCTTCCTGCCTCCTTCAGAAATGGCCCCTGAAGAATGAGATTTGAGAATCAAATTAGCTTGCACACTTGTGCCTCATCCTTTGAATCAGCCTGTAGGATGAGCAGCTGCTCTGCAGACTTCTCTGTTTCTCTGAGAAGAAGCTGCCTCTGATTTCTGGGGCAGGGAGTGGATCCTTAGCCAAACCTGTCAATCACGTTGAATCTGGGAGTGACCTAAGAGGCAAATTCAGATAAGGAAGCCCTTATAATTGTCAAGATTGATTGTACCTAGTGCTAAATGTGGGGATTCAATGATGAATAAGATGGGGAATAAAATGGATAAGATGGCAAAATGGTGAAGGTGGTCAAAAGTTACAAATTTTCAGTTGTAAGATAAGTTTTGAGGATATAATTTACAGCATGGTGTTTATAGTTAATAGTATTGTATTTTACCTTTGAAAGTTGCTAAGAGAGTAGATCTTAAAATTTCTCATTACAAGAAAAAAACCTGTAACTATGTGTGGTGATGGGTGCTAACTAAACTTACTGTGATCATTTCACAGTATATACAGAACTCAATTCATTATGTTTCATACCTAAAACTAATAAAATGTTAAATGTCAGTTATATGTCAATAAAAAAATAAAGATGAGAAGATTGGATGTGGCAATGAGAGATGAAGGGAAATGTTTTACAGGTCAGAGAACATCAGTAGGAGAGGTTATCTATTCAACTGTAAGCTTCTTAAGGATACAGTTCACTCATTTTTACCCCCCATAGGGCCTATTCTAGTGCCTTGCATATTAAAATAAAAAAAAAAAAAGATACGTAAGATGGTCCATGTCTTCAAGGAACTCACTATTTCATGGGGAGTAAATAAGTAAATAATTGCAACACAAATTATAAATGCTACAGTTTCCTCATCTAGAACTGAATATGCACTCCTCACAATTTCACACCAGTTATCACATTCCACCTTTCGCATACACAAGCATCTCTCGAACTTGTGAAGTAATACGACCTTTGAAAAATATTTAAGTAGTTCTCCACCATCTTTTATACGAAGAAAGTGCTGATCATTTTTAGTACCCATCTCTTATATGCCGACAAAAACCAGCAGAGTTCTCTCAAGTGTTTCTGGATTTATGTTTAGGTTTGACTAATTAATTGAACAGGAGAAAGAAGGATTAGTCACGATATAGTTTTACGACTCTCAGCAACTCCAGGACTTCATTAGCGAAAGCTGGAACATTCCACAGGCACGATTCTCACCAGGGCACCAAACAGATTTTGTTCTGTGACTTGTCTCAGAATGAAATTATACCTGCACTTTTTTGCTGATAAATGTGGTTCAACATAATTTGAGTACTTTAAAACATCAGATGAGAGTGTAAACTGTTGTTTAAGGGTAAACTGCCAGGCCCTAGCCCAAAGCACATTTCCCCAGTGGTCAGAAGCCAAGCAGTTTATTTGCTGTCACCAGTAAGCACCCATCCGCCATGAGGGAACATCTTTTCCATTGTTCACAGTATGAAGTATGTATGTACTGTACAGGGAACCTGCAAATTCTCTAAAGCAGACTGTAGTGGAGGAGGCAGAAATGTGAGTTTAGTCTGCAGAAACGAATGAAGTCTTCTCTGAACATCTGTTTTTTATCAAGACTGCAATTACTGAAGAGCTGTGAAGAAAGCCAGGGAAGACACCCCAGCTCACTGAAGCTTGAATATTTAATCTGAGCCACACAGTCATATGTATTTTAGAACTCGGGGTTCTTAAAGCTCCATGTTAACTTTCCCTTGATTGACAGTCCAGAGGACATGAAGGCATCCTGTCAGCAAAACTGATCCCTTAGAACTGCTTAAGCTAAAGACAGTTTTTCATATATGAATAGGGGCTTGGAACCTTTGGTCATGCTTTCGTCCATCTGCTAAAACTCCAAGGGATGAAAAGCACTGTGGTCAGTTTAGTCCCATGCCACTCATGGTCCGAAGGAAAAAACGTTGTGTGGTCACATTTGAAAAGTGGCATATGTTTTCCGAGTAATTACATCTTATATGTTTACTATTCAAAAATGCAGGTGTGAGTTTTTGAACAGTGGCCAGTGACAATGTGCCTGACTGGCAGCAGTTCCTAAGTGAGTCATGTTTCACTGTCGGTTTTTATAACTGTTTTCACTACTAATTCAGTTCTGTGATGCAGTGTGCAATTAGTTCTATTATGGAAGCAGCTGTCTTCAGTTTGACAATGACGCTTTTCCTTCTGGCTTGCACAGAGTGTGTTGTGGTTCTGCTGATATGATGATGGGAGTTGTAAAGTGGTACCTAGACGAGCCGCAGTGGGCCCAGATCTTCCACACACATAGGATTCATGCTTACTTACTGCTACTCTAATGCTGTTTCTCACAGCTCAGTTAAAAAGGGACTTGCAAAGGAAGCTGCAAGACATGTCCTGTGGAGACTGATGACAGTCCACTTGTACCCTCCAATCCTGTTGTTTATAAAAATTCTATTTGTAAGTGATATACTAGGTCAAATTGAGGTGGGAAGGTATGGTGGGCAGAGCAAGAGGGTTATATTTGGTTTACTTCCTAACACTGAGCTACGGTTTATAAAGAACTAAGATTAAGCTTCAATTTAGCAAATGCCACTATATGAAGAACATAAGAATTGGACTTAATATTTACAGCTAAACGGGATGTGATAATAATCTATGGCTTCTACTGCTCTTTGAAAAAGAGTTTTTCTTGCTCTCGTCTCAAGAGTTTCTGTGTTTTTAATTTTCAATCCCAAGCCTGTTATGACACCCAGGATTCTCTAGGAGACCTGGAACAATGCCCATTCTGAATCTATCAGCCCTAAGTAGGGTTTATAGTTTGAATATTCTCTTCCAAGGATAATTCCAAGCATAATTCCCTATTATATCTTTAGAATTTTGCTACTCAAAGTGTGGCTTGAAAACTGGGAGTATTAGCATCCCCCAGAAGCCTGTTAGAAACTCAGGCCTTCTAGCCTCACTTTAGGACTACTAAGTTAGAATCTACACTTTAATAAGATCCTCAGGCAATTTGTATGCACATTAAGGTTTGAGGAGCTCTACTTTAGAAGTTTATTATTTGACTGCTACTTGTTAGTGGTTGCTAATAAGCATAACTATATTTTATTGAATTCAGAACACTTATGATCAACTGAAATATCTGGTTCTTTTATTTGTTTACATTTTTTATTGACCACTTCTCCCTCTATAAAATGTAAGCTCTTTGAGCACAAGTACTTTCTTTATTTTGTTTACTACAGTATCTGCAGCAAGTGGAATAGTGCCCTCACGTATTAACATTCAACAGATATTTGTTGAATTAAACAAATGAACAAATGACCCATTGTAGATTAAATGTGTGTGCAGTAATATAGGCCTGGCAGATCGAATTCCATAATCCTATGGTGTTGCCTCAGAACCTCAGCACATCATGCCTGGGGCAGGAAGGTGAGAGGGAAATTGAGACAGGTAGTTTAGGAGTTCAAAGATCAGACTGCTTTGACGGCCCCAGAGGAAACCTTGGCTGTCTAGGAAAGGAGTGTTGGCTCCAACTTTCTTCCTTTGATTTTTTTAAAGGGGCATAGTTATCAGTCTTGCTGCAAGATGCAATGCATTCCAACTGAACCAAAACAGTCTTACAGAAAACCACTCCACATGGATTGCTGAAAAAGCAACCAGTGAGATCTAAGAGCCTGAGGTTTGGAAGGCTGACCAACTTGTTCTGGTTTGCCTGGGGTCTGTCCTGGTTTCAGAACTGAAAAGCCCCATGTTTCAGAAAACCCCTAGTCCCGGCAAACTCAGACTATTGGTCACCCTACTTGACTTCTAGAATGACATATCTGCTGAGAGTCACTTGGAGGGTGGAGGACTTGGAGCCTCTGTCAGACATTTGGAGTTTTAGGGCACTTTTTTTGATCCAACCAGGAATGCCCAACAGCAAAAACTTACCCAGAGGTAGATTTCTTAAGTCCATGCATGGGATGGTGGCTTAAACTCCATTAATTTCACAGAGGAATCCTTAGTTTTAGTCTTTTTTATAGATATGGAGAGGAACAGACCTTTTTCTCAAAAGTATCATCTTAGAAATCTTAGTTTTTTTCATCAGATACTGCACCAAAGGTGCTAATATTTGAGTTATCTTGGATATACACTGTCCTAGGACCTAAACAAAATCTTTGCAGAATGCTTTCATACATTAAAAACACAGGGGTTATTTTTCTAAATTAAATTCATTTCTAGATGGAATTTTTATGACTGCCATTTCCAAATATGCTTATTTACTTCTTTCTCCTAAAAACAAACAAAAAGATAAATAGCTTGGAATTAGACTGTGGTGTCATAAATCCAAGACCAGACAATTTTACTGTAAAGGGCTATAATTCAGTTGGAATGCTTTTACATAGATACAGTGATATTCAGTTATATAACTAAATATTACCTAATGATTTAATCTATAAATGGTTTGAGCTTCATATTTTTGTCATGAAGCTATTGTTATGGGGGCCAGTGGCCACCATTTAAGGAACAGAGGACCATTCAAAGCTAGAAGTGGACTTTCTTATATTCAAAAATAGGTTTTTTATCACCATCTAGCATATAAATATTTTAATTTATTTTTAAAATAAGTTCAGAAAGATATTATAGAAGGTTTGGGAAATGGATAGAAAAAATCATTTAAAATAATAACTGTTCTGTTATAACTATTGGGATATGGCAGTTATTTTCCATATTCCCAACATTCTGCTTTAAAATACTATTGTCTCATAGATTTTATACAGAAAATACTGAACATAACACATAGTTCTATAATTGTAAAAGGCTAAATAAAACTATTCCACAGACTCATGTTTAATTGTTTAACATACCTGAGTGACTTTAGAATAGCTAAATACTATACTACAGAGCAGTTGATAATGACAAATGCAATTACCGACTGAAGTGCATTAGTATTTTCTGAACTGCATTTATTACTTTGATTGTAAAATTGTTTATAATTCTATTCACAAAGCATGATTTTGTTCTTTCTCACTCAATCATCTGTTGGACACTTGACTATTTGCTTACAATTTCATCAATATTCTTAACTGTGGTGTTGTAACATACTGGTATGTCAGCATCAATTATGAAGTGTGTTGGAGGAAGTTGGAACTAATTGAGGAAAGGGGTCCAAAGTTTACAAATTATTTAAAATAAATTAGATTAGCTCCAGATTATCCAACTCATTTGATCACACTGTGCTTTCTTAAGAGAGAAGAGGAATAGGTTTTGAGCTAGCCGGCAGGACTGGCATAGCTTACTCTATAATTTTGTACAGCAGTCTGGGGATTGTGACACACAGGAAGGCAGTCTTTCCTGAGTAGAAAAAAAGCATTAAGAATGACTGGGCTACAGTGTCAAAAAGAAAAAAATTATAAAGAAGGAAACTTAGGATGTTGTTTGCAAAATCCAATTTACTCCTGCACTGAAGTGCCATGGAAAGAAGAACCACTTGTACCACTGTTCATTCAGAAACAGTCAAGGATTTATCAGACCCTCTGTGTGACATTTCTGGTCCTACAAAAAGCATTCACCTTAATAGAGTGATAGTTACTCTTCACTCTGACGTTCAGAGCACTGTTGTTTTGGTTTAAATAAATTGACTATTTTAAAAAAAAGAAGTATTCACCAAGATGGAATAGACATGCAAGAGATTTATTGGGGGGAAATTACTGTGAAAGAAAAAAGGCAAAGGAGTAGGAACAGCTAGGGAGAGCTTCAGAACAGTGCAAGTCTGACACATGTGAAAGGAAAGAAGGAGACACCATTTGGTTATAAGGTCTCTGACCACACTGCAGCTCTTAGAAAGTTTTAGCTAAGTCAGCTGAGAGTCCTTGAGTGCCATGGGTTGGATGGTGTCCCCTTCTCGCCCCAGAAGATATGTTTGCCTGTGAATGTGACCTTGTTTGGAAAAGGGGTCTTTGCAAATATAATTAAAGATATCAAGATGATGTAATTCTGGGCTATCCATGTGGTCCTTAGAACAAATGAAAATTGTCCTATTAAGAAGATGTCACAGACATGCAGAGGAAAAGGTCATGTAAAAAGAGAGGCAGGTACTGGAGTTATATAGCTATGAACCAAGGAACACAAAGATTGCCAGCAGCCACCAGAAGCTAGGAAAGAAGAATGAAATGGATTCTCTCTCAGAGCCTCCAGAAGGAACCAAACTTGCCAGCACCTTGATTTCAGACTTCTGGCCCCTAAACTATGAGAGAATATATTTCTGTTGTTTTAAGCCACCCAGTTTGCAGTAAATTGCAATGGAAGCCACAGAACATTAGTATACTGAATCGCTGCTCATTAGAGAAGCCCTATATCCCACAGGAATGGGCTAGCATAGCACTCTGTCATGTCACTAGCTGGGAGCAGCCCAGGAGAAGCATGGCCTCACTATGAATGCGAAAGTAAACCCAAAGGAGGGGCAGCTGGAGCTATCATTGATCTATACTCCCCACAAGTTCTCTTGAAGAAGATCTGGGTGATTCAGCTCCGTAACTACCATGGTATGAAATATCAAAGAAGCAAAGAATAGAGAATATAGGCTTTGTGTTCTAGAAGTTTAGTTGGCAAACCAGTGGATGTTGCATACATGAGGATACAAGCATGTATGTGACAAAGCAGGACTACTTTATGTATACATTCTGAGGGAATCCAAAACCATGGAAGGGTCAGTCTAGAATGAGTTGAATCTGGGAAGTCTCCCTAGATGAAGAAATTGGTGAGAATTCCCATCGTGGCTCAGTGGAAATGAATCCGACTAGCATACATGAGGATGCAGGTTCAATCCCTGGCCTTGCTCAATAGGTTAAGGATCCAGCATTGCTGTGAGCTGTGGTGTAGGTTGCAGATGCAGCTCAGTTCCCACGCTGCTGTGGCTGTGGTATAGGCTAGCAGCCACAGCTCCGATTTGACCCCTAGCCTGGTAACCTTCATATGCCACGGGTGTGGCCCTAAAAAAACCCGCTCCCAAAAAAAGAAATCGGTGCCCTCAGATCAATGAACACGAGGAAGGGCAAGAAGAATGAGTGCAGGCATAAAGCAGAGGGCCAGCAGGAAGGTTACAGAAGAAAGCAAAGAGCTTGGCCTTAGTTGTTCTTAAAAAACTATCTACAAAGAGAGAAATCAAAGAGGAAGAGATTTTACAAGGCTGGAAATCTGAAGAGAAAAGCGGGCAGAAACATAAAAAGGAAAGAAGGCATTTCTGAATGCTATACTTATTTTATTAAAATTATATTTATTTTATTAAAAATTTATTTTATTTATTCATTAAAAATAAATAAATATTTTCCAGGTAACTTCAACTTCAGACCTAGACCAGGGTTCACATGGAAGGAATCCAGCAAGCCCTAGACTGTTAGAATGACTAAGATTTATTCAGGATCTATAGCATTTTTGATGGTCAGATATGGAAGAGATTGCAAGAGCTCATCTATGGCTTGTTTTCTTCTTCCAGGGCACCCAGAAAAACACACATCACAGACTTGAAGTTACAGCCATATGACTAGATCTGGCCAATGAGCTCTAAGTGGAAATGATGTATGTCACTTTAAGGCTGAGGCAATGAAGAAACTTGGCATTACCCTCCAGTCGTGCCACATTGGCATTTCAAAAACATAACAACAACAACAAAAAAAAACCCCAAAAAAACTCCCGATAGAGCTACAGAATAGAGATAGCCTAGACAAAGAGCTGCCCTGAGGTCACCAGGGATTTTGTACGAGCAAAGAAGCAACATAGTGTGGCTTATCCTGGCAATATGCAGGTATTATTCCATTACCCATTACTATGTGTGGACACGTAGGCTGTTTTCAAAGTCCTCATCATTATAAGCAATTCTGCAATGAATGTGTGTGTGTGTGTGTGTGTGTGTGTGTGTGTATACACATATTATGTATATTTGTTTATTTATAAATATATATATTTAAATTTATATATAAATATATATTTAAAATATACATATATGTAAATTTATCTGATTGTATCCATAGAATAAACTCCTAGAAACAGAATTTCTGGGTCAAAGGTATGTACACTTTAACTTTTGATAGATATTGATTTTGCTCCGCCACAGAGGTTGTAACTAAATAGTAAAGTCTTATATATGGCTGAAAAAAAACTATGTATTATCAACCAAATTTTAAAAACTAATGTCTTTGCAATGACGTTTATTTTTTTCATATATTTACTGGACATTTAAATTTCTTTAGTAAAGTATAATTAATGTCTTATGGTATATTTTTTCCATTTGGCTGTTTATTTTATAGCATTAACAGTACTTGTCAAGAATATCAACCCTCTGTCTACTTATATGTTCCAAGTATGTTCCTTTTTTGTTGTTTTTAATCTTACTTTTATGTTTGCTATATGGGCATTGTTACTTTTTACACAATTAAAATTAAGCTGTTTCCTTTACAGCTTCTGGTTCGGGTATCTTGATAAGCTTTCTAATTCTATCTCAGGTTCAAAAAATATTCACCTATACTTTATCCAAGTAATTATATTTTATTTTTCATAGTTAAGTTACTAACCCATCTGGCAGTTGTATGATAGGGCTTCTATATTATATATTAAAAAATCTATCCTTTTCCATCTGCTTTGAAATAACACCTCATTGTATAAAAAATTCCTATATATTTTAATATGTTTAAGTACTTTTTATTTAGTTGGTCTAGTTACCTACTCCTAAACCAGTATATGCTATTTTATTTATTATTAAGAATTTGCTAGGTGCAAATCTTCCCATTATTCTTTTTAAAAAATTTTGAGCTTTCATAGCTGTATTTTTACATTAATTATTAAAGATAAATTAGAATAAAACTGTAAAGTTCCAGGTGACAAAATATTTATTATGCAAATGAAATCTCCTGCAGAAGAATTCAGGTTGAAGCAATGGAGATGGGGTGGAGGGTCAAGGTCCCATTTACTTGTCCACTCACTGGATGTCTGCTACAACTTACGAGGAGCAATTTGAGAAATCACTGCTCTGGGGAGTCCTCCTGCACTAAAAGACATCCTGTCCCACCAGAAAATGTCATGGGGCAACCAGAAACAGAAGAAACTCATGGTCTTATTTTCAGTACTGATAGCCTTGGTCCCCTCGCAAAATAGCAGAGGCTCCCACACCCTTGTATAGCACTTCTTACTGCGGTTGCTTTAGTTGCAGGTGCTCATCCATCATAAGTCACTCTCTTCTACCCTTTTATCTGCTTTTCAGCTGCCCTAAATAATATCTTTATCATCCCAATATCTGAACATCTGTTCCACATTTAAGATTTTCACTGAATGGTAGCCTTGGAACCATTTCAGTAACTAACCATTTCCATACTCAGCTAAAGGAAATATAAAATGTGAAACATTAAAGATGTGCTATAGATGGGGAGGTGACAAGTACGTGGAGACTCATTTTCTCTGGGCAAAAAGGAGAAAACTCTGTGGTGGTCCAATTTTCCCAAGTTACATTACATGTCCTCCTGAGGTGGAAAAATAAGGAATCCATCCTTCTAACTATGTCTGCTACCTTTGTATTCAAAACAAAACAAAACAAAACAAAGCATTTACTACTGGTTTGTTTTTATATCTATAGCAAGGAATAAGGAAGGCCCAGTTAATCACTATTTAGTGAACACATTCTAGTCCTGGCAATGATCAAATGTAGATCCAAGTCATTCCATTAATTATGACTCCTATGGGCCACATGTAAATCCTTTAGTCAAATTAAAGTTTAAAGAAAGTTGAATGGAAAGCCATCTTTCTCTTGTGATGAATTTAAAATACATACAATAGAAATTAAAAATCACATTGATTTATTAAAGCAAGGCAGTGAAACATATGTCTTAGTGAAAAGGTTTACTTACTTTCACTGAAATTTGTGAGTAGTTAGAGGGCCTCCAATTCACTCATCATTCACTCATTTATATTTATTGAATTCTGATATAAGCGACTATTTTATGTGCTAAGAATATAGTGCCAGATATATATAGCAGGAGGAAAGTTCATGCTAAAATGGAGCTAACAGTTTAGTGCAAGAATTTTTTAAATTGATAAATAAGCAATAAATAAGAAAAATAGCACACATTGAATGATAAATGCTATAACTGAAGTTAGAGTAGTGTAATAGACATTGACTCCCTTGATTTGGATGCTCACAGAAACTTCTCTCTGAATGTGACTTTAAGGAAGATACCCATAAGAGCATCAGGGAAAGAATCTTACAGATAGATAGAAAAACTGGAACAAAGCCATGGAGTCATGAGAATTTTAATGAGTTTTTTAAGTCCACTGTGACTGGAATATAGTGAACAAGAGTGAACGTAGAACAAGATGCGTTTCAATAGGTAGGGGCCAGATTACAGAGGGCTTTGCTAAGCGGGTTAGGAGTTTGAATTTTATCCAACATATGAAGGAATGCTATTGGGTCATTATAAGCAGATGAGTAAAGGTTTTGATTTACATTTATAGTACTCTGGTTACTAAATAGAGAATTGATTAAAAGAGGCAAGACTGAAATGATGGAGTAGTCAAGGGGAGAAATGATGCTGAGGAGAGGGAAATTTGTTGGAAGGATGCTTTTGAGTAGATAAGAAGTGAAATGCAAAAGGCTAGTGTTAGAACATACTATTCATTCATCACAGTAAGAAAAACAGACTCAAGTAGGTGAGTTGAGTGGCATCAGAAGAGTTTATTTTATTTTTTGTCTTTTCGGGGCCGCGCTTGTGGCATATGGAGGTTTCCAGGCCAGGGGTCGAATCAGAACTGTAGCCACTAGCCTATGCCACAGCCATAGCAATGCAGGATCCAAGCAGCATCTGTGACCTACACCACAGCTCATGGCAACGCCAGATCCTCAACCCACTGGGCAAGGCCGGGGATCAAACCAATGTCTTCATGGATACTAGCCGGTTTTATTACTGCTGAGCCACACAGGATCTTCCTTGAAGAGTTTAGAAGATTGCTTGGAAGAATTGTTCTGATTGCCTATGTGCTCAGTGAAATAGGAAGGAAGGACAGCACTGAGAGTGAGGATGCAGAAGGATGTGCTGGAAGTATGAGAAAGGGGAGAAAATGTTAGGGTAATATAGAAGAATGGGAGCATAAAAGGTCATGGGGAATGCAATATGATCTCCAGATGGCACCAAAAAAATCCTCTTAATGTTATTGGTCATAAATTTAAAATGAGACCAGTTAATATGTATGTGTTTTTCTCCAGTCAAATTCAGTTCTACAGTGGTACGTGGAGAATACAAAAAAAAAAAAAAAATGGAATTTACTAAGATTTACCATTTGTCAAAGCCAGAGAAGGGCAAGGAAGTTAAGGATTTAAGCAAGAGGGTGTTTTAATACTAGACCATGAAATACAAACTTGGTAAGGGTAGGAGTGAGGAAACATTGGAAGGGTGGGCATCAGAAACGGTGAAAACTTTGCATGATCGATAGCTTGTAGATCCCTGAGGAATAGAATTACTAGCATTACAATAGTAGAAGGAGTGAACTAGCAAGATAGGTGATGGGCAGAACAGAAATGCTGGAATTGAGACTATGGAGTAATTTCAGTTATTGTTAATGACAAGGATTAAAATACAACTATGTAAGTAACTACCTGAGGTAAAGAGGAGACGAGAATAAGGAACTGTGAGTCAGTCCATGGTACTGGAAGGATCTTCTAATTGCCAAGAATTGTGACAAGAGTAATGGGACTAGCATAAACATATATGTATATGCTATACAGAAAATACTAACAGGTGGAGTTCCTGTCGTGGCTTAGCGGAAACAAATCTGACTAGAATCCACGAGGACACAG
>PVHT020000174.1:4320134-4364822 GCA_004024745.2 Catagonus wagneri | reverse complement strand
AAAAAAAAAAAAAAAAAAGAAAATACTGACTGGATAATTTATATGATGATTCTTTTTTCATCCTTATTCATGTTTGTATTTTTCAAATTTTATAATCAATGTTACACTTAAACTGTAAACATAATGTTTATTGATTTAGATATTAAAATATAAATAAAATTTAAAAGATTACTATTAATTTCACTACTTAGATAATTATTTTAAATTCTGATGCATAGCTTTACAAAGAAATGCAAATTAAATGAAACAAAAATTAATCCTCTCTCTCCACAAATTCAGTTAGAAAACAATCCAAGAATCCTGGTCAGAGTAGGAGGTTTCATTTGGTGGTCTTTACGGTTTCAGTCAAACCTATTATCTTAGGATATTATACTGAAAAAAAAAAACTTTTATACACAAAGATAAACCTGATTTTTAAGAACGCCATTTCAAACATGAAAAGTCCTCTAAAGTGGGCTAATGGTTTTGGTTGGGAATTTACAAGTAAAGAGTTAGGTACTTTGTGCTCTAAAACTTTGTAACCTTTACTTATGGGTTGAAAGATTGGAAGCCATTTGCCCTATAAATTGTAATAGCCCCAAGGAAGCCATTATAGTCTAAAGGTCAGTGCTCTGGGAAACACAATTTTAGTAAGTGGAGTTTGTGATTAAAAAGAGAAGAAGAAAGAAAGAAAAGAAGTAAATTTCTCTTAGTTCGATCCATACAGAGGTGTTCTGAAATGCTCCAAAGATAAATTCCTTCAGATTCTCTTGTCCCACTTAACTATATAGCACACCGTGATATGTTTTTCGTCTCACTCTAGGTTTCGAAATTTAATAGTCTAAAGTTTGAGTAATGATTACACACACATTCACACACACACACACACACACACACACACACACACACACACACAGCACTAATTTTACCAACAAGGAAAAGGCTTTAAAAAGAAGACTTTAAAAATCACAGATCTATTAGAGATGCTTGTTAAGAGTGAAGTTGTCAGGTTGTTTCCTATCTCTATTAAGTAAAATTTTAGAATAGTGTAAACAGAGTAAAAACATCAACCTCCCAACAAATGTTTACATGGTTCTTCCTTAGAGGATAATCTGTATAACCTGTATCCTTGTTATGTTGGGTTAGTTGACAAAAAGTTTAGAAATAATAATGCAAATTAATGTCAGCAATATACCTGTGCACATTAGTCGAAATCATGTTGCCCTAGGCTTGAAAGAATCTAGAACCATCTGCTATTTGTTAAGTGTGTGGCAGTAATGAATCTACTTAATTTCACTGGCTTCAATTTATATTTTGAGGTAATTATTTTATTCTTTAAAAGCAATATGCACATGGTTAAAAATTTAAACATACTATATAGTGTGCTGTAAAAAAATATGTGTTCATCTCACCTGGGCCCCTGGTTGCCTTCCATAGAGGCAAATACTCTTAACATCTTGAAATGATTCACCTCAGAGAGATAGTATATGGCTACAGTTACACACGCAAACATATGATATAGTACATCTCAATCTGATAGGTTTCAATTATGTATTATTACTTTAATGAATATTTTTAATTTTTTTTTTGGTCTTTTTAGAGCCACACCAACAGCAAATGGAAGGTCCCAGGTTAGGGGTCAAATTGGAGCCGTAGCTACCAGCCTATACCACAGCCACAGCAACACCAGATCCGAGCTGTGTCTGCAACCTACACCACAGCTCAGAACAATGCCGGATCCTTAACCCACTGAGCGAGGCCAGGGATCGAACCTGCGTCCTCATGGATGCTAGTCAGATTGGTTTCCGCTGAGCCACGACGGGAACCCTATTTAATGAATATTTTTTTAATGATTGACTAGGCTCCATTTAATGAATCATTTTTTAAATGACTGACTATTCATTTAATTAAAAATGATTAGAATTTACTTTTCCATAAACTGGTTCTCCCTATTTTCTTCCCGGTTTTTAAATACCTTTTCTGAATTGACTCCTAAGAACACAATATATGTAAAAAGATAGCCGTTTATTATTTATAGTATGCTACAAATATTTTTCCCAGCTTGTCACTGATTTTATTTATAGAATTCTATTACAAGGCAGGAATGTTTAATATTTATGTGGACACATATATCATCTTTTATGGCTTCAAGTTTTAAAGCCATATTTAAAAAGGCTCTTCTCATTCCAAGATTCATTTTAAAATTCTCACATAATTTCTTTTAGTACCTTTAGAGTTTTCTTTTGTAAAGTTTAAATCTCTGATCCTATTGGATTTCATTTTGGTATAAAGACTGGGATAGAATTAATTTATTATTTTCCAGAAGGCCAGGCAATTGTTGATCATTAGTTACTGGGTAAATCATTTTTTGCTGGGGTGAAGGGATGAATTTGAAGTGCTTCTTTTATAACAAGCCACATTACCAAGCTTTTGGTAGATATTTCAGCTCTTCATTTGTTTCATTGATGTTCTGTTTTAATGCAGTAAAAATTTGTTTTAATTAATGGAACATTATATTTTAAAACATTATAAAACTATCTCACCTCAGAAGCCTTCTGTTTCTCAACTGTTGCCTTTCTAAAAATTATTTGTGCATTACTTTCATTTGGATAATATTAATAAGATTAATAAAGGGGTATTTTCCAACTTTAAAATATCGAGTCTTCTTATTTAAAAAAAATCAATATATTTATTCAATTCTTACTTTGTCCCTCTGTATTCTTTTAAAGCCCTTTATATTTATCCTGACCACTTCTTAAGTTTATTCCTAGGGAATAAACATAACATTTTATCATTTTTTCCTATAACAAATGCTACTTTTATTACTCTACATTTTAAAATAACCTCCATTTGTACATAAGAAAATAACTAGTTTGTGTGTATAAATGCTATAGCTAGCTCCTTTACTTATTGTTGGTAATGATATTTTCTAGTTAAACAATTTGTTCATATATATAAATAATGACAATTCCATGTCGTTGCTTAAAACTTTTGTATTTAATTATTTCTCCTTTATAGTTGCACATCTAGGATCTCTACAACAATGATAAATAGTAATTGTGATAGTAGATTATTACCTATCTCCTGTTGAAAGTATTTCTAGCAGTTCTATTATCAGGCACATGCAAGATTTTGGCTATAAATCAGGACAGATATTAAAAATATCTGTTATTGTTTTTAAAGAGTTTTTATCAGCAATGAGCTTCAAACTTAAATACCTTTACACCCTTTCTGGGTATGAGCATATTATTTTTCCTTCTGATATAATAATAAAAATTATATTAATAATTTTCTTAATATTCCTAATTTCCTTTCTTAGCCATGATGTAGTCTTTTAAAGTAATGTTGAGAGAGTGGGATGGACTGGGAGTCTGAGGTTAATAGATGCAAACTATTGCATTTGGAGTGGATAAACAATGAGATCCTGGTGTATATCACAGGGAACTATATCCAGTTACTTGTGATGGAACATGATGGAGGATAACGTGAGAAAAAGATTTCTAATACAGTCTTTTGGATTTTTTTGATCAATATTCACAAGAAAGAGTTTTGATATGGAATTTTCTTTTACTATGCAGTCAGATTTTTAGTATGATTATTATGATGGGTAATATGAAAAATGGAAATTTTTTCTTCAATCTCTGCTCTGGAATCATTTTGATAGTGTTGGAATTCTCTGTTCCTTAAAATTTTGGGGGAATTCCCATTGTGGCTCAGAGGGTTAAGAATCCGACTAGTATTCATGAGGATGCGGGTTCAGTCGCTGACCTCATTCAGTGGATTAAGGATCCAGCATTGCCATGAGCTGTGGTGTAGGTCGCAGATGCAGTTCTGATCCCTCATTGCTGTGGCTGTGGTATATTCCAGTAGCTACAGATCCGATTTGACGCCCAGCCTGGGAACTTCCATATGCCTCAGGTGCAGCCTTAAAAAAAAAAAAAAGTTTTGGTAGGTTTCATATATGGTAGAGAATGAGCCTGATGCCTGTAACTTTTTGACAGATTTTTGTTTCTCTGAAATGGTCTATGTAGATTTTCTGTACATTTTGAAGTTATTTTTGGTGATTTAACTTCGTTTAGATTTTTCAAATCCATAGGTATAAGGTTGAACAAAAATACATCTAAATTCTTAATTCCTTCAATACCTGTGTTTCAGTTCTTAAGTTCCCATTTTAGATATTTGTGTTTCATCATCTCTAACCATTTAAAAATATCACTGGTTTATATATCCAATTAAAATTTTTAAACTACAATTTATCAAATTTGTTAGTTTTACCCTTTTTTGGGGGGGTCACTCGGCTATTCTGAAATTTCACACTTTCTTTACCAGTTCCTAAATTCAGATTTCCTTAGATTTATTTTGTTGATGACCACAAGTTCTTATTCTGAACGTTTCATTGAGTTATTTTTACTCCTTCATATTTCACAATTTTTCTTTGAAGTGTGGTTTTACCCCGATCATCTTTTAGTGTCCTACAGATTTCAATAAATAGTGTTTTCTGTATTTTTGTCTTTGATTTCTTCTCTTGTCTGAGAATGTTTTAAATAAAATTTAAAAATTTCAGAGAGCCCTAAGTTTTTTTATTTTAATAAGTTTTAATTACTAGTTTTAATTCATTGTGGATTAAATAAATAAAACTAACAATTTGGAAATGTATTCAAATTTTTATGGCCTAATAAATGGTCATTCTTAAAAAAAGCCCAGGTATATTTAAAAAAAAAAAGGCATATTTTCTGCATGGAATTTAATATATATTTCAATAGATCTACTCTATTAATTTTATTTTAAAAATTTTAACTTATTTTGTCCCCTGATTATTTATGAAGAAGATAAATATTGATTGTTATTGTATATGACACAAATATACACAATAGATATTTATCTTTATGTTAATTATAGTTTTCCTTAGGAAACTTTATGTCAAGTATTCATGACTACGGTACCTTCCTGTGGATTATGGCATTTGTCATTATATATTGACTTTTTTGTTTTATTTAATGTTTCTTTGCTGTGAATTCAACCTTGTATAATATAGCCCATGCATAATTCTGTGTTTTTATATGCATGATACAATGTGTTTATCCTTTTACTTTCAACCATTCTGAGTCACTCTGTTTTAGAAGCAGCTCATGTTTAACATGTAGTTGAATTTTTATTTGTGATTAAATCTGAAAGTCTTTGCATAGGTGAGTCTATAGCATTTGCCTTTACTGTGTGCTTGTTTCATTTCTGCCACTGTATTTTAATTCTGACTTTTAGTTCTGCTCTTGTCTTTTCTATTTTACTACATTATCTGGATTTACTATGCTTTGGTTTTATGCATGTATTCTTTTAAATCTCCTTTTGTCTTTTACACTCTACTCACTGGTCTGAGTTTGCTTTACTACCTTTGTATATGTATTGTCCTTTGAAATTTGAAAGGTTTTTCATTTTTTTTTACAGTCCCCAGTGTTTAGCTTTATAAATATAATTGTATATAATATGTTTAGTTTTATTTTTAAGACACATCATGATGACTTTCTACTATGAATAACAAATACGCTTTCAGTTATTTATACTTCTCTTCCCTATATTCCACCATTCGGTTATTACCCTTAGTTCTCCTTTACTCCTTTAAATAATATTCTGAATTTCATTTCAAGCTATAGTGAAGGTGTTTCTAGTACAGAACAATTAGAAATGTTGGATACAATCTTCAGCTCTTAAGTGAATAACTAAACTGGCAAGAATTTGAGCTCCTAACCATGGGAAAACAGTTCCAGAGAGTAAACATAGTACATCATTGGCAGCAACTCTGGGAGCATCCAATATTTGCTGATAGCCTAGAGCTTGGGCCTTAATGGGGACTTAAGGCTAAGGGGAATTCCTGCATGAATTCAGAACCTCTCAAAGTGACTCTTTCAATGAAAGTGTAAAGATATTATCATTAAATTATTATTTATCATAACTTAATAATTAATAATATATTAATTAACTGACACACAAAGCATCCAGCAGAGGAAAAGAAATGTTTAGCTAACTTAGACTTGGTTGTAGGTAAAGGAGTTTGGGAAAATTTCTCTCTGAAAATTCAAAGCCATATGCAAGTCTTTACAAGGGTTTGGGGATGGATTCCAAAGAATTCAGTGACCTGAAGAATCCAGAGCTAAGAATTTAATTTGAACTAGTCCTGGCTAGGCAATGCCCCTAGGTGACTGTCATAAGCAAAATTAAATCATATATAAAGGAAAACACTTTAAACTTGAGCCTCAAACAATTCCTACAGTCAAAATTCCAAAGAACATGATTTAATGAAAAAAATATCATATTAAGTGAGGAAATAAACCACCATGAGCAAGAGTCAATAGAATGGAAAAAAACACCCCACTGTATATTAGGTCCACTAAGGCCCCTGGACTAGAATTATTATCTACAGGACATAAAATAGTTATGCTTGAAAACTTTAAAGAAATATGACTCAAGTATAGCTAAGAAACAAAAGATTATGAAAAATGACCAGGCAAGATAAAAAAATGTACCAAAGAGCTTTTAGAAATCAAATTAGAAACTCAGTGGACTAAACAATAGATTGAACTCTATAAGCTGATTGAAAATAGTAGAGAGAAAAATCAGTGAACATGGAGGGTAGAGTAAGGAGGTATAATGAAAGTCTAATCAGATTTCCTGAGGGAGCTAACAGAATTAGGGAAATACAATACTCAAAATGATATTGGCTGAGAATTTTGTAGAATGATGAAAACACAAAGCCTCACATTCACAATCCAAATAAAATTCAAATAAATTAAAAAAAGACACCTAAATACACAATGAAACTGCAAATTGCCTAATACAAAAAGTTTTTAAAAGGAGCTAAAGAGTGAAAAAAAAAACCACAGATAACTTAAAAGGAATGACAATGTGATTGAGACTGTCAGAAGATAATATCTTCAAAATGCTAAGAGAACAAAATGCCTAGAGCCACCTAGCCAGTGAAAGATCTTCCAATGTGAAATTAGCACATTCCTTATAAAATAAAAGATCTCTCTTCTAAAGAAATTTCTGAGAACTTTGAGATTTAAAAACAAGGAGTTCTTCTCGTGGCTCAGTGGTTAACAAACCCGACTAGTATCCATGAGGACATGGTTCCATCCCTGGCCTCACTCAGTGGGTGAAGGATCCAGTATTGCCATGACCTGTGGTGTGGGTCAAAGATGCAACTCAGATCCCATATTGCTGTGACTGTGGTTGTGGCTGTGGCTGTGGCTGTGGCCAGCAGCTGCAGCTCTGATTTGACCCCTAGCCTGGGAACTTCTTTATGCTACAGGTACAGCCCTAAAAAGAAAAAAAATAGTCTGAGATGCAAGAAAGAATGCTAAGAAGAAACACTGGTAAACATGCAGGTACATCTGTCTGGCGAACAATCATGTCTTGTTTGTGGTGTTAAAAAATGTAATTTTTTTTTCATAGAGCATCTTAAAAGACTATTTTATGAAACACACTCAGGGAAATACTGTCAATCAACACCAGGTGGGGTGCCAGAACCAGCCTCTCTGCTGGTGTGGTTAGTGAGTAGAGGTGCCCACCCACATATTCTAAAGTATTCATTTTATGGATAGAATTATTGATTATCATAGTATTCATCAGTCTGAAGATGAATTCGTTGAACTGTGAATGTCTTGGGTGGGCCACGGTCATGTGAAACTATGAGAATTAGTCTCTTAAATCTTGACATGTTTGTATTTAGGACCGGGGGACAACCTGACAAAGAATATAGTATAAAACCAGTTATATCATCATTGAATTTTTACTTCCTTAACTTCCATGTTGAAATTCTACGGTTCCTTTGTTTTTTAAAAAATAAGAAAAGTCATTATAATACCATCATGAGATCATTTCTAACCCAGCGGTGCCAGTCATTACTACCAGTTGAAATATAGTTACGCCTTTCAGCTGTGGCTTACTAATGATATTAAGTCTGAATTTTCTTGCAAAGGCAATTTATTCATGTCACCACTTACTGCTGTAAGCTTGTTTATGACTTTTTAAAGTGGGATCTGTTTCACCATTTGGTTCTTTCTTCAGCACATTTTGCTTTTTGTAAAACACATACATTTCCGCCAATGAAATCACAAATGATGAAAAAAGAAGAACTGAACTAGAATGTAAAGTTACTTCCCAAAGTGTTTTCGTATGATGACGAGATTTATGAATAAGAAAGGGGAAGCACATTGCAACCATAGGAGAAATGTTCAGAATTCTATAAAAATCCTGAATTGTGATGTAAAAATCCTCAAGTAACTATTTTTGCTCATATCTACTTCCAGTTGTGAGAGCTGAAATATACTCACTAAAGTCAATCAATACTCATACTACTATGAAATATTTTTATTTTACCTCTTGAAAAGGAAAAACCAGGTTTAAAAAATTCAAGTTCTGTATATTGATTGTGATGCTAAATGTGATAAAATGACACAGAACTATACATACCCTTTATGCCAATTTCAGTTTTCTGCTTTTGATTTTGTAGTATTATTACCTAAAATGTAACCAATGTGGGAAATCAATGAGGGATGCATAGGATTTCTCTCCATTATCCCTGAAATTCCTGTATATCTACTGTTATTTCTAAATAAAAAGGTTTTAAAATCTCTTTCCTCTCTCAATCTAAAAAAGGATGAAAACAGGGATTTTTTTTCAATCTTGGGAAAAATGTAATCCATTCTGAGATTCCACCATCTCTCCTAGATGGACTCATCTTTCCTTCAAAATGCCAACTGCCAGTGTAAGAAGGATTCTTCCCACCTGTACTCATAGACACAAATCCCAGCCTGCACATGTCTCAGTAAAGCAAGTACTAAAAGCTTGTGAACAGAGCACCATAAGGAGATAAGAAACCCAACTTATTTATATTGCCTGTCAGTTCATCCTTGCCACAATTAAATAACCTGCAACTGCCCATCAAATCACTAACCCCTCTGCATGTAATCTCACTGAAACCTCTCTACTCACCATGGGACTGGTAAGATCATACTTATTTACATTTAGCCATAGGCCCAGGCACCATGTTGCTTGGTCAGAGATTCAGAGTTCATTTAATCTCTAATCTTCAAAAAACATTTGAGTAGCCAGATAAAAACTGTACTTAGAGAACTCATAGAGGAGGAAATTTGAGCATAGGGTCTTCAATATTAAGATTTTTTTTTTATTTCCTGAATGAAATTATGCCATTTGAAGCAACATGGATGGACTTCGAGATTATCATACTAAGTGCTAAGTCAGACAGAGAAAGATAATATATCACATATGTGGAATCTAAAAAAAAAAAAAAACAAATGAACTTACTTACAAAACATAAACAGACTCACAGACATAGAAAACAAATTTATGGTTACCAAAGGGGAAAGCAGAGGAGAGATAAATTAGGAGTTTGGAACTAACAGATACACACTACTGTATATAAAATAGATAAACAGCAGAGTCCTACCATATAGCATATGGAAATATATTCAAAATCATGTAATAATCTATAATGGAAAATAATCTAAAAAAGAATATACATCTATACACTGAATCATTTTGCTGCATACCTGAAACTAACACAATAGTAAATCAACCATACCTCAGTTAAAAAATGTTTTTGTTTCCCATGGGCTGAGCATTAAGATATATATATTACAAGGAATATCTCATCTGATTCTCCCAACAATCTACGAAATAAGCCCTGTGATTACTGTTGGTTCTTTCCGCTTTGACAGAGAAGGAAACTGAGGCTTAAAGTCAAGAAGGCTGCAGAGTCAAGTAGAAGACCTGAGACTTACACTCAGGGATTACTCAATTCATAGCTCTGCTCTTAAGAACTTTGCTGCTTTGGTCATTGCTAAGAACACTGCGGATGTGACAAAGCAATGGGTTCAGGTACCACTGCAGTATAGATTACCCAGACCCAAGTTTCTGAATAACTAACAATCGCACAATACTAGAGTGCATTACTTCATCCACTCACACAATAGGGAATGTTATCAGATGTCTGAAAAAATAATTCCATAGTCATATACTTTTTATTAATATCACATATCAATACATATATAACATATTAATACTAATATCGTTTATCATTTATAAACATTAAATGCTGGATCCTTAACCCGCTTCACCACACGGAAACTATCTCAAGCATAGTTAGCCATGGAGAATTCCCTATCCCCTTCCATGGCACACCTTTCACATTTCACATTTTTGGACACTAATTTCCCTTGAACTCAGCTGAAGGAATAATATCCTCCTTCTATTCTGGGTTATGTTTTTGTTTTCTTCACCCAGAGAAGTCTTAATTTTGTGCCATCACTGCTTCTGATATGCTACTACCTTTGCATTCCTGTCTTCTTTGACCTTTCCTTTCTTTTTTTTTTCATATACCTTTTTTTTTTTCTCACTTTTGGGACTCTCTCACTGATTCTTAGCTTTGTTAAGAGTGGGTTTGGCCCCTATCCTCAGTGAGCAGAGCATGCACCTCAGTTCTGGGCAGGTCCAGATAGCAAATGTGTTCTCACATCTGGGACTCTTTCTAGCTATTTTTTTCTGTTGCTTTAGAATTAAGGCCTTCTTTTTTTCCACCCAGAAATATGACATTCTGAACTCTCAACACAAGAGAACTGGTTGTGTCTGGGTAATAAAGATCATTTAAATATACACTTATTATATTAGAACCTTGCATGAT
The DNA here is from genome assembly GCA_004024745.2 of Catagonus wagneri. Taxonomy (NCBI): domain Eukaryota; kingdom Metazoa; phylum Chordata; class Mammalia; order Artiodactyla; family Tayassuidae; genus Catagonus; species Catagonus wagneri. The sequence goes on along the minus strand of PVHT020000174.1, from coordinate 4,354,147 downwards.
AAATTTGAAATTTTCCTACAGACTTTAAAGAGACAATAAACACATAGCATTTGGTATTGTGGAAAGCTAGATAACTTTCCTGCCAAGCAAACTTTTACACCTGTAGATCTAGTGCCTATATTGTATAATGTGAACTAAGAAGTTTATCCCTTAAAGCATCAAAAAAGAAATACTTGTAATGCCTTACATTTCATGAGGCCAATTAAAACAATGGGGAGTTATGGCTGTGGCATAATGTGGAAAAGAAGGTGTGTGTGTGTGTGTGTATGTGTGAGTGTGAATGTGAGTGACTGGATCACTATGCTATAAAGCGGATACTGGCACAACACCATAAATCGACTATATATTAATAAGCAAAGCAAAGCAAAGCAAAGCAAAGAAAAGAAAAGAAAAGGGAGGAGTTCCTGTGGGGCTGCAATAAGATTGGTAGCAGCTCTGGAGCTCTGGAATGCAGGTTTGATCCCTGTGCTGGCACGGTGTTTTAAGGATACGGAGTTGTGACAGCTCTAGGGTAGGTCACAATTGTGGCTCAGATTTGATCCCGGGCCTGTGAACTCCATATGCCATGGAGTGCCTCTCCCCACCAAAAAAAGAAAGAGGCGTAGGCCTCAGCCATGGCAACAATGGATCCGAACACTAGATCCTAGCTTCATCTTCTACCTTCAGCATCTGCTACCTTCACCGCAGCTTAAGGCCAAACTGGATCCTTAACCTGCTGAACAAGCCAGGGATTGAACCCACATCCTCACAGAGAAAATGGGTCCTTAACCCGCTGAGGCACAACAGCAAATTTTAGAAAGGGATTTCATTTGGGGAACTTCAGATTATAATAACGACATTAGGTTTAACAATATAGGTATATTATTTGATAATAAAAGCCTATTCCCTTGTAATAATAAAAGTATCAAACTTTTTCTTTCCATTTTGAATGCTATTTATTTTGAATAAGGAAGAAAAATGGGGATTATTAACAGCAGACTGAGGCTAAAGATAATATAAAGAAAATATAAATTTAATTGTAAGATGTGGAATATATTTAAATTCATACATAGGATAGATAATAGCACACATTAGAAAACTTGAAATATGCAAAATTCTAATATTAACCCATATAATTTGTAGCACATTTCTTAACTTTATTAATGAATATTTTTAAATTGACTATAGTTTTTGTATTGTTTGTGTATTGTTATAGAGTTTGTGGTAGAAGAAATCATGACAAAAATCATGAAACTCATTCATTTGATCTTGCAAGTATTTTGCTAAAATCATGAGCCATTAAAAGTAAAAATTAGAACATTCTGCCCCTGTAATTACGATTTTGAAAGGAAATTGTTTTTAATACATTTTTATTGGAATCTGAAAGTTACCTGGAGTATTTGTTTCTTAACATTTTGCTTATAACAGTTCAATCTAAAGCAAGAGTTTCTTCTTCCTTGAAATGAGCTAATTTTAATCAGACTACTATTCCTCCATTTGCTATTCTCATAAAGCTTCACCAGTTTTAAGTGACTACAGATGACTTGAGTAATGGAAAGTGTTTTAGAGGTCATCAACAGAAAATAAAAAATGCTAATTAAGGCAGAAAAAAATGGAGTTTCATATTTATAAACACAGAGAAATTTTATATTTTATTAGAAAGTGAAAAAGGCATGAAATCCCATTCAGGTTAATATTTCTTGCCAATAGTATCTTATTTTTACCTATTATTTAAATTGATCTCATATTTCCCCAATACCAAAATTGAAATATAATTCATTCCTTGCTTCCCTCAAAAATGTGATTCATAGAAAACACACATATATAAATCAATGTTGGCTTTGCTCAACTCTAGGATTGCCAGATAAAATACAGGACACCTGGTTAAATCTGAGTTTCCAATAAACAAGTAATATTTACAGTATAATTATATTCCAAATATTGCATGGGACATATTTATTCTAAAAAAATCATTATTTATCTGAAATTCAGATTCAACTAGACATATTGTTTTTTTATTTGCTAAATGTGGCTCTACTTAACTCCTTTATTGCTTTTATTTCTACGAGTCATAGAAAACTCCACAAACTAGCATTCATTTTTGTTATGTTAAAATCCAGATATAGGAAACCAGTTTCATACAGAAGATATAGAAGGAAACATAATGACAATATATACAGGAATCCAACACAGCAGGAATTTTTAGCTACTTCTAATTGGGTCATGAAAGAGTAAAATTCTAGAAATCAAAAAGACATTGCTTCCAACAATCAGGCTGCAGTAATTAAAAAAGTTTAGCACCTTCATTCTAATTTAAATTAGAGTGCCTGAGAAAACTAGCACATAATTTGTCAAGATCTAAAGCAATTACTTGAAGAGAGAAGCAGGTGTAATTGAGCATACAATCTTGTCATCTTGTCATTCCAAGAGCAGGTAGATTCTGCCATTGAGGAAGTGTGACTCCACCAAAAGCATTTGTTGAAACTACTTGTGGGTGCTCTGGGGAAGGAGGAGATTGTCAGAGGGAGGGTCTGGATCACAAACTTAGGAATGTAGCTCCCAAGGTCAGTTAATATTAGAAAGTACTCTGGCCAGTGCTGAAAAGTAGTTCTTTACTTAACGAAACTATCCAAATTAAGTAAATATCAGAACCAGAAATTAAAGACAGAAGACGCATTACTTGTTTAAGAGAAGTGATCAAGATTTTTAAAAATACATGGCAATACTTGGCAATTTAAGTATAACTACTTGGCAGGTGTTCTTGTTAAGTCTACCATTTCCCCCTTTTGTTTTTCATGTTTTTTTTTTAATCAATTTTCTTTTTAACTATATAAGATTTAGTAGGACTGCAGAATTTATTTTGCTTGATTTCCTTTTTGATCATTTCTTAACATCAACAGCAAATATCTTTCACATCACCTTTTCAGAGTTTCCTATACTTCACGATAAAAGCCCTTCAATTCCAAAGTTTTAAAGTAATGACCTGTCACCTACAGAATAGTGAACTCTGAACCTCAGGCAAACTGAAGATCAAGTTAACACAACAGTCTCCAAATAATAAAATTCAAAATGCTTTCCTGAAGTTAATATATACTTTGTATATTTCAAGGAGAATCAAATGACAAGTTCTACAAAGGTTGCCTTAACCACAGTACCGAAAAAAATTATTTATCAAGAATATAGTCTGATAAACGAACTCTTACAAAACTGATGATTTCATGGGATGGATAATTTCACCTCAAAATGCTGATGTTGGAACCAGTTTTGCTCAACACTTTCCTCACCCGAATAACCTGAGTCCTTAAATAATATATAGATCCTTACATGGGTTCTTTCTTGGGGCTTCTGAATATAGAAGGCTATTCCTTTCTCCTTTAAATGTATTTTAATTCAAATCCTTCCTTCGCTGAAATAGCATGAAAGGAAACTCCGGGCCATGGTGAATTTTTTTTTTTTTTTCCTTTCGAGACAACAGGCATTTGCTAAGTTTCAGGGAAGCACCTGTATTAATTGTATTTCCTGCTCATGTGTTGCTTTTGTTTGCAATAAAAGAATTCATCTCAGGTGAGTTAACCTTGCTTTTTAGAGAGGGCACCTGCAGTTATCTTGGTGTGGATTGTAAATCAAAACATGTTGAGCCTTTAAAGAGGGAAATAAAGAGGTGCTGACAAGAGGGGATGCCAGTAGGATTAGGCGACTTTCTCACCACTTGTATTATCAGGACAGAGAACAACTGAGTCACAGTAAATTACAGGGGGGAGAAAGAGTCCCAGAAATTCCACAGATGGGAGTTTGACTGGCATCTTCAGTATGCTTGGGAAGAGGAGGGGTCTGCGAGGTCTGAAAACCCTCCTTAGCCTCAGGCTTCTATAATTGACCAAGATTTTTCAGCTTGTGATTTGATCCAGCCATACCCTGTTAGAGGCACTTGCCCCCAACTGAGACCAAGGCTAGAGTGAATAAGAATTAGGTGACTCACTGGTACGTACAATACACGCATTCACTTCTATTAGGATAAATGACAAGTCGCTCACTTTAAGCACAGGCAGCTGGAGATTGTCATATTCTGAAAATGACAACTGTTATTTATTTATTGAGAATATTTATACAGGTTCTTCCTGGGCATGGAGAATGCATTTTTCAGCAGCACTATGACACGGGACTGTCACGTGTCTAGAGCAGAACATAGAAAACCATTAGCCCCAGCGGAGACAAAGCACATGTGCTAGGGCAGCAATCTGTAGGAGTATGGATTTAGAAAGTTGAATGCAGCAGGTTTCTAAGTGCGGCCCAAGTCATTATCTTAACAGGGTTTCAAGTACTCTGAGGAAAAAGGATTGTTTTTTTCCACACAGTAAGGTTGCGTTAACTGCCAAAGGGTCAGTTTTGAGGCATTGAATAATTTGGTCAAAAGGTTCACATTATACAGCTCAGGGAACACACTGGTCAGTTGGCGAAGGAGGGATGGAGAAAGATTTTGGAGCAGAGGCAATGTTTCTGTCTCTACTTCATACATCACAGTTCTTAGAGCTGTATGGTGGCCTCTTTTTTTGCTCTTTGCTATAATTTACCCATTATTAAAAGAAGCACACTTGCTTAAAATGGTGTTTCTCTAACTTTGGGCCCCAGTTTAAATTGCCCATTCCTGGGTTCCACGCCAGCACTACCTCATCAGAATGTCTGAGCGTGGGGTCTTGGAATTTGCATTTTACTAAATTTCCTCTGGTGTTTTTTTTGTTTGTTTTTTGTTTTTGTTTTGTTTTTGTTTTTGCAAACCAAGGATTGAGAACTTGCAAATATCTTGGAAGAACACAGTAAAGTTATGGAAACAAATGTGTCCCAAGCCTTGTTGATTCTAAGTGCTGGTTCACATTGCCTTTACAACATTAAATGTTGCTTGATGGCAACTCAGATTAATGCAGTTTATCTGCACACACCCCAAATTTCTAAAGGGTCACTGTACTTTCCTAATTATATACATACACAAACATGAAGGAATAGGTATAACCTTTTCCAGATAATACTTTGAGTATGATATATACATATTTTAGAAATATTCAATTAAACATAAAACATTTCTCTTACAGCCCCCACTCCCTCTTGGAATTGGTTTTTTGGTACATTGGCCTATTCCCCAATCACAGGAGTAGAATTTGCACATCCCAGTATGGCATATGGGAGAGTGACCTCTCTCTTACTGCTATACTAAGTCCTGAAGGGTAACTCTTTTTTGAAATAGGTTAATGTGTCTTGGAAATGGAGTTTTAGCATGAATATTGAACTGAATATCTAAGTTTAAATTTCAGGCCATTATTTTATTTGGACGGACTAAAGAAAAATCCAATGTCAATTCTCTTTTTTTCCACTAAGAGTTTCTTTTTCTTTTTTCCATAATAAAAGATCCTTATTAGCACTAAAAAAGCTTAATGAAACAAATAAGCATTTTTTTAAAAAAACCAAAAATCTTACAATGATACCTGCCCAAAGACAACTACTGTCAACACATAGTACATATACATTCATATCTACATATGTAAAAAGTCTTTTTAAAAAGTAAAACTGATTTTACCATTCAGATTATATCCTGTTTGCAAAACTATATTGTAACCAACTTTCAAATCAATAAATATATTGTTATGAAACGTTTTTAGATGTTGAATACATCTGTTGTGCGAATATGTAGTAATGCATTTAACGAACATCTGACTTTTAATTACTTGGGTTATTTCCAATTTTACTATTATGAGTGAGATAATAGCCAAAAGGAATTTGATGAAAAATTTATCTCTTGTGTGAAAAGGATTCATACAACTATAACAACCAAATGCTATTAGAAGTAGGTTGTAAATAAGCTAACGGGTCCTGACATCAGGCTGAAAGGGGAACAGTCCTCAAGAATCATTCCTTCTTATCTCCCTGCCTCCCAACAAAGAGCTCCTTCCCACTCCATTCCCCATCCCTTATTCCCTGAGAATTCTGGGTATATGAGAGACACTCCCACCCCGTCCTCCCTTCTCCAATGAACTTGAAGCTTTAGCTATGTATTTATCCATATAATGCACTGAGCAGAGAAGCACTGAGGAGTGAGGCACTACTTTCCCAACTGGCACATCCTGGCCAGAGTTGCAAAGGCAGTTTTTGTTTGTTTGTTTTTTGTTTTTTTTAAGGGCTTCACCCATGGCATATGGAAGTTCCCAGGCTAGGGGCTGAATCAGAGCTGTAGCCACTAGCCTAAGCCACAGCCACAGCAACACCAGATCAGAACCGCATCTGTGACCTACACCACAGTTCACAGCAATGCCAGATCCTTAACCCACTGAGCGAGGCCAGGGATCAAACCTGCGTCCTCATGTATGCTAGTCAGATTCGTTTCCTCTGTGCCACGACGGGAACACCTAAAGGCAAATTTTTCATGACTTTAATGAAGCTTAAGCTTCACGGGCCTCTTACCTGCATAGTGCCTTCCAAATGGTTTGCTTTTGAAAATCTGAAAAATTATTCTAACATGGAGAAACAAATTTGGAAAGGTGTTTTAGGATGCTTCAATGAAATAAGTTAAAATTTAACTATAATGGCCTCCTAATTCTAATGTTTATGATGTTTTGTCATTGTAAATGTATTTAAGAACTAAAAGGAAATTAAGGGAAAAATTGATGGAATATGAAATTAAAAGCAATAAATATGAGTGGTGAAATCAATAGAAATTTTGATACAAAGAAAAAATGTAAAGAAACCTGAGATTAAAACAAAAGCAGTAATTGATTAAGAAAGGGATATATTTCAATGGCATCATCTATAATAAATTTGTTAATGAGTATATTTCTGTTCAGAGTATATTTAAGATTAGTCATTGCAAAATAAAACTTGAAATATCTTGAAACATTACAGCTCATGTAAAAAAGTTTATTTCACCAAATTTAAGAATTCTAAAATGTTATGTGACATTTCTAATAACAAGATTTGAAGCTGAAACTTTTCTTCAACTAACAGCAATAAAAAATTCTCAATTAAGCTAGAGGAAAGACAATTTCTATTATCTCTATAAAAAATTATAAGGAGTTCTCATCGTGGCTTGGCAGAAATGAACCTGACTAGTATCCACGAGGACGAAGCTTCGATCCCTAGCTTTGCTCAGGGGGTTAAGGATCAGCCATTGCTGTGAGCTGTGGTGGAGGTTGCAGACGTGGCTTGGACCCTGAGTTGCTGTGGCTGTGAAGTAGGCTGGCAGCTACAACTCCAATTCAGCCCCTAGCCTGGGACTTTCCATATGCTGTGGGTGCAGCCCTAAAATGACTATATATATATAAAACCACTGGCATATGAGAGGCAATCAAAGAGTCTATTGCCATCCCTACTTGCATCCCTGCCAAATGTAAGAAAATAGTTTAAAGGAGAGTCAGACAGTTGATTTTAAAGTCTTTGTTGCTGTTGTTTTAGTTTTTGTGATGTTTACAGATTTGTCACATTCTAAAGCTTGAAATTTGTTTCTCATCCCAAATATTCATTTTTGCATCTAATTTTATATTCATAAACTTTCTCATTCATTTTGTTAAATAGGGCCTCTGCCAAATTGTATAAGCTCCAGAACCTGCATACCTGAATTCAACCCTGCTGTTGTCCAAACTCATAAAGCTCAGTTGCATCAACATTCATTTACAACAAGGTGTTTGTGGCAAACAAATAGGTGTGTAGTCCTGTTGAAGATCAAAGAATGGGAAAAGCATTGCAGCTTTTGGAGGGTTGAGGGTGGGTGGGTGGTGTTAGGAAGGAGCCTTGCAGCAAATGTGCACAGGACGCAATGGACTTGGGAAACTAAACGGGTAAAGTAACTTTCCTAAGCAGCAGGTTAGGTCCCTAAGTGGCGCTTAAACATATCACAAAGGTAGCGGACAAAGGATCAGATTATTAAGGAACATCTTGCTTGTAAAACCGAAAGAGCAGTGGTTGATCTGATAACTTGAGGATTCTTAATAGCTCAACACAAATAAACCACTTGTAAATGCCCCTAAGCTGTCCTGCCTCACAACCCTTTTCACATGGCAGTAATATATGGCCAGTAATTACCATAATGAGCCACCAGAAGGCATCTATTTGTAAGCCCTGGAAGAGCTTGCATCTGGCTTTTAGGTGTGAAGCTGGGAGAGGCAAATGACAAGGAGCATTTGAATATACATTTCCTCGGGCAGCTACTTATTTGAACAGCTGCTTGGAGGTACACAGCAACATAAGAGTCAGTCCAATTCGGGAGGCTGTGTGCATCTTGATTTCTATTTTTTTTCTTTGAAGTATAGGACCAGCCTATTTTCTCCCCGAGTAATAATTTCTCCAAATTAAAAGTAGTTACCCGACTTAAAACCTGTGACAAGTCTATTGTGTTGACCTCTGCAGCTGGGAGAGGGTGGAGGTTGCCAGGGAAATGGGCTCTAGAAATGAAACATGGAACATGCTCAGAAGTCACATGCCAAATTGTTTCGTTTTAGATTAAGTTTCATAGGAAAAATGATCAGAGCTTTCCTCTCTCTTTTTTTTTGTCAAAACAAAGAATGTATAACAAAGGCAACATTTTTAGCCATCTGCTGAAAATAGAATATTTTCATCAAAATAACAAATTGGTGGTTTGTTGTGTCAGCTTGTATATTTAATAATTCCAACGATATGCATTCCCCAGATAGCAGACAGAGGCAAGTTTGCCATCTGAGGAAAAGAAGGGAATCTAGGTACGTGAGAAATGAGCTTCAAATGACACTAGAGACAGCACTGCGACTGGAGAATGGGGGATGATTTGGGGAAAAGCCTGTGAATCTTTGCAATCATATGGCTAGGAATCAAAACAGATGCATGCTCTTTCCCACTGAATACACAGTCGCTATCAAGGCTGGACTGTTCAGAGTCCCTGTTTGTATTAGAAATGCTGTATATTTCAGGAGCTATTGAGAAGATGTGTAAAATAATGCTTCTAAAACACTCACATAAAACAATGGTCACAGATATTTCTTACTGACCTCAAATTTACCTAAGATAAAGAGATTTATATGGAACCTACATACACTACACACACAAGAGGCATATCAGAGTTTTGCCTTGACATTCATGGATCACTGAGCAGTTCCGAATGCTTCTAAGAAGATTATCAGGTGTTTGTGTTTTCTGAAGTTTCCTGATCTCTCCTTATACCTAGGGGTCAATCTGTAGGCATCTGGTAGCTTATCCTTGAAATATGAACAAGACACAAGATGACAGAGCCTGAAGATAAAAGTCAGTAATACACTCTCCCCCTATAGATTCATCACCTTGCAATTTTCTTTTGGATTACTGAAATTTGTTTCATTTTTTGGTATAATAAAAGACGTTATCCATATACAGCTCATGTAGTCACACAGTTTAAGGATCCAGCAGTACAAAAGCTGTCTATTGTAAACTGTCTCCTCATTCTTGGTCCCAGTGAGCCCAGTTACCCCCGTCCATTCTCTCTGTTCTAAATAAATACTGTTATTAGTTTCTTGTGTATTCTTCCTGTGCTGATTCTCCCTTTTTTTTTCTTAGGGCCATACATGTGGCATGTGGAAAGTTCCCAGGCTAGAGGTCAAATGGGAGCTGCAGCTGCCGGCCTACACCCCAGCCACAGCAATGTGGGATCCAAGTTGCATCTGTGACCTACACTGCAGCTTGAGGCAATGCCAGATCCTGAACCCACTGAAAGAGGCCAGGGATCAAACCTGCATCCTCATGGATACTATGTCAGATTCTAAACCCGCTGAGCCACAACAGACACTCCTGCTTCTTTTTTATATCCAGGTAAATATACGCACATATATAGTTCTCACTAATTTTTATGCAAAAGTAATACATTCTGCATACTGTTCTATATCTTACTATTGCACTTGATACTCTATCTTGATTTTTTTTAAATATCTTAGTACATGGCTTCCCCATTTGTTTTTACAACTGCATGATATCTCATTGTTTTAATGGATTGTAATCTGTTTAATCCAAACTACAGCATCTTAAAGTTCTGGTCGCTCTCAGAAACACCCTAAAAATATGATCTGGCAAGCTCCATATATTTTCATTTGTGTTAAACTTTGAATTAAAATTTTATTTGCCTGCACCCTGAATTTTTAAGACTCCAGAAAACATAGCAGGCCTGTGGAATCAGGGATAATTTGGAAGAATAACCTGATTAATGGGTTTGAGTTAGATAAAAATGCATAGAATTAGACCATAAGAATCAACTAAAAACATTTGTTATTAGTTCTCAGTAGATTTTTGTCTTGGGTTGCCTATATTCCATGAAGTGTTTGTCACGTCCACCTTATGTTCTTTAAATATTGTATAAATATCCAAACTTACTTTGATTTTTTCCAAACATGGGAACAGCTGCCCTTCAAGGCTTTGTCTCTCAGACCACTGACCTGGTGTTTCTTTAAGGTCTTTCTACCTCTCTGATCCTACTTTTACATTTAATTAAGGTAATCCTTCAATCTACATCCTCTTCCAGACCCCATTCTCCTTTCTTTCTAAGTTGTGATCCATGTTCCACCTGAAGCAGGAGATCATATTGCAGTTTTGGTCCTAAGCTCATTAAAGAAGAATGCATCTGGCATTTCTCTGAGAGGGAAATGGGCTTTCAAGTTCTAATTGGAAAGATCTGAAGAGTACAGAACTACTAAGTCTTTTTGACCATGGGCCCCAGACCACTGAATTTATATGTTCACTGTGTAGAAAATGTGGGTCTACGATTCTACAGTTGTTGTTTGCCTGTTAAATAAAATTAGGGTTTTTTTTTTTAATCCATCCTGATGTGGGCAAAACTGTGTAGGCATTTGCGGTCTCTCATTGAGATTAAAATAATTTGTCTCTCTTTAAAGAAATCACTTGAGGTTTGCGGATAACCCTGGAGTATTAGAAAAGTTCAAACAAAGAAGAATACAACCAAGAGTGAAGCTGTGCTATCAGAAAGCAAGAAACACAGAAAAGGAAGGAAGAAAAATGGAAGGAAGGGAGGAAGTAAGGAGTCTCTTGGAACTAATCTTGCTGCCTTTGTCTTTGCCTCCCATCCAGATGAAAGATTCTGGACTTTATCAAGAGTAGAGAGCTAAAGCATAAGCAACTGGTTTTGCATGAAGGAAACAGCTAATGAGTAATGTTCTCTCTCTTTCTCTTTTTTTTTATACCCACAAAGGTATTGGTGACTCAAAGCCTTTTTACTGCAAAAATTGAAAGGAAAGAGGAGTAGCAATAAAATAAAATAAAATAAAACCCAGAGTAACAACAGTTTCCTATCCACATATTTACCTAAACATAGTGGGGTCACTCCAACACCCCCTTATGTGTACATGTGCCTGTCTGCTGCTTGCCTCACCCCCAAGGATGTGTAATAAATATTGACTATGTTACTGATAACAGGCGATATTATTTCCCAACTTGGTTCTGCACATGACATGATAATGTTATCTTTGTATGTATTGTAAGTATTAAGTTTCTTACAATGCTTCTTTCCCAGCCCCCACTTTAAAAAAATGGCATATATTTTGCTCTTACAAAGCTTTACAAGGGAAGACGAAGACCAGCAGATTCCCTTCCTGCCCTTCTGACCTACACCCATCCTGAGGTCAGCCCCCTGGCCTGTCTTTATATAGTCACTAGAAAATAGGTGCCAGACCCTCTTCTTCTGGTTTAAACCCTGGCTCTGCATGTATTTATTTTCACCTGTTGAGAAAGCAGTTCCACCAAAGTACTGAACCAAACATACAGATCCCTTCTGAAATAATCATAAAAGGATTTATTTCCCTAAGAACTTGTTAGCTTATCTAAACATCTGCTGCTCAAAAGTGATTACTTGGGAATTTCCAGGTCACACAGGAACATGCAAGTCTGTTGCTACTGGATGTATTTAGACAAAAACCAGTAACCAAACGTTTTGAGGTGAGGCAGAGAATGTTTTAAAAATTAGTCTATGTTTGAAAAACTCAACAAATGTGAATTTACCTATTTTAAATGTCATTCCTACCTTTGTTTTATTTTAATCAATCTATGTAATTGGCTTTTCTGCTGAAGTCTTAGGTAGCAAATATACAGACATAATGAAAGTCTTTAAAAGTTAAGACCAAAAGATTAACTCTCAAGTGGCAACATCAACATTTTTTTTTCTCTAAGTGAGAGAGAGAAACACTGAATTAAAAAAAAAAAGGTTCTGGAGAGGAGCTGAAGGAGACACTTTAAAATCTAGCAAATACATAGAGTATGCATAGTACGTTGGAAAAAAACATAACAGTTTGAAAATAAGGTGTTCAAAAAAGAGTAAGGATGATGTTGAAAGTGATTTAAGAGGAGAGGAACCAAAATCCCTAGAATGGTTATTGCAAGCATTTGGCTTGGGAGAAAGAAAAGAAGCAGTCATCAATTGAACACCTACTATATGCCAAGCATTTGACATTTATTATCCTATTTAATCCTCAGACAAATAAGATGACTCTCATTTAACAGACAAGAAATCTACAACTCAGCAAGGTTGAGTAAGGTGCCAAGGTAAGTAGCAGAGCCAGGATTTCAACTCTTTCTGCCCACAAGTTTAACCTGTCATGTCATATCGGCTTTACAAAAGTAATTGTAAAATATGACTAAAAGCAACAGTGATGTCCTTCTGTCATGTGAATGCTATGTCTGCTAGTGCTTTGTTCTGGCCTCAACCACTTCAGGAGGTCGGCAGGCAGGTATCACAGTGGGTATGTAGTTTTCTTTCTGGATTTCTCCATAGGCCCTTTGTCTGAAGGTTTGAGTCTGCAGTGCTGTCCCCTGGATCACAGAAAGTTTGGAGAGAGCAGGGGAAGAAGTAGGAAATAGGAAACCATAGATATGCCTAAAACCAACACCTTCCATAAACAAAGTTTTGTTTACTATCTGCTTTAGATAACTTGGAATAGGAAAGATACTTGTATAGACTGACTAGACCAGGGACATGCAGAAATAGAGATGTAGGCCTACATTGCTTCTCATAACCAGAGGCCACCAATAGGCTGGCCATGGGCTTGGTCTGTGGGTTGTTTTATTTAGCTTACACAATATTTGTTTAAGTAGTTGCCAGCATTTAAGTACTTGCCAGCATTTAAAAATTCATTCCAGATTTCCCATTGTGGCTCAGCAGGTTAAGGACCCAGCATAGTCTCTGTGAGGATGTGGGTTCAATCCCTGGCTTCGCTCAGTGGGTCAAAACCCTGGCATTGCCACAAGCTGCGGGGCAGGTCAAAGATGTTGTGTCTCGAATCTGGTGCTACCATGGTTGTGGCATAAGCCTCAGTTGCAGCTCTGATTCGACCCTTAGCCTGGAAACTTTCATATGCTGCAGGTGCAGCCATAAAAAAGAAAAAAATTTCATTCCACAAGTACCTACTGGGCGTGTGCCTGGAATTGTTTTAGAAGCCTGAAATTCATCAAGGACTCAAACAGACAAAGCTGCCCTCATGGAACTTTCATTCTAGGAGGGAGAGACAATAATGAATATAATAAATGAGTCTTATGTAGTATCAACTAATAATGAACATAATGAATGAATATCATACAGTATCTCAGAAAGTGAGAATTAAGAAAAAAAGTAAATTAAGATGATGGGCGTTAGAAGAAAGGTGGGGAGGGTGGTTGGAGGCCTAATTGAGAAAGTGGCAATAGAACAAACATTTGTGGGAGGTGATAGATTTAGCCACGTGAACATGGGGGTTTGAGGAATGTTCCAGGCTGAGGGAATAAATCACCTAAAGTCCCCAAGGTAGGAGCATTTGTGACTCCTTGAGGAATGACAAGGACACCAATGGGCCTGGAGTAGCGTAAGCAAGCAACAAAGAAAAAACAAGGTGAGCGGGCTGATGAAGGCCTGGGCAATACACAGCCTGGCAAGCTTTTGTAAGGGCTAACTTTTGCTTGATTAAAATGGGGAGCCACGCAGGAGTTTGAGCAGAGGAATGACATGATTTAACTTATCTCTGAAAATAATTACTCTGATTTCTGTGTTGATAATTGACCATAGAGAGGACAGACTCAGGAAGACAAGTTAGGAATCTTTTGACATACTCCAGATGAGAAATGATGCTTGTTAGAGAGGTCCCAGTGAAAGTTATGGAAAATAGAGTGTGAAGATGTTTTGAAGGTTAAAGCAATAAAATGTCCTATTAGATTGGAGGTTGACAAAAGTAAAAAATAAAAAAAACTGCAAGGTAATGAGTGTTGGCAAGGATGTAGAGAAATTGAAACCCTTGTAAATATAATGTAAAATGATATAGCTGTTATGGAAAACAGTATGAAGATTCCTCAAAAATTTATGAATAGAATTACCAGATGTCTGGGCATATACCTAAAATAATTGAAATCAGAGTCTAACACAGATATTTGTACACACTTGTTCACAGAAGCACTACTCACATAAGCCAACCTACTTGCCCATTGATAGATGAATGAAAAAACAAATTGTATTTACACACAATGGAATACTATTCAGCATTAAAAAGGAAGGAATTTTGACACATGCTACAATGTGGATAAATTTTGAGGATGTTAATTCTTCCAACCCAGGAGCATGGAATATCTTTCCATTTTTTTGAATCCTCTTTAATTTCCTTGATTAATATTTTATAGTTCTCAGCATATAACTCTTTCACCTCCTTGGTCAGGTTTATTCCTAGGTATTCAATTTTGGGGGTGCTATTTTAACAGGTATTGTATTTTTATATCCCTTTTCTAATATTTCATTGTTAGTATACGGAAATGCAACCAATTTCTGAATGTTAATCTTGTATCTTGCTACTTTGCTGAATTCATTGATCAGTTTGAGCAGTTTTTGTGTGGAGACCTTAAGGTTTTCTATACATGGTATCATGTCATCTGCATACAGTGACAATTTTACTTTTCTCTTCCTATTTGGATACCTTTTATTTCTTTTGTTTGTCTGCTGTGGCTAGAACTTGCAATACTATGTTGAATAAAACTGGTGAGAGTGGGCATTCTTGTCTTGTTCCAAATTTTAGCTGGAAGTCTTTCAGCTTTTCTCCATTGAGTAATATATTTGCTGTGGGTTTGTCATAAATGGCTTTTATTATGTTAAGGTATGTATGTTCCTTTTATACTTTCATAAGAGTTTTTATCATGAATCGATGTTGGACTTTGTCAAATGCTTTTTCTGCATTTGTTGAGATGATCATGTAAAAATGGCCATTCTATGCAAAACGATCTACAGATTCAATGCAATTCCTATCAAATTACTCATGATATTTTTCACAGAACTACAACAAACAATCCAAAAATTTATATAGAACCATAAAAGACCCAGAATTGGCAAAGCAGTCTGGAGGGAAAAAACCAAGCAGGAGGCATAACTCTCCCAGACTTCAGGCAAAATTACAAAGCCACAGTAATCAAGACAGGTGGTACTGGTACCAAAACAAACACACAGACCAATGGAACAGAATAGAGAACCCAGAAATAAACCCAGACACCTATGGTCAATTAATCTTTAACAAAGGAGGCAATAATATAAAATGGAAAAAGACAGTCTTTTCAGCAAATCATGTTGGGAAAAATGGACAGCCACATGTAAATCAGTGAAACTGGAACACACCCTCATACCATGCCCAAAAATAAACTCAAAATGGCTTAAAGACTTAAACGTAAGACAAGACACCATCAAACTCCTAGAAGAGAACATAGGCAAAACATTCTCTGACATCAACCATGCAAATATTTTCTTAGGTCAGTCCCCCAAGGCAACAGAAATAAAAGCAAAAATAAACAAATGGGACATAATCAAACTGACAAGCTTTTTCACAGTAAAGGAAACCATAAAAAAAAGATAACCTACGGAATGGGAGAAAATATTTCAAATGATGCAACTAACAAGGGTTTAATCTCCCAAATAAACAAACAACTTAGGCAACTCAACAGCAAAAAAAAAAAAAAAATTGAAAAATGGGCAAAAGACCTGAATAGACATTTCTCCAAAGAAGATATACAGATGGACAACAAGCACTTGAAAAAATGCTCAGCATCACTAATTATTAGAGAAATGCAAATCAAAACTACCATGAGGTACCACCTCACACCAGTCAGAATGGCCATCACTAATAAGTCAACAAATAACAAATGCTGGAGAAGGTGTGGAGAAGAGGTTGGTGGGAATGTAAACTGGTTCCACCACTATGGAAAACAGTATGGAGGTACCTCAGAAAACTAAATACAGAACTACCAAATGACCCAGCAATCCCACTCTTGGGCTATCCAGACAAAACTTTCATTCTAAAAGATACATGCACCCATATGTTCATTGCAGCACTATTCACAACAGCCAAGACATGGAAACAACCTAAATGTGCATCAATAGATGAATGGATTTAGAAGATATAGTATACATGCACAACGAAATACTACTCAACCATAAAAAAGAACAAGATAATGCCATTTGCAGCAACCTGGATGGAACTAGAGACTCTCCTGCTAATTAAAGTCAGGAAGAAAAAGACAGATACCATAGGCTATCACATATCTGGAATCTAATATACGGCACAAACGAACTTTTCCACACAAAAGAAAATCATGAACATGGAGGAAAGATTTGTGGTTGCCAAGTGGGAGGGGGAAAGAGTGAGATGGATTGGGAATTTGGGGTTAATAGGTGCAAACTATTGCCTTTGGAATCGATAAGCAATGAGATCCTGCTGTACAGCACCAGGAACTATATCTAGTCACTTGTGAGGGATCATGATGGAGGAATATAGATATGTATGACTTGGTCACTTTCCTGTATAGTAGAAATTGACAAAATACTGTAAATCAACTATAATGGAAAAAATACAAAGCATGAAAAAAATTTTAAGTTAAAAAAACACAAAAAGGAATTTTGAGAGGATATACACTAAGTGAAGTAAGCCAGTCACAAAATGACTGTATAATTTTTCTTATTTGAAGTACTTAGAGTCATCAAGTTCATAGACACAAAAAGGTTGTTTGGAGGGACTTGGAGAAGGGAGAATAGGGGAATTGTTAATAGGACCTTGTTTGCAAGATGAAAAAAGTTCTGGAGATTAATTACACAACAATGTGAATGTATTTAATGCTACTGAACTCTCCACTTAAAAATGGTTAAGACAGTAAATTTTATGTTATGTGTTTTATCATGATTTAAATTTTTTTTAAAGCAACTGAGTCTGAAAAAAGAAAGGTTTATAGGAGTTCCCGTCATGGTGCAGAGGAAACAAATCTGACTAGGAACCATGAGGTTGTGGGTTCAATCCCTGGCCTTGCTCAGTGGGTTAAGGATTTGGTGTTGCCGTGAGCTGGGGTGCAGGTTGCAGACACGGCTCGGATCCCATGTTGCTATGGCTGTGGCACAGGCCAGCAGCTGTAGCTCTGATTAGACCCCTAGCCTGGGAACCTCCACATGCCATGGGTGTTGACCTAAAAAGACAAAAGACAAAAAAAAAAAAAAGAAAGGTTTATAATTACAGAAAAGCAGAAAATATTGAAATAAAAGTATTTATCATTTCACATAAGATTAAATTTAGAAATTAAAAATATACTGCAATACAAAAAAAAAAAGTTAGGTTTCTGGCCTGAGAATGACATTGACATCAGTGATATTGAGACAGCAGAGCAGGCAATGCAGGAAAGATTAGGAGTTCAGTTTTCTCTATTATGTTGGCAATGACTATTAGATATTCCAGTGGAGATTTCAAAGAGCCAAGGAAATATGCAAGTCAGAGTTCAAGGAAGTGATCTGAGCTGAAGACATAAATTTGGCAAAAGATGATATTTAAAGGCATGAGCCTGAATAATGTTGTGGAAGAGTAAGTGGGGGGAAAAAGAGAACCAAAACCTCTAATGTTAGGAAATTTGGAAAATGGAGAAATATTTTCAAAAATATACATATCCTACTTGTGAAAATGGAATGATGTGGCAACTCTGAACCTGCATTTTTGCATGTTATCAATCAGCTAGAACAGAATAATTGTCAAGAATTCTCTACCGTCCCCTAGCCCTGTCCATTTAGACAATATGCTCTCCAGCATACCAGTTCTTCCACCAGGCTGATTTTATTCATTCATGTCACCTGCCTGGACTCTGGGGTACCTGAGCTTGCCAATCCTGGTTTAGACTCACACACTGATAGTACTAATGTTTCTACCTCTTATATAAGGGTAATAACCCCTGTTTTGAATCAATCTAGCTTTTCCCCTAATTGTATTTGTGTGAAGAGTCAGAATCTTCATGGAGAAGATGTATAGTCCATTGGTAAGTCTGAGTTTGACATTCTCACCTACAGAAATGAGAAAAATGGTACTGAGAATGAGATAAAAAAATGAATTAGTGTTTCAACTTTTTTTCATTCAAGAACTCAAGGTACTACCTCAGTCTTAATGAGCTTTGAAATAGCAGCAAAGATCTTAGAAGTGATAAAATGTAGGGTTATGTACATGTAAAGAAAAGGTAAAGAAATCAAGGGGATGATTATTCATTCATGTCACTGAGGAATAATCAGGATGAGGTATCCAGTTAAATCTGAAAAGCTGTGGCCCTAAGGATCAAGCATGATTGCTTTCATAGAAACCTAAAAGCATGTATTAATTGGAAAATAAAAAATAATGTTTAGTTTTTAATCAGACAATTCATTTCTAAAGTAGCTTCATGTGTGGAACAAAGAGGAAAATTATGAATGACTTCAAAGAAATATGACTGGATATAAGACTTTGGGCAAGAAAGGTTTTTCTGCTTTGAGATTTCAGATACACACCCCTTCACTGAGATTCTGTGTTCAATGGTCTTAAAAGCAATCTTAAGAAACTTCTAAGGAGGAGATTATATGGCCTGTCAACAAACATACTGAATGACTACTGTATGGCAATTGCAGTTGAGACTTAACGATCATTCTCAGGATTGATCCGTGTAGTGGTAGTGAGATTTGCAGAAGAATGTGGGAGCCACTCACGGATTTCCTCCAAAAATATTACTATCTGATCTTTGGAAGAGAACTGGTCATCACATTTTGAGCATCTCCCCATTCTGCCCTCTCTCCCTGAGAAAATACCAACTTTCAAATGCATGCACATGACAAGGTTTTTAATGTTTTCTAGTGCTGGGTCCCTTTGTCTTCCCCATTTTTTGGTTCTGTTTGCTACTCCTGTCTTCCTTGGGAACTGATATCTTGAGTAATTGGTGAATGGTTCCTATAGCAACAATCACCAGGTGAAATCTCTCCCAATAGCTCTCCTCCCTCTCACCTCGGTAGTTTTCCATTTTTTTTAATCTTCTCAGTTTTTTATATTAACATATTTGGGCAAGAAGAGAGATTTTAAACCCCATTCACCAAAAACCTATTTCTCACATTCAATGGACAGTGAAATTTATAGAACAATTTTTTAATATAGCAAGGTCACAGGCTGCTCAGGTACCATCAATTTTATATTCCTGATCATATGAGAAATTATAGGATCATTGAACTTGTAATAAAACTAAAAATTTGTAAAACAAAAAAAGAGATTTTAACTATTTTAATTTTGATTAGGAAGTATTCACTAGATGACAAATGGGGTTTAAAAACCAAGACATGAGCAAAGAGGCAAAGACATGAGCAGGAGGATGTCCAGCATGAATACATGCATGAGAAAACCCTGGGTCTATCAACTGTTCTACACTTTTTATCACCAGCAATGGGAGAGGCCAGCTACATGAAGACCCTTAAGGAATTTTAGGAGTTCCCATCTTGACTCAGCAGAAATGAATCTGACTGTTATCCATGAGGATGCATGTTCAATCCCTGGCTTTGCTCAGTGGGTTAAGGATCCACTGTTGCTGTGAGCTGTGGTATATGTTTCAGACATGGCTCAGATCCCATGTTGCTGTGGCTGTGATGTAGGCCAGGAGCTACAGCTCCAATCTGACCCCTAGTCTGGGAACCTCCATATGCTACGGGTACTGCCCTAAAAAGACAAAAAAAAAACAAACAAACAAACTTTAAAATATTCTTCCTGTAAGCTATTATGACATACAATAGTAGCACGAGACTTTTATATTGGATTATATCTGGCTTCCACACGTTTCTCTAGTTTGTCTGGAATAGGGTCTCTTGAGCAGATTTTGGGAAGACATTATGGTTTTTCCCAGTTCTTTAACATCTACACATTGATACCCTCCAATTTCCCCAATGTCCATTCATGTTACATTATGGATTTAGCATTATTAAATTTAGCAGTCATGCCTATTTATATTTACAGCCATTGCTACATCTTGGTATAAAGAGTTCTACAAATTTTATAAGTTCACAGGTCTTATAAGTATTCCAACAGTGGAGTTTAATTCAATATACATCAGAGGTAATCCAGTAGTTAGTTAAGATCATAAGCAAACCCCAGCTTTGCCACTACTACAACCTTAGGCAAAGTACTTGACCTCCCATATGTGAATTATGGATAATAATCATATTTTCTTATAGTATTGTTGGGAGGATTAAATAAGTTACATTTTAACAATAACCCGTTTCAACATTTGCCTCTTGATTTTACAGTCCTCCTTTACCATAAAATTAACCAGGGTGGATGACCATCACTTCTTCCGGTTACCCTGATTGCTTTTCTACCTTCAGTTCTACGTAGTCACGCATGAGATGCAGAGACCAGAATTAAATTCAAACAAACTATGGTGTTTGACTTTCTTTTCCCAAAATAAATATTTACCAGGAAAACGTGATGGTTAGTTTTATGTGTCAACTTGATGGGGCCAAGGGATGGCCAGTTACCTGGTTACACATTATTTCTGGGTGTGTCTCTGAGGGTGTTTCCAGAAGTGATTAGCATTTGTGTTCATGGACTGAGTAAAGCCGATGGCCCTCCCCAGTGTGGGTAGGCATCATGCAAACTCCTGAGGGCCTCAGGAGAATCAACAGGTAGAGGAAGGCTGAATTCACTCTCTACCTTGTGACATAAATCTTCTATGATCTGTGAACTGGAACAAAGATCTTCCATGAGACGTCTGTGCTCCTGTTTCACAGGCCTTCAGACATGGACTGGGATCTGTACCACTAGCTCTCTGCCTCTCAGGCCTCTGAACTATATCACTGGCTTTGCTGGGTATATAGCTAGCAGATGGCTGATTGTAGGACTTCAAATCTGCATAAGTATGTGAGACAATACCTTATAATAAATCTCTTTGTATAGATAGATAGACATACAGATATATCCTATTTCCTCTGTTTCTATGGATTACCCGACTAGCATAAAAACCAACAATGGAAACAATAGTGAGATCACATAGTGCCCTGGATTTGCATATCTCAGTTCTGTTGACATAAAAGTAACTCTACTTTCCGCACTGGGAATTAGACAGCAATGCCTGAAGAATAGGCCAGGAGTTCCCCCAGACCTCACCATGTCAGAGTGGAAGGGTAAACAAAGGCTCTTCAGATACAGGCCAACATATATCTGAGTTAGAACTCTTTCCAAACAGGGTGAACTATTCAGTTCTTTCCAGAATCTACTTCTTTACCAGTCAAGGTGATTTTCATTGAGTTTTGTGTAAAATGGGATGGGGGATGTTTTTCCCTCTTGAAATACATTTCCTACTGATAGCTAGAACTTCTTTGATTGTAATACATAGAAATCTATACAAGCCAACTTTAAGTAAAACTATACACGGTATAAGGGCACAAAGAACATGGATAGTAAATGCTGCTCAAACTCTGCTTAGCTATAGCCAGAAGATATGCATCCAACTTATTCAGAGAAGCTGAGCCTACCATGGCAAGAGCTGTGCAAGCCCTTTCTGCAGAACAGGCACTGTCTTTTTGCCCACATCCAGACAACAGACCAGAATGAAGGACAGAGAAAGAGCAGAGAGAAAATTGTGATACAACCATTATAGAAGGGTTTATTTGTTTTCCACAGACATTTCTCACCCAAGTCCTGAGATGTCTAATTAAAATAATGTGGACTTATTTCTTTCACTGCACTGAAATTGAAGAGTGACCCCTGGGCATAAAGTAGGTTGCATTCAGCAACTTTTTGGACTCTCTCCTGGTTCGGATTTGAGAGTTAGAATCATTATCTTATAGGTACATTTGTACCATTTTCCCATAATGTGCTATCATCTTACATCAGCCTACATGAAGCTTATTTGCCATTTTTCTACCCACTCATATGGCCAAGTTATTTTCTTTTACAGTTTATTCTTATTGCCTCAGTATGTCACTCCACAGAGAGCCTTGGAATAAATCTTATTTTGGCAGGCATTTTTTCAAATCACTTATAAAAATGTTAGCTAAGATTGATCCATCACTAATTCCTGGTGTTTACACATTTCCATACATAAGTCTTCTTTCCCTCACCCCCTCCCTTCAACTTTTCCTGTCTCCCTTTATCAGCAAATATTTATTAAGTACCCATTATGTGCCAGACATTGTTCAGATGCTCAGGATACCTCAGTGAACCAAACACATAAAAATCTTGGCTCTCTCACAGCTTACTTATTGATGTGGAGTGATAGCTATAACAAATAACAAATAAATGAATGATATGTCATGTTGCTACAATGATAGGCACTGTTTTTCCCTTCACTTAGTTTCATAATTTGAATTAATTCTTCAGTGATAAAGTATTTTCCCTTCCCCCACAGTATATAACTCAAATTGAAAGAGAATCACTTTTCTGTCTTTTACATTTAATTTTAGAAAGAGTTAGAATAATGAATCAGCAAAAAGTAAATAGAATGTTAATTCTTTTTTAGTAGAAGATGTTTAGGGTAAAATGAGTTCATTTAACAAACATTTGTGGATTATCTATGAAACATATAAAACAAGAATTTATACTCTGGCCCTTAAGGACTTTTTAATTTTATTGAATAGAGTAACAAGTAACCAGATGATAATAGAAGCCAGAAGCCCAAACCTCATATATTTTAACTATGCCATCTCCAGGTGCCCATGATTCAGCCTACTGCACTTCAGCAGGGCTGGTCACAGGAGAACCTCGCTGTTCTCTGTGTCACTCTTCCTCATACCCTAGATAGTCATGGCATTGACAGTGGGCTTCCCACACAGCTTTTTTCACAGTGTGATTTTGGCTTTGGATTTTGTTTTGTTTTTTTTTTTGTTTGTTTTTGTTTTTGTTTGTTTTTTTTTCTTTTCTTAATGCATTTGATTTCAATTATAGGTATACACAAATCATCATAAGTCAATTTTACAGATTTTGTATCCCAAACCCACAGTGCATGCCCCCACCCCCCCAAGATTGTCTTATTTGAAAAACCAAGGTTTTCCAAAGTCTCTGAGTCATTGTATGTTCTGCAAGTAAGTTCATTGTGTCTTTTTAATTTCCACATGTAAGTGGTAGCACTGGGTGTTGCTGTCTAACTATCTGACTGGTTTCACTTCGCATGATAATTTCTAGGTCCATCCATATTGCTATAAATGTTGGTAATTCATTCCTTTTAATGACTGAGTAACATTCCATTGTGTGTATGTACCATATCTTCCCTAGCCACTCCTCTGTCGATGGGCATTTAGGTTGTTTCCATGACCTGGCTATTGCATAGAGTGTTGCAATGAACACTGGAGTACATGCGTCTTTTTGAGTCAGGGTTTCCTCTGGATAGATGCCCAGGAGTGGGATTGCTGGATCAAATGGTAATTCTATTTTGAGTTTTCTGAGGAATCTCCATACTGTTTTCCACAGTGGTTGCACCAATTTGCATTCCCACCAACAGTGTAATAGGGTTCCTTTTTCTCCACACCCTCTCCAGCACTTATCATTTGTAGACTTTTTGATGATGGCCATTCTGGCCGGTGTAAGGTGGTACTTCATAGTGGTTTTGATTTGCATTTCTCTAATGAGGAGCGATGTTGAACATCTTTTCATGTGTTTATTTCCCATCTGCATGTCTTCTTTGGAGAACTGTCTGCCTAGATCCTCTGCCCATTTTTTGATGGGATTGTTTCTTTGCTGTTGAGCTGTAGGAGGTGTTTGTAAATTTTGGAGATTAATCCTTTGTCAGTTGAATCATTTGCAAATATTTTCTCCCAATCTGTGGGTTGTCTTTTCATTTTGTTTAGGGTTTCCTTAGCTGTACAGAACCTTTGAAGTTTAATTAAGTCCCATTTGTTTATTTCTCTTTTTATTTTCCTTACTCTGACACATGGATCTGAGAAGATGTTGCTATCATTTATGTCAGAGAGTGTTTGGCCTATGTTTTGCTCTAAGAGTTTTATAGTATCTGGTCTTATATCTAGGTATTTAATCCATTTTGAGTTTATTTTTGTGCATGGTGCTAGGAAGTGTTCTAGTTTCATTTTTTTACATGTAGCTGTCCAGTTTTCCCAGCACAACTTATTGAAGAGGCTGTCTTTTGTCCAATGTATATTCTTGCCTCCTTTGTCATAGATTAGTTGACTATAGATGCGTGGATTTAATTCTGGGCTTTCTATCCTGTTCCACTGATCTATATTTCTGTCTTTGTGCCAGTAGCATATGATTTTGATGACTGTAACCTTGTAGTAGAGTCTGAAGTCAGGGAGCCTGATTTTCCATTTTTCTTTTTCAGGATGTCTTTGGCTATTCTGGTTTTTTTGTGTTTCCAGACAGACTTTAAACTATTTTGTTCTAGTTCTGTGAAAAAGGTACTTGGTAATTTGATAGGGATTGCACTGAATGTGTAGATTGCCTTGGGTAGTATAGTCATTTTGATAATATTGACTCTTCCAATCCAAGAGCATGGTATGTCCTTTCCAGAGTAAGGACAATAAAAAGAGAAATAAACAAATGGGACTTAATTAAACTTCAAAGTTTCTGCACAGCTAAGGAAACCCTAAACAAAATGAAATCAGTCATGCTTGATTTCTTTCATCAGTGCCTTATAATTGTCAGAGTACAGGTCTTTTGTCTCTTTAGGTAGGTTTATTCCTAAGTATTTGATTCTTTTTGATGCGATGGTAAATGGGATTGCTTCCCTAATTTCTCTTTCTGCTCTTTCATTGTTAGTATATAGAAATGCAGTTGATTTCTGTGTATTAATTTTGTATCCTGCGACTTTGCCAAATTCATTGATGAGCTCTAACAGTTTTCTGGTAGAGTCTCTAGGATTCTCTAGGTATAGTATCATGTCATTTGCAAAAAGTGATAGTTTTACTTCTTCCTTCCCAATTTGGATTCCTTCTATTTCTTTTTCTTCTCTGATTGCTGTAGCTAGGACTTCCAGAACTATGTTGAAAAGTAGTGGTGAGAGTGGACATCCCTGTCTTGTTCCTGATCTCAGCGGGAATTCTTTCAGCTTTTCACCATTGAGAATGATATTAGCTCTGGGTTTGTCATAGATGGCCTTGATTATGTTGAGGTAGGTTCCACCATGCCCACTTTCTGAAAGGGTTTTTATCAGAAATGGGTGTTGGATTTTGTCAAAGGCTTTTTCTGCATCTATGGAGAGGATCATATGGTTTTTATTCTTCAGTTTGTTGATGTGGTGTATCACACTGATTGATTTGTGGATATTGAAGAATCCTTGCATCCCTGGGATAAATCCCACTTGATCGTGGTGTACAATCCTTTTAATGTATTGTTGGATTCGGTTGGCTAGTATTTTGTTGAGAATTTTTGCATCTATATTCATCAGTGAGATTGGCCTGTAATTTTCTTTTTTTGTGGTATCTTTGTCTGGTTTTGGTATCAGGGTGATGGTTGCCTCATAGAATGAGTTTGGGAGTGTGTCTTCCTCTGCAATTTTTTGGAAGAGTTTCGAAGGATAGGTGTTAGCTCTTCTCTAAATGTTTGATAGAATTCACCTGTGAAACCATCTGGTCCTGGACTTTTGTTTGTTGGAAGGTTTTTAATCACAGTTTCAATTTCAAAACTTGTGATTGGTCTGTTCATATTTTCTATTTCATCTTGGTTTAGTCTTGGGAGATTGTACTTTTCTAAGAATGTGTCCATTTCTTCTAGGTTTTCCATTTTATTGCCATAGAGTTGCATATAGTAGTCTTATGACCTTTTGTGTTTCTGTGATGTCTGTTGTTACTTCTCCTTTTTCATTTATAATTTTATTGATTTGCGTCCTCTCTCTTCTTTTCTTGATAAGTCTGGCTAAGGGTTTATCAATTTTGTTGATCTTCTCAAAGAACCAGCTTTTCATTTCATTGATCTTTTCTATGGTTTTCTTCGTTTCTATTTCATTGATTTCTGCTCTGATCTTTATGATTTCTTTTCTTCTACTAACTTTAAGTCGTGTCAGTTCTTCCCTCTCTAGCTGCTTCAGATGTAAAGTTAGGTTGTTTATTTGAGCTTTTTCTTGTTTCCTGAGGTAGGCTTGTATTGCTATAAACTTTCCTCTTAGAACTGCTTTTGCTGTATCCCAGAGGTTTTGGGGTGTCGTGTCTTTGTTGTCATTTGCTTCTAGGTGTTTTTTAGTTTCCCTTTGATTTCTTCAGTGATCCATTGGTAGTTTAGTAGCATGTTGTTTAGCCTCCACGTGTTTGTTTTTTTGCCATTTTTTTCTTGTTGTTGATTTCCAGTCGTATAGCATTGTGGTCAGAGAAGATGCTTGAAATGATTTCAATTTTCTTAAAGTTACTGAGGCTTGATTTGTAACCCAGGATGTAATCAATCTTAGAGAATGTTCCATGCGCACTTGAGAAGAATGTGTATTCTATTGCTTTTGGATGGAATGTCCTATAACTATCTGTTAAGTCCGTATGGTCTGATGCTTCATTCAGGGCCTGTGTTTCCTTCTTGATTTTCTGTCTGGATGACCTGTCCATTGCTGTAAGTGGGGTATTAAAGTCCTCCACTATGATGGTGTTATTGTTGATTTCTCCTTTTAAGGTTGTTAGCAGTTGCCTTATATATTGTGGTGATCCTATGTTGGGTGCATAGATATTTAAAATTGTTGTATCTTCTCCTTGGATTGATTCTTTCATCATTATGTAGTGCCCTTCCTTGTCTCTTAAAATGTTCTTCATCTTAAAGTCTATTTTGTCTGATAGGAGTATTGCTACCCCAGCTTTCTTTTGATGCCCGTTTGCATGGAATATTTTCTTCCATCCTCTCACTTTCAATTTGTATGTGTCCCTAGATGTGAAGTGGGTCTCTTGAAGACAGCATATATATGCGTCTTGTTTTTGTATCCATTTGGCTAGTCTATGTCTTTTGGCTGGGGCATTCAGTCCATTAACATTTAAGGCAATTATTGATATATATGTTCTTATTGCCATTGTATTAACTGTTTGGGGTTTTTGTTGCTCTTTTTTTCTTCCCTTATTCTCTTGTTGTCTCCTCTCACAAGATGGCTATCTTTAATGTTGTATTTGAGTTGAATTTTCTTATTTGTTTGTGTATCAACTGTAGATTTTTGGTTTGCAGTTACCCTGAAGTTTTGATATAGGAGTCTATATATAACTGAGATTGTATTAGGTTGTTTGTTTCTTAATTGCACGTGCTTCTCCAGTGACCTGCATTTGTGCTCTCTTCTCATGATTTCTGATTTTGGTAGCATAATTGTGCATGAATGATTTAGTATCTTTACTGTATATATGCCTTTATTATTGGGCCTTGTCATTTGTGGTGTTTTTGTTTCTGGTTGTGGCCTTTTCTTTTCCGACTAGAGAAGTTCCTTTAAGATTTGTTGTAAAGCTGGTTTAGTGTTGCAGAAATCTCTTAGCTTTTGCTTATCTGTAAAGGTTTTGATTTCTCCTTCAAATCTGAATGAGAACCTTGCTGGATAAAGTAATCTTGGTTGGAAGTTCTTCCCTTTCATCACATTTAGTAAATCATGCCACTCCCTTCTGGCCTGCAGAGTTTCAGCTGAAAAATCTGCTGATAACCTTATTGGGGTTCCCTTGTATGTCATTTGTTTCTTTTTCCTAGCTGCTGTCAATATTTTCTCTTTGTCTTTAATTTTGGTCATTTTGATTAATAAGTGTTTTGGGGTGTTCCTCCTTGGGTTTATTTTATATGGTACTCATTGTACTTCCTGGATTTGACTGAGTGGTTCCTTTCCCATATTAGGAAAGTTTTCAGCTATAATCTCCTCGAACATTTTTTCTGTCCCCTTCTCTCTCTCTTCTCCCTCTGGCACCCCTATAATACGGATGTTGGTGTGTTTAACATTATCCCAGAGTGCTCTGAGACTCTGCTCATTTCCTTTCAATCTTTTATCTCTTCTCTTCTGCACTAGTGATTTCCACTAATCTGTCCTCCATCTCACTGATTCGTTCTTCTGCCTCCTGTATTCTACTGTTGGCTGCTTCTAAGGAATTTTTTATTTCAGTTATTGTATTTTGAATCTCTTCTTGTTTAATTTTTACAGCTTGTATTTCTCTGCTCAGTGTTTCATGTAAATTATCAATCTTTGCCTCCAGTCTATTTCCAATGTCTTGCATCATCTTCAGCATCAACAGTCTAAAGTCTCTTTCTGGGAGGCTGGTAATCTCATCATCACTGAGCTGTTTTTCTGGGCTTTTCTCTTTCTCCCTTATCCGAGTTATAGTTTTCTGTCTTTTCATTTTTATAGGTTTTTGGTGTGGTGACCTTTGTGCCGACAATAGAGTTGTAGCCTTTCTTAGTTCAGGTGTTTGCCTCCTCTGTGGCTAAAGTTGGTATGGAGGGGTCTTGCTGTAGGCTTCCTGATGGGAGGGAGTGATGCCTGCTCATTGGTAGGTGAGGTTGATTCCTCTCCCTCTGATGGGTGGGGCTTTGTCTCTGGATGAGATTAGAGGCTGGCTGTTTGCCTGAGGGGTCTTTAGGCAGCCTCTTTACTGATG
Organism: Catagonus wagneri; assembly: GCA_004024745.2. NCBI lineage: Eukaryota > Metazoa > Chordata > Mammalia > Artiodactyla > Tayassuidae > Catagonus > Catagonus wagneri. Next base: position 4,325,397 of record PVHT020000174.1, on the reverse strand, counting down.
GGTGGGGCTGAGATCCCACCTGGATTGTTGTTTGGCCTGGGGCTTCTCAGTGCTGATGGGAGGGACCAGATTTTCCCAGAAATGGCCACCTCCAGAGAAATGCAGGCTGCTGAATGTCCCCAAGAGCTTCACCTCCAATGTCCTTCCCCCACAACAAGGCACAGTCACCCCTGTTTTCCCAGGAGATCCTCCAGGAATTGCAGTCAGATTCCACCTGGATTCCTATGGAGACTGCTTTGCCCTGAGACCCAGTGCACGTGAAAGTCTGTGTGTGCCTTTCAAGAATGGGGTCTCTGTTTCCCCCAGTCCTGTGGAGCTCGTGCACACAAGCCCTTCTGGCCTTCAATGCCAGATGCTCCGGGGGCTCTTTCTCCCTGTGCCAGATCCCCAGGTGTGGGGATTTGACTTGAGGCTCAGAACTCTCAGTCCTGTAGCTGAGTCTCTGTGATGCAGTTACTTTCCAGTCTGTGGGGTTGCTTCTATCACATAATCACCCCTCCTACCTCTTGATGTGGTCTCCTCTTTGTCTTCTGGAGCAGAATATCTTTTTTGGAAGTTTACGGTCCATTTGGTTGAAGGTTGCTCGGCATTTGGTTGTAGTTTTGCTGTTTTTTTGGGAGAGAAGTTGAGCTCCAGTCCTTCTATTCCGCCATCTTAATCCAATTCCTACAAATATTATATGCAGAGTGGAGGCAGAAATAGATGAATTTGAAGATAGTGCAGTAGAAATTATTCAATTGTATAGCACAGAGGACTCTACTTGATATTCTGTAGTAAACTGTGTATCAAGTAATAGGCAGAGAGTGACCTCTATGACTGTGATCCCTGCAGTGGCCTGTGAAGCACCTCCAGCTCCTCTCAACAGGTTGACAGTCATTACTGACTCTTCGGTGAAGGTCACCAACGCATTGGAGCACAATAAAATCAGAGGTGTGAGAGCTCAAAACCAGAATGTGTGTATCCCCAGGCAATGATTTCAGGGTCAGCTGTGACACTCGGCACACCTGTGCATCTCAGACGACGTTTCCATTCCAGTTGAGGCGAGCCGGCTAAATTTTCACTGCAAAGTGACCTCTGCTCTCTGGCTTTGGATTTTGTTTCTGAGTTCCTGATCTAAATCTCTGTTTACTGTTTCTGTCTATTTCGTGAGTACTTGCCATCTTTATGCATTCAGCAAACATTTACTGAGCATCTACTTAGATCAGTCATCATGTCAGGTGCTTGGGGATATTAAAATAACAGATAAATTGCCCTTGAGGAGCTCAGAGTCCAATAAGGAAGTGTATCCATAAAGGTCATGAATGAGCAACCTCAACTCTCCAATAGTGGTTAAGTGTAGGCACTATGGGAAAGAAAGAGGATGAAGCCACTACCATGGTCTCAAAGAGAAGAGGTCATAGGAAAGAATTCAGAGTGTATACCTATGTGACTATCAAAGGACAAATAAGAATTCATGAGGTGGATGAGGAGGGAAGGACATGTCAAGCTGAGCAAAGTATATTAGCAAAGAAATGAATATTTGTGAAAGATCTCTTGCCATCTCCCCAGTGGAGAGACGGGGGTTCTAACTTCAGTTCTTAACCTCCACAATTTGAGTGTGATGGTTGGGACTTTGCTTCCAAGAATTGCTACTCCCCCCACCTGTTAGCACAAGGCACTACTCTAGTTTCTTTTTTTAAATCTTTTGAAGACAGTTGATCCTTTTGCATTTTAAAAAGTTTTATTGAGATAATTTTCATATCATAATGGTCATCCTGTTTGAAACTTATAATGAAATGGTTTTTAGAATATTTAGTTATGGAACCATTCCCATAATCTATATTTATGATCTTTTCATCATTCCCAAAAGAAGGCTTATATCCACTAAGAGTCCTTCCCCTTGTCCCTCCTCCATATACAGCTCTAGACAACCACTATCTACTTTCTGTCTCTAAAGATTTGGACCTTTTACACAAATGGAATCAGACATTTGTAGACTGGATCCCTTCACTTAATGTAATATATTTAAAGTTTATCCACATTGTAGTATATCTTAATACCCCATTACTTTTTACTGCAAACTAATATTCCTTTGTATGAATATAACACATCCACTCATCAGCTTCTATTGATGGGTTGTTTCTACTTTTCACCTACTATGAATAATGCTACTATGAACATTGGTGTATAAGATTTTGTGCATTTTCATTTCCTTTGTATATATACATAAAAGTAGAATTGCTGGTTCACATGGCAATTCTGTTTAACTTTTTGAATATCTGCCAGAGTTTCTGCCAAAGTGGTTATACCGTTTTACACCTCTATCAGCAATGTATGAGGGTTCCTGTTTCTCTACATCCTTGTCAGCACTGGTTATTGCTTGTTTGTTTTTTGTAATTATAGCCATCCTAGTGAGTGTAAAGTGGCATACCACTATCATGTCTATTTACATTTTCTTAATGGCCAATGAATTATAAAATTATAATACCATGGCATTATGATATAGCATTTAATTCAAATACTTGTACAAAAGTAACTGGTAGCAGAGAATGGATGCAGGGGGATCTTTTTGGAATAGGGGCCTCAAAATCTTATAAAGAAAGCAGGAGGGTAATCTAGGAAGGAAGGATAGAGACAGAAAGCAGCAAAATGTATAAGGAAACAATAAGGGGACTTTAATAGTGAGAAGTGAGGTTTGAAAGTTTGGTTGAAACCTGTTGTTTTGCCTTTGGGGAAAGAATATCCTCCATCCTTCTCTTGGGAATTGTTTCTTCCCACCCTAATTGCCTCCTGATGCCAACTACATAGTTCAGATGGAAGAATCCATGTTTTAATGTGACTTCACCCTCACTCTTGAGTAAAGTAAATTGATCTATGCATGATCATCTACACCAAGCTGGACCAATTAGCACCAAGCTGAACCAAGTAAAGACTTTTTCCTGGTAATTATGAACTTGAGAAAAAAACTATTCAGATCCCATCCTATTACGGAAACAATAAGTTATCAATTCCCACAGATTTTGATAATCAAATATTTCACTATGTGGAGGAGAACTGCCTGCTATGACAGTGAATAATATGGATACTAAAGCTAAATGAGAGAATATCTAGAGAGGCTGTGTTCAAATCTCTGACTTAAATTGTTCTCGAGATTGAGCTACTATTAGTGACAAGATTTTTTTTTAATGTGAAATCTCAAGTGAATTCCTAAAATTAATCTATGTCATAAACCTTGCAAAAACTGTGTGTCTCATCCTCTTCCAATTCAGGATTAGGTATTTCAAGAGTTTTTGTCAATGGCTCACATAATTTAGAAAGGTTGCCAGAGTCTGAAATCCTTTGTGTAAAATACTAGGATGGAACCATGTACACAGCACTTTTCTTGGCCTTAGCTTGCTAATCATCTGAGGAAGAAGAGACAAAATAGGTTAAAAGTACAGGGAAGACATCCACAACAATCATATCACAGATTATGAGCCAAAAACCCTACAAATGATGGAGACTAGAAGTGCTGTTCGGAGTTTAGAAGAGGGAGAAAGAGTTGGGAGCTATGGTGGGCACTTACAGGAAGATTAAGAGAGGAATAAAGTGAGTCTGGAAATTGAATAGGATTCAGATAAACCAGAGGAAGAAAGTGAGAGCCTGTAGGGAGGAGTTGGGTAAGTATTATCTATTTTTTGGGGATTTTACTTCTTTATTCTCATAAGAACTTTTGGGTCAGCCTAACCTACAAAGCAATCACAGATACCTCTGTTTAAACAATTTCATCCCATTCCACTCTTGAACAACTCCTATCAAGTGGGGAGTTTTCCATCCATTGCTAGCTTACCCCAACTCTATTTCAATATAAATGACTATGTTTTTATATCACTGGGTTCCTAAGGTGATGAGACATACTACCTAAAGGTCAATTTATAACTCAGAGATTTCATTAGATTTATTTCAAATACAGCAGTCCCTCACTATTTGCAGGGTATAAGTTCCAAGACCTTCAGGTGATGCCAAAAACCACAGCTAGCACCAAACACTATATATACTATGTTTTTTTTTTCTTATATGCCTAATTTATGGATTAGGCACAATAAAATATTAACAACAACAACAAAATAGAATAATTATAACAATATAATGCAATAAAAGTTATATGAATGTAGTCTCTCAAAATATCTCATGTACAAATTTAATGCCTTTTCCATTTTAACTAAGCATTTGTCATTCACTGTGTCCCTAATTTTTGCAGTTTGAGGTGAGATAGAAAAACTGACATGAATTTCTTTTTTACTTCTTCACAATTTCATGGACAGAAGATTCTTCCCATAGACCTTAGCAACTTCAGCATACAATTGTTTTTCTTTCCTTATTAAGCTGAGGACTTTCACATTTTCATTTAAAGGAAGAAGCTTATGCTTCTCTTTGTCATATCTGAATTATCGGTATCACCACTCTTGTGTTTGGGGTCCATTTTATTTTTTTTTTATTTTTTATTTTTCCATTAGAGCTGGTTTACAGATTTCTGTCAAATTTCCCAACTGCACCACATAGTGACCCAGTTACAGTACATATATGGATTTGTCACATGTGATTAGACATAGTTCCCAGTGCTATACAGCTGGATCTCCTTGCTTTTCCACCCCTGAGGCAACAGTTAACCCCAGACTCCCATACCCTCCCACTCCCTCCCCAATCCCCTTGACAACCACTAGTCTGTTCTCCAAGCTCATGATTTTCTTTTCTGTAGAAAGGTTCATTTGTGCAGTATATTAGATTCTAGTTATAAGTGATATCATATTGTATCTGTCTTTCTCCTTCTGACTTGCTTCACTCAGGGTGAGGGTCACTAATTCCATCCATGTTGCTGCAAATGACATTATTTTATCCTTTTTTATGGCTGAATAGTATTCTATCATGTATATATACCACATCTTCCTAATCCAATCATCTGTTGATGGACATTTGGGTTGTTTCCATGTCTTGGCTATTGTGAATAGTGCTGCAGTGAACATGCGTGTGCAAGTGCCCATTTCAAGGAAATTTTTGTCTGGATATATGCCCAAGAGTAGGATTGCTGGGTCATATGGTAGTTCTATGTATAGTTTTCTAAGGTACCTCCATACTGTTTTCCATAGTGGTTGTTCCAGCTTACATTCCCACCAACTGTGAAGGAGGGTTCCCTTTTCTCCACACCCTCTCCAGCTTTTGTTGTTTGTGGACTTGTTAATGATGGCCATTCTGACTGGTGTGAGGTGGTATCTCATAGTAGTTTTGATTTGCATTTCTCTAATCA
>PVHT020000174.1:4112480-4319134 GCA_004024745.2 Catagonus wagneri | reverse complement strand
ATTCCCACCAACTGTGAAGGAGGGTTCCCTTTTCTCCACACCCTCTCCAGCTTTTGTTGTTTGTGGACTTGTTAATGATGGCCATTCTGACTGGTGTGAGGTGGTATCTCATAGTAGTTTTGATTTGCATTTCTCTAATCATCAGTGATATTGAGCATTTTTTCATGTGTTTGTTGGTCATCTGCATATCTTCTTTGGATAAATGTCTATTCAGGTCCTTTGCCCATTTTTCAATGGGGCTGTTGGCTTTTTTGCAGTTGAGCTGCATCAGTTGTTTGTATATTTTAGAGATTAAGCCTTTGTCAGTTGCATCATTTGAAAAATTTTCTCCCATTCTTTAAGTTGTCTTTTAGTTTTCTTTCTGGTTTCCTTTGTTGTGCAAAAGCTTGTCAGCTTGGTTAGGTCCCATTGGTTTATCTTTGCTTTTATTTCTGTTGCTTTGGGAGACTGACCTGAGAAAACACTGGTAAGGTTGATGTCAGAGAATGTCTTGCCAATGTTTTCTTCCAGGAGTTTAATGGTGTCTTGTCTTATATTTAAGTCTTTAAGCCATTTTGCGTTTACTTTTGTTCACGGTGTGAGAGTGTGTTCTAGTTTTACTGATTTGCATGCAGCTGTCCAAGTTTCCCAGTAATGCTTACTGAAAAGACTGTCTTTTTCCCATTTTATGTTCTTGCCTCCTTTATCAAAGATCAATTGACCATAGGTGTCTGGGTTTATTTCTTGGTTCTCTATTCTGTTCCATTGGTCCATATGTCTGTTTTGGTACCAGTACCACACTGTCTTGATTACTGTGGCCCTGTGATATTGCCTGAAGTCTGGGAGAGTTATGCCTCATGTTTGGATTTTGTTCTTTAGAATTGCTTTGGCGATTCTGAGTCTTTTGTGGCTCCATATGTTTTGGGTCCATTTTAAAGTAAAATAGGAGTTACCTGACACAAGCACTGTGATAACACAACAGTCATCTGAAAACCAAGACGGCTACAGAGTGACTGAAAGAAATGATGCAACAGACAAAGGGACAATTAATGTCTCATGTGGGACAGAGCAGGACAGTGCAAAGACTTCATCAGCCTGCTCAGAACAGCACACAATTTAAAAGTTATGAATTGGCTCCACAAATGAGAATGAGGGCATAAGTTATAAATCTCAGAGTTGGGAGGAATGTGAGTTATGATCTAGTGATAGGTCCCCAAACCTAGCTGCACATCACAATAACCTGTGTTAGTTTTATAAGTTACAAATCCTTAGACCCATCTCCAGACCTATAGAATCAGAATCTTTGGAGTCTGGGGCGGGAGACTGGGGAAATGTGGGTACCAGAGGCAAGGATATATAGTATTTTTAAATTAAAAAAATTCAATTGTTTTTAAAGTGCAGAAAATAATATAAAAAACACATGTACTGAATATTAAAATAAGCAAATGTTAACATTTGATCATGGCTGTGCAGAGAAAAAGTTGTACTTGAATAGAAAACTATGTATTATCCAGATTCTAGAAGAGACCTCTCAGGGTTATCACATTTTGATCTATGGGAGCTACTTTACAACTGCATACTGCAGATAACCAATAGCAAGGCAAAATAGTTCTTGTTTCTTCCTTTTACCTAGAAAACAATTTTATACACATTTCAATATTCCTGGTCTATAACTACATCTGTTCATGGATTCTCTTTTGAATCCATTACAACATCTGCCTAGTACTTTCACTGATCAAGTTAAAGAAAATCTAGGAGTTCTCCCGTGGTGCAGCGGGTTAAGGATCCAGCATTATCACCTCAGCGGCCCCGGTCACTGCTGTGATGGGTCTGATCCCTGGCCTAGGAACTCCCACATGCCACACACGTGGCCAAAAAATAAAACTATAGTATGTATTCATTTTGCATTAATATGAATGTCAAGATTTTGTTTTTTGGGTTTTTTTGAAAATTATCTCAATAGTTTCTTCAAATACTTCAAAAAAATTAACTCTGCTCTGATTCAACCCCTAGCCCTGGAACTTCCATATGCCACACATGCAGCCGTTAAAAAAAATTAATCTTTACAGAAAATGTTAATATATACTAGATTTTCCCTTTTGGTCTAATTTTGTTCCTTTCCTCCTCTCTTCAGAGGCAACTATTATCATGAACTTACTGTGGATCCAATTCATGTCAGGCCTTTATATTTTTCTTAAATATATACATATTCAAAAATAATAAATGATGTTATTTAACTTTAAAAACCATTATATGACATTCTGCAACTTACTTTTTATTTATTTTTATTTCTATTTTTTTGTCTTTTTGTCTTTTAGGGCCACACACCTGGCATATGGAGGGTCCCAGGCTGGGGGTCTAATCAGAGCTGTAGCTGCCAGCTTACGCAATAGCCACAGCAACAGAGGATCCAAGCAGCAACTGTGACCTACACCACAGCTCAAGGCAACACCGGATCCTTAACCCCCTAAGCGAGGCTAAGGATTGAACCCGCAACCTCATGGTTCCTAGTCGGATTTGTTTCCACTGCATCACGATGGGAACTCCTACTTTTTAAATTAATAATAAATATTTGAGATCTCTTCATGATGATATATGTAATCAATGTCTTTAAAGGCTAGTGGTGTACTTGATTTTGTTACTTCTTTTTGAGACTAATTTGATTTGTTATTCTAGAAGAATAGCTATTAATTTGCTTCCCAATTTTAAGGCCTCATTTTTCAGTTTTCTATACTCACTGTTTTTCCTTACTGTATATTAATTATGCCCACATTTTTTATTCCAAAAACTGTTGTGTTTTGTTTTAATTTGCTTTTTTTCTCTGCCTAGAAATAAATACTTGATTATGCTAATTTTTTCTATTATTTTTGTTGACTTGCTTTTTAACGTTATTAACTTCTGTTATCTTGATTATTTCTTTCCTTTTACTTTTTTCTTATTTATACACTGTATATTAATTATGCCCTCATGTTCTGAAATGTACTACTTCATTGTTGTTCATGCTAATATTTTGCAATTGTTTTGCTCTGATTTCTTACTTAACCCCTTACATTCTTTAAGAATATATATATATATTAGTTTCCAAATATATGAGTCAGGTTTTGCCCTGTTTTATATTAGAGTCCTAATTTAATTGCATTAAATTAATTAATTAATTGCATTTAATTTAATTGGAAATGTGATTTGCATAAGATACTGATGTTTGGAAGGCTTAAGACATATAGGTCTTAAGCATTTTTTTATAAATGTTCCATTTGGCTAAAAGAATATATATTTTATATGGACAAGAGAGTAGACAGAAAGTTTTTATTTGCTTGGTACATTTGAGACAGAGTAGTAAAATTTCCCTCTATGGTGATACATTTCTTTCTGTAATTTTGTCACTTTTTCTGGGCTTTGTTGTTAAGTGCATATGCTTTCATGATTATTTTATTTCTTGGTGTACTGTTGTTTTTTCTTGTTATGTAATATTCTTTATTTTATTTACACTTTTTAAAAATTAAAGATAGTTGATTTATAATGTGCCAAATTCTGCTATACAGCAAAATGACCCAGTCATTCATATATATACATTCCTTTTTTCATGTAATCCCCCGCCATATTCTATCCCAAGACTCTTTATTTTAATTGGTATTGTTATAGGGATTATTGCTTTTTTCCTTAAATTCAACTTTGCCAAATATTATTGTTTCTCTACTACCCAGCTTCATTTTTTTTTATGGCTGTACCTGCAGCAAATGAAAGTTCCTGGGCTAAGGATTGAATCAGAGCTGCAGCTGCTGGCCTACACCATAGCCACAGCAATGACAGATTCAAGTCACATCTGTGATCAGTGCTGCAGCTTGTGGCAATGCCAGATTCTTAACCCACTAAACGAGGCCAGGGATCCAACCCACATCCTCACATAGATTACGTCGTGTCCTTAACCCACTGAGACACAACGGGAACTCCTAGCTACCTTTCTTTTGTTTGGGGTTTGAATACATCTTTTTCTGTATTTTACTTTGTCTATGTCATTTTACTTTAAGTGTGACTTTTACAAACAGAATACAGCTGGGATTTTTTGAAAAATCCAATAAGATGGTCCTTTTAAGATGCATTTAATCCATTTACATTCACTGTAACTAATATTTTTAGACTTACTAATACCAGTTCATCTTGTGGGTTTTTTTTTTCCCCTATTGTGTTTTTGTCTTTTTATCTCAATTATTACCTTCTGTGGTATTTGTAAATATTCTTTATTTCACTTTTTTCTTCTATTGGTTTTGAAATTATAGATTGTATTTCTATTAGTGGTTACTCTTAAATTTTGCTAATAATGACTGACTATAGATATTTAACATCTCTGTTATTGCATTAAGTAGCCTCCTTTCCCTATGCCTCACATTATCCAACCTCCTTGTTACTCTTGTCTAGAGCAGGGTCAGCAAACCACAGATGACAGGCCAAATCTTGCCTGCCACCTGATTTTGTATAGCTCATGAGCTAAGAATGGTTTTCACATTTAAAAAGTTTTTAATTAAAAGAATAATAGTTCATGATATCAACATTATATGAAATTCAAATTTCAGTGTCCATAATAAATATGTATTAGAACACAGTTACTTTTACTTTTTTACATATTGTCTATGGCTGCTATCCTGATACAATGGCAGAGTTCAATAGTTACAACAGAGACTATATGTCCCACAATGTTTAAAATACTCACTATATGGTCCTTTATAGAAAAAAACATTCTGACCCCTAGTTTAGATATCAGGGTGTCATTTTACTTTGAAAGTTTTGCCTTAACAAATATAAACCAAAAATTATGGTTGTTCCTCTCTTTTACAGATTATAGTTAACATATAGAATATATTTTTATCAATTTACGTGTTTCCCACTTCTCCTTTTCTCACATTATGTTGTATTCCAAGTCCACTTTTTTCCTGACAAAAAAAAATTTACATTCCCTTATGAAGAGTCTGTGGATAATAAATTCTGTTAAGCTTCACATTTCTGAAAATGTCTTTAATTTGTTCTCATTCTTGAAAGCAAGTTCAGCTGGATATGTAATTTTAGGTTAGCAATTATTTTCCCTTAGCACTTTGAAGATATTGTCTTCAAGTATTTATTGTTCTGTTTTTTGAGAACATGAGAAATCAGCTTTTTTCTAACTGCCTTTCTCTTAAGTTTTAAACATTCTTTTTACATTCTGTTAGTTTTCGACTTTTCTTCCTTAATCTTAGAGATTCTGATATTCCAATATAATATATTGAGTTGTTTTTTTTCTTTTACCTCTTTCTGCATTGGTATGTACTTTTAATCTGAGGACTTGTTCTTTTTTTCAACTGTTAGAACCCCTTTAGCTATGAAATTTCAAATACTATCTCCCCACCATTCTCTCTCTTCTCTCTCCTGAGATACCTATTACATATATACATATATGTTGAAATCTTTCAGTGCTTCTTTGTCAACATTTTATTCATGTTTTTCATCTTTTTATTTCTCTGTGTATAACTACAGGTGATTTTCTCTGTACTAGTTTTCAATTCCCAAATTCTTTAACTAAGTTCAATCCAGAAATCACTCTTAGTAAGATTTTTATTCCAATAACTATTTTGCATTTCCAGAATTTCTAAATTATTTTTGGCTTGTATAAATCTATTTCATTTTCATAATTTTCTCTCTGGATAAAATTCTTTTCTATATTTATTTGAAGATTTTAAATATACTTATTTTAAAATCACACTGAGATCACTCTATTGTTTATATTTTGCCATGTGTGAATTTATCTTTTTATCTCCTCTTTGTTTTATTTTGGTTTCTTCATTCTTGATGTTACATTTTCTAAAGTGCTCTGAAAATTTAATATGTATGTTCATTTTGAATAGAAAGTGCTTTCATTGCTTTGTGTTCCTGGTCTGTGGCCTGACTTTGTAATGTGTAGTTTTCCTATTAAAGTTCTCTAATCCAGAACAAAAACTACCTCTTAAATAAATAGCTCGGAGTTCCAATTTCAAGATGAATTATGAATATCAAGATCCTTTCACTCAGCAGGGAGCTCTGTTCAGACTCTGGACTTCCTGAATGATATTTTCTTTTTCTTAGTGCCATAGTTTATACTTTATGCAAGCCATAGCCAAGAACAGTGATATTAGTTTTCTTACCCTTTCTTTCTTCCCATTTTCTTCCCAGCATCAGGCATTGAGTCCAACTCAGGTCTCGCATTATGCATGGAAAACTTTGGGTTCTCTGCAATCTCATGGTAACAGAACTTTAATTACCTGTCTCCTTCTGCACAAAGAACCTCATCAATGTTCTTCAGCTCAACTTACAGCTCAGGTCTTCTGTTACATTTCTGGTCTACAGTCATATTCAGCTTGACTTTTATACAAATAGAGGTATACGCAGATACCCAGAACTGTTGTTTGGAGAGGAAGAAAATTTAAACTGTAAGCTCAAAATCTAATTGTTCTTTTTTATAAGCCTATATGAGTCTGACTTTTGACAGAAGTGTCAGCAAACTATAGCCCCTGGACCAAATTTGGCCTGCTGATGTTTCTATAAATAAAGCTATGTTGTAATGCAGTCACATCCATTCCTTTTCCTATTACATATGGCTGCTTTCATTACAAAGGCAAAGTTGAATACTTGTAACAGAGACCATACAGCCTGCAAAGCCTAGAATATTTACAGAAAAAGTTTGCTGATCCTGCTGTAACGACAGAGCCTCTTCCCTTCTTTATCTACTCTTCCTCACATGGCTTTAAATACCAGGTATATTATGACAACTCCCTGAACTTAAGTCTCATTTACCTACTGAATGTCTGTTTGGATATATATAAGGAATCTTAAATTTAACATGTCCAAAGTCAAATCCCTGACATTTCTTCCAGACTCTCCCTCCCCTATACAAAAGCCTTTCTTCCAGCAGTTTACTCCATGCCAACAAATAAAAATTTTAACTTTCTCCTTGCTCAAGTTAAAACAAACAAACAAACAAAATAACCGAGGGACATCCTTGACTTCATTTCCTCTCACATTCTGACTTTTCTATCAAAAACCTTTTTAAAAGGCAGGGGGAAATCCACCAATAAGCAATAGAATATGACTAGTTCCCTCCTCAGGGGATTACTTGTCCCAGCTGTGAACCAGGTATCAGAAGAAGTAAGCCTGCAAGTGTTGAAGTCAATCTCACTGGGAAACTTGATATGGAATCTTTTCTATAATTCAGGCTCAGACAGTCTGCTATCTTAGTTGTGCCTGTTGAAGTTTTCTTATCTTTATGAGAAAAGGAAATATACTAGCCTTCTAGGAAAGGCCTTTAGATTAAACTCTCAGAAGGAAACAGGCCTCACCTAATAAACTCACCAGAACATAAAAGGACATGGAAGAGAATAATAAAACTAATGTGCTAATCAGTTCAGTAAATGGCCAAAGCAGATCTTAATTAATAGACAGGAAAGGATGACTTATTTTAGAGCCTTGAGACACACAGTGATGAGAAAACATTTCCTCAGCGTTGAACTGCTGCAGGGAAAATAGTAATCAATTCAGAAGAAGAAACCTGTCAAGAGATACCACTGGCAGTTTCTAAATAGAAGCTATCACTTCCTTTCTTCTTCCAGTTGATGGAAACTCTCACATGGCCAAAGGGTACACTTTGGCTTCTTTTCCACTAGCTGCATAAGCAATGTGAAGCCTGCCTCATTGGTACTAGCAATTCTTCTCTCTAGTCCTCCAGTTCCAGATATCTAGCCAGAGGCAAAACTACAAAGTAGGTGAAGATTTTCTCTGTCAAACACCCATCAGTCTCAAATCCCCCTTGACTGTCTGATCAGTGGGAAAGCAATGTTTGTAAAACCATTTCATAACAATGTTTTAGCAACATAATGCATTTTCCTGTCTAGGGAGATGGCATTTTCAAAGGAAATAGGTAACATTTACATAGTTATAAGTATCTCAAAAGGTGGAATTCCAGCCTCAGTGTGCCCTATATGCAATACAAGTGCTTTGGGGTCAGTGGCAGTCTCGAAATCCCTGAAAATGAACAGCATACTTCTCTAGGCTGCCACACATCAATTCTAGTTTAGTAGGAAAGAACCCTGCTCTACCTTTTAACCAGGAAGACCATCAAACTCTAACATCTTCCTGCATAAGAAAGGAGAGGTGTGAGCCCAGGAAGGTGCAGTTGGTGAAGCACAACTCCCTACTCCAGTGTTACTTCCAATCAGCTCTGCCCACAGGCAGGTGCTACAAACAGAGCAGGATCTGAGAGGGATTTAAGAAAACCTCTGCCCATCAGAACTGTTAACCTGCAAAAATCCCTCATTCTAGCAATCAGACCAATCCAGAATGTGACTCATTATAAAGCCTCCTCAATAAGTCAATGCTGTGAAAAAAAGGGGAAGTGAAGAGAGCACTTTTCTAGATCAAAATAAACTTATAAGGAACAATAACCAAATATAATGTATGGTCTTTTATTGGACCCTATCTGAACAAACCAGCCTTAAAAGATCTCTGGAGAACAATTAGAACATTTTGAATGTAAGCTGTATATTAAATGATATTACAGTATTGGTGTGAATTTCGCTAGGTATGATCAATGTCTTGTAGCTACGTAGGAGCATATCCTTAATGTTTTGGTGAGGCATATAAATTATTAAGGGGTTATACTAGTTTCCTAGGGCTACTAACAAATCATCACAAACTTGGTGGCTTAAAACAACAGAAACTTATTCTCTCATTTACAGAGGCCAGAAGTCTGCAATTAAGGTGCTGGCAGGGCTCTGCTCTCTTTAACAGCTCTAGGGGAGAATCCTTCCATGCTCTTTCCAGCTTCCAGCGGCTGGAAGCATATGTGAGTCCCTCTGCCTCCCATCTTCTCATTTGTGTTTGCCTTTTTCTCTACTCTGCTGTCTCTGTCGAATATCCCTCTGCTTTTCTTTCTCTCTCTCTCTCTCTCTTTTTTTTTTTGCTACACCATGACATGTAGAAGTTCCCAGGCCAGGGATTGAACCAGTGCCATAGGACCCACCCAAACCACTATGGTGAAAATGTTGGATCTTTAACCCGCTGTGCCACATGAGAACTCCTGATTTTCTCTTATAAAGACACTGGACATTGGATTCTGGGCCTCAGAGGATAATCCAGTATGATCTATTCATCTCAAGATCCTTAGGTTAATTATATCTGCAAAGACCCTTTTTCAAATAAGGTAACATTCAATGTTTTACCATATAAGGTAACATTCACAGGTTCTGGGGATTAGAATGCGGACACATATTCTCTTTTTTTTGGACCACTATTCAACCTGCTATAGGGATGAAGTATTTTCTGAAATTTATTTTTTAAGTGAGTCAATAAAAATAAATGTGAATGAAATAAATAAGGCAAAAGGTTAATGAATGATAAATCTAGGAGGTAGATATATATGAGTTCATTGCACTATTTCTTCAAAATTTTTTATGCTTAAAATCTTCATAATAAATTAATTAATTAAAACTCCTCATTTTGTCAAAAAAGTCTCACTTAAGGAGTTATTTCAGTGTAGGAAGTAGGAGGGTCGGCTCTGGGGTCATAATGCCTGGCTTTGTATCCTGCCAGGCTTGATAGTGCCTAGCTGTGGGATCATGTGTCAGTTACTTAGTTTTTCATTTATAAAATTGATATAATAATACCCTCAGACAGTTGTGAGAATTAAATGAAGTAGTGCTCATGAGTACTTGGCAAAAAGGCAAATCTGACAAATATTAGCTATTTCATAATTGCGTTTTTTTGTGGAATTTCTGCCTTTAAAATTCTGCCATTAAAATATGATTACTACTGTGTAGGGTGCAGGGAAGGGAATTTACACCTTAACCTAGTATCTACTACAGAAAAGATTCTTTTCATGTTAGAAGCGTCACTGTTAGCTAAGAGAAACCTTCTTAGGAAGGAGACACAGGGTGTGTGTTTGTTTGGGAATAGGGACCAGGAAGGGATACAGAAGACAGGGAAGTTGCATAGCGGCAGAGGACAGACCTAGGGGAAGAATGAGGGAGTAATTAGGGAGACAGGGAGATCCTGAAACAAGGACAATTCTTGCAGACTTTTAGGCAATCCCCTAATAGCCCTTGCTCAGGGATCAATTTTTAGCCTTAATGTTAAAGGAGTTGATGCAAATTACCCAAATACTTAGTATATCTAGGAAGCTGCTTCAGTGCTAAGTGCTTATGACTTAACCTAAGTGGAAACATTATTTCTCAGGACTCAATCCATGCCAAAACACTCCCTCTGCCTCATGAGGAGGGAGGTTGCTACATGTGGAGTGCTGGAGGAGGTTTGGGTGTGATCACGCAAATAGGAAATACCCCATTGTTCCAAACAGGAGTGGAGGTAGCCCCACGCAGGTGTGGTGCTGAGGCTGCCACCTTCTCCTCCCACATCTCCAGGCAATTCACACTTCACGTTCAGGGTGTCATTTCATTTTTAGATCAAGAGCATGAAGACTTTTGCTTCCCTCACCTCACTTAATGTCATACTTTCCCTCAACGTCTTGTAGTCACTAAATATGTATAAAACTATGTATTAGGAACAAGAGAAATGAAGAATTATACAAAAACTTAAAGATAAAACCAGCAAGAGCAACAGGGATGAAATGCCTAAGAAACACGCCATTCCCGAAAAAGGCCCAGATGCTTTCTGGAAACAAATCTTTAGAGCCAATCCATTGTGTTGTCTGTTACTTTTTACTCCCCACTAAATAAATTAAAATGATAAATGACAAGTCTCAAAGTTTAGGTTCCAAGATACAAGGCTGCAACTCTTTGTGTTAAGAGTGCCACTGAAACTTTTATGTGACAAAAATCATCTACAGATATGGTAGACCTGAGACCCAATATTAATAAGTTCTCAGGTGATGACACTGCTTTTGGACCACAAGCCACACTCTGAGTTACAAGGGTATACGGCATTGGTTCTCAAATTTGGCTACTACCTGAGGAGTATAAAATAAGACTGATGCCCCAGAGATTCTTATTTGTTCTTGAGTGTGACCGGGACATCTGAATTTTTAAATGCTCCCCAGTATTTTTAGCCTTCAGCAAAATTTGAGAACAAGTAGTACAGAGGTTGTTGAGTTTTGTGAGGTCATGGAGGCCCAGACTCAGTGTTTCATTCAATACCAAGTGACTCTACTGGCTGCATGAATTTTTTGGAGAAATTTTAAACACTACTGCTTGGGACTCTCCCTGGAAGTCCAGATTTAACTGGTTTAAGGAAAGGCCAAGACATCAGAATATTTCAAATCTCAGCTGATTCTTATATACACTCAGGTTAAGAATCCCTATTACAGATGATGGAAGAAGGAACCAAAAATATTTTAATCGTCAAAGAAGGAATAGACTTAGTTTAGAGGGAGAATGTATGTCAGTTATGAATACACATACACATATAGTACAGAAACTACTTGCTTTCTTTATTTTGTAATAATAAATCTAGCTTTTTGTTAGATGGTGTTGAGGTCTGAGAAGCATGGGTTTAGCTTAGTATCTCAATATTTAAACCCTCCTTTAATCTGCTTATTTGTAAAAGTAAAAACAGCATGTTCTATACATAGTGGATACAAAATCAATATTTGATGGCCTATTAGATAAAGGCAATATTATAACACTCCCTCAGGTGGTTTCCATACCAACACAATAAAAGTATAGCAGTAACAAGTATACATTAAACTACAAAGCTGTAAGGGAAAAATTTCAAGACAGGGCTGAAAATATTAAATGGCATTGGGAAGCTGCAAAACTGGGTTTGGATCAGTATCCACATTCAAACTGGCAGAGCACGTCATGGGTATGAACTGTGGATGTGAGGTTTGGATAGAAAACATTACAGCCTCTGGCATAAGTGCACTCTGAATACATGTGGAAAAGACATATTCTGGACTTGGCTCTAAAGAATGGACAGGAACTGGTGTAGGCAGAATTCCTATGTAAGCTAGTTTGCAATCATGATCATTACATAATTAAGACCATAAGTACCAAACTCTAATGAGGAGAAAGCATAAAACATTCATCATGCAGTTACCAGATTCGGGACAGGTGAACTGCAACAGAGAGTAGGTATTAAGGAAATTTGTAAGAAATACTAAAAAGTGTGTAAAAAACAATATTATTATATGCTCCCCAAATACATATGCCTTAGCTGAAGAAGATAAATGCTAATATAGAAATACTGGTAATTTAATGGGCAAAACAAATGAAGATAATAGATAGGACAACATGGAGCTTGACTCCATGAGAAAATCATGGCTTGATGGAATTAAAAATAAATACAAGAAGGTATGAGCAGAGATTCTCACTTAAGCTATCCCTATGATGTCAAAAAATTAGAAACAACCGAGATGTCGAACAGTTGGGTATCTGGTTTATTTTTGCTGTCATTTTGTTTTCATTTTCCCCTCAACTTCATTGAGGTATATAGACAAATAAAAGTATATATATTTATTTTATTTATTTTTATTTTTATTTTTGTCTTTTTGCATTTTCTAGGGCTGCACTCGCTGCATGTGGAGGCTCCCAGGCTAGGGGTCTAATCAGAGCTGTAGCTGCTGGCCTACGTCAGAGCCACAGCAATGTGGGATCCGAGCTGCGTCTGCAACCTACACCACAGCTCACGGCAACGCCGGATCCTTAATGCACTGAGCGATGCCAGGGATCGAACCCGCAACCTCATGGTTCCTAGTCGGATTCGTTAACCACTGAGCCATAACGGGAACTCCAAAAGTGTATATATTTAAAGTGTACAACATGATTTGATACAAATACATATCGTAAAAAGATTACCACAATCAAGTTAATCAACACATTGATCGAGGATTTGATTTATTAAATTAGGGAGTAATGTACCCTATGCAATCACTAACAAGTATAGTAGAATGTAGTAGATATTTATTACTATGGGAAAATATTAATGATGAACTGTTGATTGAAAAGTATATATGAGCAGTATGTACGATTTAATCCTAATTGTGTTTATATATAGAAAAGTAGTTAGATATAAATCAAACAGTTAATAAATAGGGAGATTATAGGTGATTCTATGTCTCTTCACTGGAGCTTTTCTATAGTTTCTGACTTTATCACATATGCATTTATTTTGTAATTAGAAACAATAATATTGTTTAAAATGCAAATGAAAAGTACAGCAGTTTCAATCTAAAGAATGAGAAAGTCTGAATAAGAATTCATAAAGCATCGTCTGTGTTTCTCCAACCACAGAGGTTCTTTTTTGTCCTAGAAGGAAGAGTATTTGTGACACCATCTGAGAATGACAAAGCAAGGCAGAATGCTCAAAGATCAAAGGTTGGGTAACAATCAGTATTTCTTCTTCTTGTCTACTGTGGCCTTCCCTGAAAGGTGCTTAGAAAAGTCCTGATAACAAATCATCTGGAAACAGATAGATTGGAGAAATGGGGCTAAGTAAATCTCATTTAAAACTGAGGATGGAAACAATGCCAAATGAGGATATCTAAAATTAGCAAATGATGAGGTGGCCAGGCCAGGCACCAACTGCGGGCAGTGTCTGCTAATTTACTTTTCGTTGGGAGATACTGGACATGGTCTCTGTGACCAACTGCTAGAGAAGAAGTAAGTTGATGAGCTTACCATTCTCCTTGGAAGCTTAGGGAGGATAAGGGTAGAAGGCAAAAGGAAGGCTACTGAGCTGAAGACAGTCTGAATAAATCCAGCAAACAGATAGCCAGAGGACACATCAGGAATCAGAGTAAGAATCAGTAAGGGTGATAAGAAGGAAAGATAATAGCCAGAGAAAGGAAGGGAGTGCTCAGTTCAAACAGGGGCCATAAGCCCATGCCCAGCCGGTTCACAGGCACAACAACAAGGCTGAGGGAAACCCTAGGAGAGGCATCCCTTTCATCTTACGGAGAAGCACATTACCCAGCACTGGAAATGAGAGAGAATTGGGCTCATCATTATGCGCTACTAAGAACCTAAAGTCCTGAAATTAAAAAGAAAGTACAATCAAGCGCAAAACCCACTGGCATCAAAATAAAATTAAGGGAAACATAAGCAGAAAAACAGTACTTGCCAGCGATGAGAAGTACCTCATAAGAAAATAATTTATATAATAAAAGTTCTAAGGACACAAACACACTAAAAGCACCCGGATGACACCTTGCTTATATTGGCTTCAGGTTACAAACTGAAGATAATGAAAGCTTGGGACATGCCTTTCAGTAGTGTGAGAGCTAAAATGAGAACTGCATTCTATTTTTGATCAGGGACAAGGGAAACGTGTGCCAGTCTCTGTGTGAGGGTGAAGAACACACTGAAAAGGCCAGAAAAGACATGTGAGTAATACCTCTGACATTTTAAAACGTTCTTTTTCTGTATCTAAGTACACCCTAGCAAGCCTGGGGTTTCTTGATAGAAGCAGCACAGTCATACCCTCTCCACATCAGATCGTTTTCTCTGTAGCACTCGCCTAGGGACCGTGGAGAGCCAGGAAAAGCAGCTAACAATAGCCTTAGATTCATTGCTTCTGAGTGATAAACAAGTAGAATTATGAGTCATTTCTTGCTTGCATACTTTTTTTCCATGTTACTTCTTCCTCCCACCCAGAGAATATACCTGTCTCAATTGCAAGGAGGCACCTCCATCCTCTCCTGAGTCAGATGCAGAAATCCAGGTCCTTCTCATCTGTGTCACATGTAGTACTAGGTGGACTTTGAATAGTGGATAAATCAAGGAAATCACAACCCACAGCAATCATAGCCGCTGTGTGAAACAGGGAGGAGTGGAGTCTCCATTCAACTCCAGTCCTGAAGTCTCCATTTTGTGGCCTCTTTCACTAACCACATTTCTTCAAACTTAATCAGAGCGAACCCTTCCCTAATTAGACTTGGAAAAGCTACTTAAGCACTGGAAACAAGACCCAGAAAGAATCCAGGCCATCTGTGAACAGCTGATTGTGATTTCCTGTGGTGACTGGAGCCAAATGTGTATGCACGCACATTAGAGATTCTGGGTTATTCTGCTACATGCTTGTTCTGTACCTGAACCGATGAACAAACATTCCTGAGGAGAAAGAGAGGGAGCCTTTGGGGTTCTCCCCATTGCTAAGTACCCTGACAAGTACTGGGGGTTACCTCTGGCTGGTTATGGTGTCCTGTGAATTTCTCCCAGTTACTCAGTGAGGTACAGATTCTGCCCTCCACCTCCCATGGTGTTACTCATAATGATACAGTACCATGTTCTTCCCTTTATCAAGGCCTTCCATTTTCAGGATTTCTGGATTATCAGTAACCAGGAGTTCTGAACCCATCTTTTGACTTCTCTTAGGTGTTTGTATTCTACTTAGGACACTCACCTCGCTTCACCTTTTTCTTATGATACTTCAGGCTCTAATAATTCACACCTTTCTTGATGCAATGCTCATAGTCTGTTGAATTGTGTTGATTTAACTTTGTTTTGAACCTAGTGGTCCACTAGAAATAGTTGATTTTTATTAAAAGACATTAATCTTTGACTAAAAAAAATATATTACAGAAAAACTAAAATTAAAAATGTAGAAATGGATTAAGATGGCAGAATAGAAGGACTGGAGCTCAACTTCTCTCATAAAAACAACAAAATTAGAACCAAATGCTGAGCAACCTGCAACCAAATGGACTGGAAACTTTCTAAAAGACATTCTACTCCAGAAGATAAAGAGGAGACCACATCAAGAGGCAGGAGGAGCAATTACATGATATAAGCAACCCCATACCTCACGGGTGGGAAGCCCCACAGACTGGAAAATAACTATATCACAGAGACTCACCTAAAGGACTGAGAGTTCTGAGCCCCACGTCAAATCCCCACGCCTGGGGATCTGGCACAGGGAGAAGAGCCCCCAGAGCATCTGGCATTGAAGGCCACTGGGGCTTGTGCACAGGAGCTCCACGGGACTGGGGGAAACAGAGACCCCATTCTTGAAAGGCACATACAGAATTTCACGTGCACTGGGTCCCAGAGCAAAGCAGAGGCTCCATAGGAATTTGGGTCAAACCCGACTGCAGCTCTTGGAAGATCTTCTGGGAAAACAGGGGTGACTGTGGCTTGTTGTGGGGGAAGGGCATTGGAGGCAAAGCTCTTGGGAACATTCATCAGCCTGCATTTCTCTGGAGGTGGCCATTTTGGGAAAATCTGGCCCCTCACATCAGCACTGAGGAGCCCCAGGCCAAACAATAATCCAGGTGGTTTCTCAGCCCCACCCATCAGTAAACACACAGCCCCCTCTAATCTCACCCAGAGAAAAAGTGCCACCCACCAGAGGGATAGGAAACTCTATTGTCTGCAAAAAGGTCACCACACCAAAAACCCTATAAAAATGAAAAGACAGAGCTTTAATATTTTCTTTCCCCCTTATCTGACAACTCAGATAAGGGAGAAAGAAAAAAAACCCAGTAAAACAACTCAGTGATGAGATTATCAGCGTCCTGGAAAAAGACTTTATACTGTTGATGCTGAAGATGATGCAAGACATTGGAAATAAACTGGAGGCAAAGATCGGTAATTTAAAGGAAACATTGAGCAAAGAAATACAAGATAAAAAACTTAAGCAAGAAGAAATGCAAAATACAATAACTGAAATAAAAAATTCATTAGAAGCAGCCAACAGTAGAATACAGGGAGCAGAAGAACGAATAAGCGAGGTGGAGGACAGATTAGTGGAAATCACTAATGCAGAACAAAAGACTGAAAGGAAATGAGCAAAGTCTCAGAGAACTCTGGGCTAACATTAAATGCACCAACATCTGTATTCTAGGGGTGCCAGAGGGAGAACAGAGAGAGAGGGGGACAGAAAAAAATTTGAAGAAATAATAGCTGAAAACTTCCCTGACATGGGAAAGGAAGCACTCACTCAAATCCAGGAAGTACAATGAGTACCATATAAAATAAACCCAAGGAGGAACACCCTGAGACACATATTAATCAAAATGACCAAAATTAAAGACAAAGAGAAAATATTGAAAGCAGGTAGGAAAAAGAAACAAATGACATACAAGGGAACCCCAATAAGGTTGTCGTTGGATTTTTCAGCTGAAACTCTGCAGGCCAGAATGGCATGGCATGATATACATAACATGATGAAAGGAAAAACCCCAACAAGACTACTTTAACCAGCACGGCTCTCATTCAGATTTGAAGGAGAAATCAAAACATTTACAGATAAGCAAAGGCTAAGAGACTTTTGCAACACTAAACCAGCTCTACAGCAGATACTAAAGAAACTTCTCTAGGCAGAAAAGAAAAGGCCACAACCAGAAACAAAAACACCACAAATGACAAGGCTCACCAGTAAAGGTATATATACAGTAAAGATACTAAATCATCCATTCACAACTGTGCTACCAAAATCAGAAATTGTGAGAAGAAGAGAGCACAAAAGCAGGACACTGGAGACGCACTTGCAATTAAGAAACCAACAACTTAAAACAATCTCGTTTATATATAGACTCCTATATCAAAACTTCAGGGTAACTACAAACCAAAAGTCTACAATTGATACACAAATAAGAAAAATCAACTCAAATACATTAAAGATAGACATCAAACAACAAGAAGAGACAACAAGAGAATAAGGGAAGAAAAAAGAGCAACAAAAATCCAAAACAGTTAATAAAATGGCAATAAGAATATATATATGAATAATTACTTTAAATGTTAATGGACTGAATACCCCAACCAAAAGACATAAACTATCTGAATGGATACAAAAACAAGACCCATATATATGCTGTCTTCAAGAGACCCACTTCACTTCTAGGGACACATACAAATTGAAAGTGAGAGGATGGAAGAAAATATTCCATGCAAACGGGCATCAAAAGAAAGCCAGAGTAGCAATACTCATATCAGACAAAATAGACCTTAAAACGAAGAACATTTTAAGAGACAAGGAAGGGCACTACATAATGATCAAAGGATCAATCCAAGAAGAAGACATAACAATTTTAAATATCTATGCACCCAACACAGGATCACCACAATATGTAAGGCAACTGCTAACAACCTTAAAAGGAGAAATCAACAATAACACCATCATAGTGGGGGACTTTAACACCCCACTTACAGCAATGGATAGATCATCCAGACAGAAAATCAATAAGGAAACACAGGCCCTGAATGAAGCATTAGACCACACGGACTTAATAGATATTTATAGGACATTCCATCCAAATCCAACAGAATACACATTCTTCTCAAATGTACACGGAACATTCTCTAAGACTGATCACATCTGGGGCTACAGATCAAGCCTCAGTAACTTTAAGAAAACTGAATTCATAGCAAACATCTTTTCTGACCACAAAGCTATATGACTGGAAATCAACAAGAAAAAAATGGCAAAAAACACAAATACGTGGAGGCTAAACAACATGCTACTAAACTACCAATGGATCACTGAAGAAATCAAAGGGAAATTAAAAAACACCTAGAAGCAAATGACAACACAGATATGACACTCCAAACCTCTGGGATGCAGCAAACACAGTTCTAAGAGGAAAGTTTACAGCAATACAAGCCTACCTCAGGAAACAAGAAAAAGCTCAAATGAACAACCTTACTTTACATCTAAAGCAGCTAGAGAGGGAAGAACAGACAAGATCTAAAGTCAGTAGAAGAAAAGAAATCATAAAGATCAGAGCAGAAATCAATGAAATAGAAACAAAGAAAACCATAGAAAAGATCAGTGAAACTAAAAGCTTGTTCTTTGAAAAGATCAAGCAAATTGATAAACCCTTAGCCAGACTTATCAAGAAAAAAAGAGAGGACACAAATCAGAAAAATTATAAATGAAAAAGGAGAAGTAACAACAGACATCACAGAAATACAAAGGATCATAAGAGACAACTATATGCAACGATATGGCAATAAAAGGGCAAACCTAGAAGAAATGGACAAATTCTTAGAAAAGTACAATCTTCCAAGACTAAACCAAGATGAAATAGAAAAGATGAATGAACCAATCACAAGTTCTGATATTGAAACTGTGATTAAAAAACTTCCAACAAACAAATGTCCAGGACCAGATGGCATCACAGGCGAATTCTATGAAACATTTAGAGAAGAGCTAACACCTATCCTTCTGAAACTATTTCAAAAAATTGCAGAGGAAGACACACTCTCATACTCATTCTATGAGGCAACCATCACCCTGATACCAAAACCAGACAAAGATACCACAAAAAAAGAAAATTACAAGCCATTTTCACTGATGAACATAGATGCAAAAAACCTCAACAAAATACTAGCCAACCGAATCCAACAATACATTAAAAGGATTGTACATCATTTATCCCAGGGATGCAAGGATTCTTCAATATCCGCAAATCAATCAGTGTGATACACCACATCAACAAACTGAAGAATAAAAACTGTATGATCTTCTCAATAGATGCAGAAAAAGCTTTTGACAAAATCCAACAACGATTTCTGATAAAAACCCTTCAGAAAGTGTGCATGGGGGAACCTACCTCAACATAATCAAGGCCATCTATGACAAACCCAGAGCTCACATCATTCTCAATGGTGAAAAGCTGAAAGAATTCCTGCTAAGATCAGGAACAAGACAAGGATGTCCACTCTTGCCACTACTATTCAACATAGTTTTAGAAGTCCTAGCCATAGCAATCAGAGAAGTAAAAGAAATAAAAGGAATCCTAATTGGAAAGGAAGAAGTAAAACTATCACTATTTGCAGATGACATGATACTATACCTAGAGAATCCTAGAGACTCTACCAGAAAACTGTTAGAGCTCATCAATGAATTTGGCAAAGTCGCAGGATACAAAATTAATACACAGAAATCAACTGCATTTCTATATACTAACAATGAAAGAGCAGAAAGAGAAATTAGCGAAGCAATCCCATTTACCATCGCATCAAAAAGAATCAAATACTTAGGAAAAAACCTACCTAAAGAGACAAAAGTCCTGTACTCTGAAAACTATAAGACGCTGATGAAAGAAATCAAGGATGACATGAACAGATGGAAAGACATACCATGCTCTTGGACTGGAAGAATCAATGTTACCAAAATGACCATACTACCCAAGGCAATCTACAGATTCAAAGCAATCCCTATCAAATCACTAAGGACATTTTTCACAGAACTATAACAAAATATTTTAAAGTTTGTTTGGAAGCACAAAAGACCCAAAATAGCCAAAGACATCCTGAAAAATAAAAATGGAGCTGGAGGAATCAGGCTCCCTGACTTCACACTATATTACAAAGCTACAGTCATAAAAACCATATGGTATTGGCACAAAGACAGAAATATAGATCAGTGGAACAGGACAGAATGCCCAGAATTAAACCCATGCACCTACAGTCAACTAATCTATGACAAAGGAGGCAAGAATGTACAATGGAGAAAAGAAAGCCTGTTCAATAAGTGGTGCTGGTAAACCTGGACAGCCACATGTAAAAAAATCAAATTAGAACACTTCCTAACACCATGCACAAAAATAAACTCAAAATGGATTAAAGATCTATATATAAGACCAGATACTATAAAACTCTTAGAGGAAATCATAAGCCAAACACTCTCTGACATAAACGACAGCAACATCTTCTCAGATCCACCTGTTAGAATAATGATAATAAAAAGAAAAGTAAACAAATGGGACTTAATTAAACTTAAAAGTTTCTGCATGGCAAAGGAAACCCAAAACAAAATGAAAAGACAACCCACAGAATGGTAGAAAATATCTGCAAATGAATCGACTGACAGGGGATTAGTCTCCAAAATTTACAAACACCTCCTACAGCTCAATACCAAAAAACAAACAACCCCATCAAAAAATGGGCAGAAGATCTAAACAGACAGTTCTCCAAAGACATACAGATAGCCAAAAACACATGAAAAGATGTTCAACATCACTCATTATTAGAGAAATGAAAATCAAAACCATTATGAGGTAACACCTTACACCAGCCAGAATGGCCATCATCAAAAAGTCTACAAACAGTAAGTGCTGGAGAGGGTGTGGAGAAAAAGAAACCCTATTACACTGTTGGTGGGAATGTAAATTGGTGCAACCACTGTGGAAAACAGTATGGAGATTCCTTAGAAAACTAAAAATAGAATTACCATTTGATCCACTAACCCCACTCCTGTGCATCTATCCAGCAGAAACCATGACTCGAAAAGACACATGTACTCCAGTGTTCATTGCAGCACTCTATACAATACCCAAGTCATGGAAACAACCGAAATGTCCATCAACAGAGGAGTGGATAGGGAAGATCGGGTACATATACACAATGGAATCTTACTCAGCCATTAAAAGGAATGAAATAACAGCATTTATAGCAACATGGATGGACCTAGAAATGATTATGTAAAGCGAAGTCAGTCATTTAATGAGACAGCAACATCAAATGCTACCACTTACATGTGGAATCTAAAAAAGGACACAATGAACTTCTTTGCAGAACAGATACTGACTCACAGACTTTGGAAAACTTATGGTTTCCAAAGGAGACAAGTTGGGGGGTGGGTGGATGCACTGAGGGTTTGGGATGGAAATTGTATAAAATTTGGTTGTGATGATTTTTGTACACCTATAAATGTAATAAAATTCATTAAATACTTAATAAAAATTAAAAATGTAAAACTACAGGGAGTTTCCATCATGGCTCAGTGGAAACGAATCCAACTAGTATCCTTGAGGATGCAGGTTCAATCCCTGGCCCCGCTCAGTGGATTAAGAATTGCCATGAACTGCGGTATGGCTCAGATCCCACATTGCTATGGCTGTGGTGTAGGCTGGCAGCTATAGCTCTGATTAGACCTGTAGAATGGGAACTTCCATATGCTGTGGGTTCAGCCCAAAAAGCAAACAAACAAACAAAAACCAAAATGTATAACTACAAAAGGAAAACACTCATTATTCTACCACTTAGAGATAAGACTTATTATCCATTTGAAGTTTACTTGATTTAAAAAAAATGCTGAAATAAATGTATTTACATTTTTCCAAAATAAGTAAGAAACACGAAGATCATTTATAAAATAATCCTTGTTCTTCTGACTGATTTGAACTGCCATCATATTCAAATGGTTGAAATGCCACTTATATTAAAAAAGCTGTCAAAAGTAATAGTCTCCACTTCCTCACTTCTCATTCTAATAGGAATGTCACACTCACCAACCTTACCAAGAATGCTTTTTCAAGCTAGTAATAACTTCCATTTTGTTCTTGCCTTACTTGAGCTCCCAGCCATACTTATCACAGTTGACTGTCCTTCCTTGACTTGCTTTCTTCTCTCAGCAATGCTGGTTGGTTTTCCTCCAGCCTCACTAGCTATGTCTACTCTGTTTCTGTTGCTGCCTTGCTCCTTCTCTGCCTGCCCTCCAAAACCAGAGTGCCCAGGGCTCCCTTCCGGGCCTCATTTGTTGCTCAAACACTCTCAGGTATGCCTTGGCTTTAAATATCATAAAAAGACTGATTATCACCCAAATGTTTACCTTGAGCCCAACTTCTCATCAGAACATCAGATTTATATATTTCACTATCTAGTTGTTATCGCCTCACAATGTCTGACAACATCTAAAACTTGACGTATTTGAAACCCTTGACTCCTTATACTAACCCCAGTCCTGGTCTTCCTTCATTCAGTCTTCCTAACATCATTTATTCAGTTCCTTTAGCCCATAACTAGGAATAACCCTTGATTCCATTCTTTTCTTCAGTGTCCCAAACCAGTGCTTTTGACTCTTTCACTAAAGTATATTCCAAATCCATCCACTTCTTTCAAGTTCCACTACTACCAGCTTAATCCAGCTAACTTCCTCTCTCCTGACTACTCAGACAGGCTCCAAACTGGTCACCCGTTTTTCCCCACTAGCCTCTTTGTAATTCATTCTACAAGCTACCAGAGTGATCTTTATAAATTATGTATCAGACTACGTGACGTCTTTGCTTAAAGATCCATAAGGTGTTTTCATATTATACTTAAAATTCAAACTCCTTATCTTGGGTGCAAAGTCCTATAAGATCTAACTCCTGCCAAAGTCATATTATTGCCTCTCTGCCTATTCTTCAGCCATACTGGCCTTTCTGTTTCCTAAACATAGTAAGCCTGATACTTCTGGGGGGTGCATAATACCCTCTCACCTTTAAAGGTTCTTTTCCCTAAATTATATAAGCCCCCTTCCTTCTAGCAATTCAGTTATCAGCTTAACTATTCCCTCAAGTCACTATTACATCACCCTGCTTGAATTATCTTTATTTTTCTTCATTTTGGTATATTTGTGCATTGCTTATCTTCCACCAGAATGCACAAGGAAACAGAATCTTGTCTATCATATTCACCAGAATATGATATGTCCTCAATGACCAGAGCTTAGGACATTGGTTTTTTTGTTTGTTTGTTTGTTTGTTTTTTTGTCTTTTTGCCTTATCTAGGGCCACACCCGCAGCATATGGAGGTTCCCAGGCTAGGGGTCCAACAGGAGCTGTAGCTGCCGGCCTTCGCCACAGCCACAGCAACGCGGGATTCAAGCCGCGTCTGCAACCTACACCACAGCTCATGGCAACGCCAGATCCTTAACCCACTGAGCAAGGCCAGGGATCGAACCTGCAACCTCATGGTTCCTAGTCAGATTCGTTAACCACTGAGCCACAACAGGAACTCCCAGGACATTGTTTTTGAATGAATGAATGAATGCACCATAAATTAGATTTTGCTATACTTTATGTTTCTTGGTCTTCTTTTCTATTCTTTTACCAAACAAGAAAACAAAGCCAAACAGAAACAAAACACACTGTTTAAATTACTATAGCTATCACATACATTTTAACGTCTGATAGGAATAGTGAAAGTTCTTCCTCACTACCCTCAACTTTCCTGGCTAGTATCACCTGCTATTCTCCAAATGATCTGGTAACATAATGTTTATTTCTGTATTACATTTTCATTGTTCTCAGCATAAAGAGTCTGAATTTATTACTAGGTCTTATCTAGTTTACACTTTCCTTGCTATTGTGAACAGCATATACCCTATACCGGGAGAGGCCATGCATTTAGGTTACTGCCTAGCCTTTAAAGGCATCTGAGTTTGCACCTCCTGATATACAGGAAAGCTAATAGTTTTCTGTATTTATTTTCTATATACTGTTTGTACTCTTTTATTTTATTTTATTTTCTATATACTATTTGGACTCTTTCATTGGCTTTAGTACATCTTTAACTAATCTCCTTTAGTTTTCTGGGTAGAATACCATATCATCTGCAAATAACAGTAATCTCCTCTCCGAAAGTCAAATTCTTTATTCCCTTCCCCACCCCTTGTCTGGTTGCATTCACTGAACTACCATGACAATATTAAATAATTATGGTTATCTTTGCCTTGTACATGACTCTAGAGTGAATGGCTCTACTTTCCCTATTAACTATGTTGTTAGATACTGATTTCAGATAGATTTTTCTTTATCGTATCAAGAAAAACCATAGCCTTCTCTGCTGGCTTAAGTGCTTTAAAGTCAGGAATGGATTCTGAATGTTATTACACACCTTTTCTACAACTAATAAGATGCCTGCTTTGGTTTCTTCCAATAATCTATTGACAATAAAAAGCCATACAGTTTTTATGAAGGGTGATTCTGCAGGGAAACCACCTTGTTTTGAGCCTGGCTCTACCCTTACTCATTGTGTGATGTTAGGCAAGTCACTTACTCTTCCTGCACTTTAATTAAAGTAAAAGTAAAAGGGATGCAGTAATGGAACACACCTCATTTGTTATGAGAAGTGAGTTAATACATGAGCAGGTATTAGACTATAATCTGTGCTATGGAAGTGTTTGTGATTGCTTTTCAATCCTAAAAGTAACCCTACTTTGTCATGTCCTCTTAATATACTGCCGAATTTTCTCATCTGTATTTAGAAGTGAGAATGACATCTGTTTTCTTTTTTTTCCATTATTCAGTTTTGGTCAGGCTTTGTATCAAAACTATACAGTCTTTATAAAATGAATTTTAAATTTCCCATTTCCCCCCCTATGTTCTGGAACAATTAAAAAGAACTGGGAATAATGTGTTCCTTAAATTTCAGAAAGAATTCACTCAAAATTTTTAAGACCAGTTTTCTCAGGTAACATTTTAAAAACTTAAAGTTTTTCTATAGTTATCACTATAGAAGTTATAGAAGTTTTCTACTTCTTCTTAAAGTAACTTTGGTATTTTTCAAATTTTAATTAGTATTCTCTCTTTCTTTAAAAGTAAATCTACTTTAGGAGTTCCTCCTGTGGCTCAGCAGGTTAAGAATCTGACTAGTATCCATGAGGATGAGGGTTCCATCTCTGGCCTCACTCAGTGGGTCGGGGATCTGGCATTGCCATGAGCTGTGGTGTAGGTCTCAGACACAGCTCAGATCTGGCATTGCTGTGGCTGTGGCGAAGGCAGGTGGCTGCAGTTCGGATTTGACCCCTAGCCTGGGAACTTCCATATGCCATAGGTGTGGCCCTAAAAAGATGCATATATACATACATTTGCTTTATACCCACCATCGTATTTCCTTCCTTATTCATGACTTTGGCTATTTTATTCTATTTTTTTCCTGTGATTATGCTAGCTAGAGTTTTGGGATTTTTTGCCTCAAACAAGCAATTCTCAGGTTTATTTTCATCCTACTATCTTTCTATCTTCTAGTGTATTAATTTTTGCTTTAACCTTTTAGTATTTTTGTCTTCTGCTTTTCTTACAGTTGCTTTATTGCACTTTTCCTAACTCCTTGAGTTGAATGCTTAAATTACCTTAACCGTTCTTTAATAATAAAGGCATGGAATTCTACGGATTTTTCTGAGTGCAGAAGAATATATTTCTTTATTTTTTTCTCCAGTTTTTTTATAGCTATATTATGTTTACATTCAACATATACATATATAAAGTCATTCTATATTTCTCTTCTAGTGTGATTAAAAAGTAAGTTGCATATTTAAAAACACACAAATAAAGAATTTAGCATGCCTCCTACCCCAGCCTCCTATTCACTTTCTGGTTTTGTTAACATAGTTTGGACCCGTAGGTATAAATCATTGTCTTAAATGTTCTGGTCCATTACATATCTCCTATTTTCAGTGGACACCACTAAGCCTTTTATAATAAAACTTCCCCATTCTTGAGCTCTCAGTTTTTCTTTATTTTTATTAAGGTTTAAATAGATCTTTGAAGATTGTTTTTAGAAAGTTTATGGATGGTATATTATCTAAGTTATTGAATATGTAAAAAGGTCCTTCTATTTCCTTCATATGATAAAGATAGCCTTGATAGGAATAAAAATCTAAGTCACAATTTCTTAACCTCAAAAGTAAATTTGTACTGCCCAATATATAAGCATTAATCATACACAGCTATTTAAATTTACATTAACCAAATAAAATGAAAACTCAGATCACCAGTCACATTTCAAAGGCTCAGTACCTACCTGTGGCTACTGGCCGCCATACTGTACAGCAGCACATACATAGAACATTTCCGTCATCACAAGATGTTCTATAGGACAGCACTAAGTCTAAGCCTCAATATTGATCCACTGACTTCTAGAGTTCAGAAAGAACTCTATTCTTTATAAGATAAAATTTTTTCTACTTAGAGTTTAAAGAATTTTAAAATTTCAGTTTGTAAATTATGTGGATTTCAGTATAGGATCTCAATGTACATTTGCAAAGTAGCCTCAGCTCAGGAAGGCTTTCTAAACATTGTTTTTTGTTTTCTCCAGCTATTCTAGCTTCTTCCTCGGTGTGGGTTTCTATTTTCTGTCCTCTTTCTTCTGATATCATTCTCACCTTTGTCTCTTTATTTTATCTTTCCAGGAAAGGTTCTCAAGTTAGTCCTTCGTATTACTGAGTTTATTTCCTATGTGCCAAATTATGTTTTTTCTATAACAGAGATTTTAGCTCCACTATAAAATTTTTAGTTCTAATTCCTTCTCATTAAATTCATCTCCTTCTTCACCTTATCCTGCTGTCTTTTTATTTTTATAAATTTGCTTTATCTTTACTACTTTTACTTCATGTTTCATAGAGGATATGGTTTCTTTTTCTTTTCTTTTTTGCTTTTTAGGGTCGCACCTCTGGCATATGGAAGTTCCTAGGCTTGGAGTTGAATCAGAGCTGCAGCTACTGACCCTATGCCACAGCCATAGCAATGCAGGATCCGAGCTGCATCTGCTACCTACACCACAGCTCAGGGCAACACCAGATCCTTAATCCACTGAGCAAGGCCAGGGATTGAACCCGCATCCTCATAGATACTAGTTGAGTTTGTAACCCACTGGTCCACAATGGGAACTCCAGAGGTTAGGATTTCTTGACTGGAAATCCCAGTTTTCTGAACTTTTTTTCTTGGATCTTATCGGTCATTTTCAGTGATAAGCTGTTTCTGTTCTTTCAAATCCTCAACATGACATCTTCTATTCCTTATTTTGTACTATTTTTCCATGAGCTCTCATTTGTTGATTTTCTTTAGTTATCCTTAAATATAAATAAAAACAAATAACTTGTATTTGAGAACATGAGATTGCCTTTCGCTCACCTCTATTTCCTTGTTAACTTCATATATCTAATTCACCAGCAGGAAGCCTGGGTGATGATATCCACTCCTCCACACTCAACCCCAGGTTTTAACAGTGTCTGTCCCTAACCCCACCACTTTGTGGTGACTCTACCTCCTAGGCTATAATAAGCTTCTAGCCACAGCCCCTTACTGGCCCGTGGTTTCCTAGGGTTTGCTCCTTTACATGACATGGAAGGGGGGAAAGCAGCTTGGACAATGCTCAGGAAGCTTCCAGAATTGGCAACTGTGTGGTGATTTCAGGCTGAAGCAAGCCTGAGGGTACCTCAAGGTGGTCAGCTCAATTCCATTTTTAACTAGATACCAGACATTTTTTTTACACATTTTTATCTTTTATTGCTTTTTTCCTGTTATAAAACAAGTACATTAGGGAGTTCCTGCTGTGGTGCAGTGGGTTAAGGATCCAATGATTTTTCTGCAGTGGCTCAGATCTCTGCTGAAGAGCAGGTTTGATCCTTGGCCAGGGAACTTCCACATGCCACATGTGAAGCCAAAAAAGCAAGTACATTTATAACACAGAAAATATAGTTAAAGTAAAAGAAAATGTAATTAGTCACGATTCTGCCACCCAACGATAACTACTATTAAGACTTCCAGCTATACAGTCCTTCTACTTTTCTTAATGCTATCTTTATCCTTTCATCATACATAAATGAATTGCCTCTGTGTTCAAAAATAGACAACAGGATTTTGACATTCAATCAATGGTGAAGAAACTGATCCATCTCGCTTCTCTTATTATTGATTAAACTTTGTCAGAACTATGTTAGATGCAGAGGATGCAGAGATTGAAAATGAGAGTGGTGTTTCCCTGAGGGCACTGAAGGTCTGGCAGCGAAGATGGGCAGGTCAATGAGTAAGTACTGGAATATCATGGCTCAGTGGTTAACGAACCCGACTAGTATCCATGAGGACGTGGGTTCGATCCCTGGCCTTGCTCAGTGGGTTAAGGATCTGGCATTGCTGTGAGCTGTGGTGTAGGCTGCAGATGCAGCTTGGATCTTGCATTGCTGAGCCTATGGCATAGGCTAGCAGCTGTAGCTCTGATTCAACCCCTAGCCTGGGAACTTCTGTTTGCTGCAGGTGTGGCCCTAAAAAGACAAAAAAAAATGAGTAATTACTGTACAATGGGATATTTGTGCTACTCTGGAGGCGGGCACAGAGAACACTAAGAACAGGAAAGAGGATACAACTCTCAGAGTAGATTTGAGAACTCTTTCGAGGAGGGGAAAATGGACCGTGTCTCTAAGAATGAGTAAGTGCCCTTCAGGTGGATAAGTTGGCTGTTGGAGGGAGAGTAGGAAGGTAATACACTCCAAGAAAAGAGAACAGCTTGTACAAAGCATGAGAGAGACCAGAATCTGCACAAAGAACTGCAAATGATTTGACATGATCTGAGACGTTAAGTTTCTATGCCATGCACAGAAGTTGGGTTTTCAATCTTTAGGACACACGGAGATCACACTGAATGAGCTAAGGGGGAGTAACCTACTCAGATGTGCATTTTACATGGACCACTCTGGATGGCTGGATGGATCAGAGGCAGGTAAGAATGAGAAGCTAATAGGAAAACTAGAGAGCTGCTTCAGTAGTTCAAGTGTAAGATGAAGGTCTGAACTCAGGGAGTAGAGGTAGTATCTTTTCAGTCTAATAGAATGCCATCTTTCATGGGTAAAGATGATGGTACATCTATCTTCCACAAGATATATATATTTATTTATTTATTTTTGCTTTTTAGGGCTGCACCCATGACATATGGAAATTCCCAGGCTAGGGGTTGAATCTGCCGGCCTACGCCACAGTCACAGCAACGTGGGATCCAAGCCTAGTCTGCGACCTACATACACTACGGCTCACAGCAACGCTGAATTCTTAACCCACTGAGTGAGGCCAGGAATCCAGCCTACATCCTCATGGATCCTATTCAGGTTCTTTAACTGCTGAGCCATGAAGGGAACTCCTCTTTTTTCTTTTTTTTTTTAGAAAATATATTCTAAGAATATTTAATCATGTACGGTTTCTTTCACACATTCAAATGTTTTGCTGATTCTTCATCTCTTGCCCATTCTTCATGGTCCCAGGGACATATCTCTCCCTGTACATTTGATGATGCCTCTTCCCTACAACCTGCTTTGCTGTGGTCTAGACCAGGGGTCAGCGAACTGCAGCCCCCATGCCAAATCTGGCCTGCTGTCTCTTCCTGTAAAGTTTTGTTAGAATACAGCTTAGCCCATTCATTTGCCTATTTGTCTCTGGCTGCTTTTGTACTACAATGGCAGTGAAGCAGCTGTTAAGTAGAGGTTGTATGTGACTCACAAAGTATAAAATATTTACACCTGGCTGTTCACAGAAAAAAAGTATGCTGATCTTTCATAACTCTGGACTTATCCAAATCCTGCTCATCTCTAAAAGTTCAATTCAAAGTCCCTAAGTCCTCAGACCAGACCATAATGACCTTTCTCTTTCCTCTGAATTGGTAGATGTTACCATCTGGGGCACATGCTATTTTAGTTTTCTTACATTGTCTTGAGTTTCTTCTCATCCTATAAGCATAGACTTTTTTTTTTAACACCAATTACAAACATAAACTTTTTTTTAGACAGGGACTATATATGCAAAGTATTTGCTGGCTATTTACAGTAGTCAGGGCACAATTCTAGGTACTATGGAGGTTGCCTCTAGATTCCTCACTGCCACTGCTTGCCCACTTCTACCCCCATCCCCACTGCCATCCTCGCCCCAAACGATATGGGCAACACTATTTTGGGATACTTGCACCCAAAAGCAGGTACACTTGGGAGACAGCTCTGTGGATAAAAGATGCAGCTGGAGTCCCATCTAAGAAACTCACAACTTATCTCTTCTTTTTATTGACTGCTTCTGAAAAGGTGAATTCATGGATATCTAAAAAGGTTAGTGCTTATTAGCATCACTACTCTCCAAAAATGGATCGCCTAGGTCAATTTTCCAACCTTCACTGGCGCTGAAGGGACTTTTTTTCTTTTTAAACAATAACTGGGCATTGACAAAAGCCACACATTAAGCATGGGGAAAAGCTGGAAAAGTATAATACTCTCAGTGTACGTGCTTTAGGCTATACCTATGGAGATATTTACAAAGAGGTCAAATATTTCGATCTCTTTCCAGCTTTATCCCCTAATTCTCTGTTTCCATGCTCTCTCAGTCAAGTTTCCTACAGACTAAAAGGCAAACTCCCCTAGGGGTGTAAGGTACTATCATTGTACGTTCCCATTATTTGTGAGATATTTTGCATAGTAGTAAAGAATGTAGGGTCTGTTGTCAAACCAAATTCTAAATCCCAACTCATCTGCTCATTAACTGGCCCAGGTTCCTTAACGTCTCTTAGTTTCTCATCTGTAAAATAGAGCTAATAACAGTACTATCTCAGAAGGTGGATTTCAGGATTCCTGAGATAATACAGGTCAGGTTCCTAGAATAATGCCTAGAACACTCTGAACAATTCATCAATATTAGTTATTTTTATCTTTGTTGTTACATGTTATGAGACAAGTACTTTTTTTCCTAGAAAATATAATCAGTGACTATTTAGTCATATGTGATTTCTGCCAGACACAGATTTGATGGACTACTTGAAATAATGCTAGTGATTCAATGTCCTAAATTTCTCAGCAGCGAGACCATGTCCTAAATTTCTCAGCAGCGAGACCATGACACTTTTTTCTTTTGGAGGATGCACTAGAAAATTGAAATAAGAGCTCTAACTTTGAAACCAGTTGAACTACAAAGGTCTCTTGCCGGGAATGTAACCACTATTTTATTTTAAATAATGGAAGAAATTAAAAACAAGGACAAATACCCTTCCAGTACTGATATCACATCCCCTGAACACACTGTAATTGTTTTTCTTTTCTTTTGAATAAAATAACAAGTATTATGTTAATATATCCAAAGACAACTGGAATGTGTGATCCATGCTGAAACGGAATTGCAAATGTTTGATCAGGATAGCAGGAAGCACACATTCTGCCATTTCACTCCAGAAATAGAAAACCTATTTAGCACTTTGCAAAACACACTAAATGAAGTTTGCTCTCTCCTACAGATAGAGATTTTACTTCATTTTGTGCCAGCAAATTTTTTGAAAATTGCATGAGGAGAAAGCAATTTTTGGCACTTTGGCTGGGAGTATGAAATGTTAGCAAATGGGGCTGAAAGGATCTTAAGTGTAATGTTGGAATAATATTCACACAACACTGGCTGCATCTTCATTTTTAACCTATTTACATATTCACAGGAAAAAATGCTTAGCAGTTATTTGTCTAAAGGGGCCTATTTAAGGGAAAAATGGCATTCACAATTTTTGAATGCATTAGTCAAGAATGTTGCAGCACATAACAATTCATAAAGAAAAATATCATTTTAGCTAACACAGAAGAATATGGAAGGTTATAAGTGGAAGAATTCTGGACATTAGTGTTAGCTCTGGACCCAGAAAGAAAGGAAGAAGGGAAAGAAGTGATAACCACATTCTGAAAATTTCCACAAAGTGAATGGCCATTGAGAGAACCTACTAAAAAAGCTGAACAAGACTGACAAAATTTCCAGAGTTCTACCATGGCTCTCTTAATTTGTGACCTCTTGCTTAGTACAGAAGTCTCTCAAGACGAGAACAATGCTGTCTGTCTGCATAAAAAATATATCATTTCATTCATAACTTTTTTTTTTTTTTTTTGGCCTTTTCAGGGCTGCACCCACAGCATGGCATATGGAAGTTCCTAGGCTAGGGGTCAAATTGGACCTACAGCTGCTGGTCTACACCACAGCCACAGAAAGGCAGGATCCGAGCTGCCTCTGTGACCTTACACCACAGCTCACAGTAACACTGGTTATTTAACTCACTAAGAGAAGCCAGAGATTGAACCTGCGTCCTCATGGGTACTAGTTGGGTTTGTTACCACTGAGCCACAACGGTAACTCCTTCATTCATAATACATTTAACAGCTTTCTTCTTTGTCCATGGCACAGCAACAGAAACTGTGACGTTATGAGTAGAAGTCTCTATTTCTTGACCACAAAGAACTCACAATCAAGCAGATTTGGAATCTACACCTGTCGAAAGGAGGCCAAGGGAGTAGGACTGAGCAGAGGTCAAACTGCAATTTTTTTGCAGACAATGACATGTTGAACTGAAATTCAGGCCTGACAAAGCCGTGGCCTACCCATGTGGGATACTGAAGCACATATTGGCCAACAGAACAGTCTCATATTGGGCTAAAATGGGGAGTCTTTTTCCCCCTGCCCGGATCAGTCATTGGATGTGGACAGTCCTGAGAAGGCTGCGACCTGAGGTAGGAGACCTTAAGAGCTGAGCGCTTAAGTCTCTGCTGATGGCCCTCCTAGACACTGGGAAGCAACGCATACTGGAAGAAGCTCTGGGTGGAGCAGCTCTATATCTACCACAATTCATTTGTAAGACTCTTCGAGAACTTCTAATTAAAGCATCTATTAGTGGAGGTGAATGGAAATTCAGCAGAAAGATCTAGCAATGGACTCCTGAGGAGTTAACTACATACAACTCGAGTACTACGTGTATACAGATAGTTTAGTATAGAGATAGCTCATAAGTTGATGCATTTTTATTTAAACCAGAGGTTAGACAACAACGACAATTTTTTGAGAGATGTCAAGATATTCAGATGAAAATAATCCCTTAATCTATGAAAAAGTCCCCAAATCATCAGCAAAATATCTCCTAGTCAATGTCAGCTGCTTGACTGTATAACGAAAAATGTCACAAGCCAAAGCTGGGATTGAGAGATCTGAGGTTTTTTTTCTCCTGAGGGAAGAGCCCACCGAAATCTCCAAAATCAATGACTTGCTGTTCTTTAGTGAAAAACACGGTAGGACCAGTGTTGTGAGAGCAGTTAGCCTGATCCTTTGTGACTTTCAGATGACCAGTCTTGACCAACTCTGAAAAAGGCCAACTTAGGGACACTGAAATGTCTGTATCCCTTTCAATTCTACCCAGCTTGTCAATAAGCTGCTACTCCCAACCCTGCATTGGGAGCCATCACCATAAAGCATGTTTGTGCATGTCAGACAGCCACGGGGCTTCTGTCAATCACTCTGTGCAATGTACTCCATTGTCATTTGGCTCCAATGTTCATTCCTCAAGAAGAGTCAAGATTCGATCACAATTGTACTAAGC
This sequence comes from Catagonus wagneri, assembly GCA_004024745.2. Lineage (NCBI taxonomy): Eukaryota > Metazoa > Chordata > Mammalia > Artiodactyla > Tayassuidae > Catagonus > Catagonus wagneri. The sequence continues at coordinate 4,285,355 of PVHT020000174.1, read as the reverse complement.
ACTAGTCCCATGGCCTCTCATATGCTGCCTCCTTTCATACCACAAGCACTCTGTGTAGTAAATCATGTTATTAGTTCCATAGTTTTTCCAAACTGAATATGAGAGAAGTTAGAGATCTAAATTTTAAATCATTACATTTTTTGGTTAACAGTAGTATGATATGAACATAGGTCTGTGAATCCAAATCTATCCTTATTTCTATTATAATATATCAGATCCATCCTCTTAACACTGTACAGCAGTATATCCTGTGTGTTCTCTATAGTCTACCAGTTGTATGAAATATTAATAATATTTCACCAAAAAAGATTCTGTGGTCAGACAAATTTGGAAATCACAAAGCTAAACAAAGTTAAACAGAGGATTTTTCTAAACACAGGAAGTCTCAGAATATGTTCATGCTAATGTGCATTGTGAATCTATAAACAACTCAAAGGCAGAGGTTTCCATAACTGACTTAACCACAAAAATCTTTTTTGCTATGGGCATCTTGCAAAACTAAGGATCCAGAGAACAAAGGATGGGAAACTGCTATACAAATCTTGATACAATCCTCTTTGAGCCAGATGTCAGAGAGTTCTCTTCGACCTGGCATGTTACACTATTGCCAAACAGAAGATAGGTTTTCATCACTCATGGGCAACAGTTCCCAGCCTCCTAGGCATGCTCTCCAGGCAGGTGGGGATACACCTTGTCAGTTGGTCCTTCACTGACTCAGTTATACTAAGCCGATGTTAGGAGCCAAAGGTATTTGGAGAGACTGAGTTCTGGAAGCTTTAGCATGGAAGAATAGAAAGATTTAAAAATCTGAAGAGGAGTTCCCATCATGACTCAGCGGAAACAAATCTGACTAGTATCCATGAGGACACAGGTTCAATCCTGGCCTCACTCAGTGGGTTAAGGATCTGGCATTGCCATTAGCTCTGATGTAGGTGGCAGACACGGCTCCAGTATGGCGTTGATGTAGCTGTGGCAGCTGAAGCTCTGATTCAACCCCTGGCCTGGGAACATCCACATGCTGTAGTGCAGCCCTAAAAAGACCAAAAAAAAAAAAATCTGAAGAAAGATAGATTATAAATAACAATAACAACATTGTAGGTTTGTTCTGTCTCTGAAAGGCATTACTTAGAATTCCAATGAGAACCACTAACTTCTAAATGAAAAACAGCAAAAGGAAGAACTTTTATACTATTCACGCACTCAGAGCTACAGATGAGGCAATATTTTCACCATGTAAAAAACTGGCCGGACAACTACAACTATTTCAAAATATATAAATTTCTCTGTTTTTTTTTTTTTTAAGCAGTGACTTTTTTTTTGGGGGGGGGGCTATAAAGTTAGTCACATCCATGAAATTTGATAGCAACTGCTTCCCAGAGTTAGTATGGCAGTCAGTTTGCCTATGGTGTGTTCAGGTGTGAGGGTCTGGGATTTATGTTTCCATTCGACTGTTGCCTTTGGACTTTGGTGCCTCTGGGTTACTAGGACTGAGAGGAAACTAGTTACTCATGGGGAAAAATGAAAGGTGGGTGGGATGAATAACAACAAAGTCAGGAATCTAAGATGCCGCAGTCTCCAGGTCTTCCAGAAGAACAGCCTCAAACAGCACATGGGTGGCAAGTCGAGAACTGGTTTTTATTAGTATTGCCATAAATTTCCCAGACCTCGGAGGAAATGTCACCTCTGTGGCCAGAGTGGTAATAAATTAAAGATTAAGAGAATTTACCATACTGGAAAAGGTGTTAGGCTCTTCCTTTAAGATTTTTATTTAAAATACACACACACACACATATCCCATCATATTAAAGCGGCAGATGATATTTTTGAAAGATAAACCATTATTACTTAAAGTAAGTATAATATAAGAAGTGTGGAAGTCCTTCTGGAATATCCATACTATCAAATGTAATTCATGTTAGTTGGACTTGAGAGAAAGAACCATAGACATTGTCAAGAATCAGGTCATAGTGGATGCCAAAGTCTCTGCTCATGGGTAATAGTACTTAACAATCATCAAGACTGAAAAAGAAGGCTCAACCTACAGGGCTGATGCAGAACAAGATGACAAAAGGGTTTTAGGATGCAAAAAGATGGAGTCAAAAGTTTTACCAAACTCAAAGTCTGGGGAGAGGCTGAAAATTACCTTATTCAGGGATCTCAGAGCAGAGCAAAGCAGAGGGACCTCATGCCTGAATATTGAACATATTTCCTTTTATTTTATTTTATTTCATATCTCTTACCATCTGTTTTTTTTTTATGGGTTTTGAAGAACATGTAAAATTGACATAATAAAATGTGTCCAAAAAGATAGAATATCTCCTTTAACCTACAGGTTCAGTTTCAATGCAACTGAACCACGAAGAATTTTGCAGTAAAATGCACACCTGAGTCAAATGTTTTTTTATTTTAAAATAATATTCATTACTTTATTGTTTAATGATATTTGTATTTCTTATGGAGTGAATTTCCTGTTCATGTCTGTTGCCCATTTTTTTATATGAGAGCATTTGTATTTTTCATACTAATTTTTATGAGCTAATTCTATATTAACATTAAAAATTCTTTGCATTCTATGTATGTTGCATTTATTTTGGTAAACTAGTTTGGGCATGTTGGGAAAGTGATAAAATACCTTCTCTTTTTGCTAACAGTGGAGAAAAATCAAACAAAAACTTAATCACAATACAAAAAGAAGAGAGAAAATGTTATACTTAATTGATCATTTCAGGGTATAAGCTGCACAAATAATCAAATCCATTATTTGGATTATTTCAATTTTTATGGTAATCAAATCAAATTTTTAAAACTTTGTAAATATAACAGATTCTGTATGATGCTATTTAAAATTTCCAATGACTTTCTTTTTCATCTTCAGGTATATTTCCCAAAAGAAGAAAGTACAGGTTTTTCCTCCTTTGTACTCCAACTGTTTGAGATATGAAATGAAAAGCTAATTGTATGAATTAAACTTAAAACACACATACAGATGATCACTCAAGCATGCACTGAAAAGAGAGCCTATGAACAAAATTAATGTCTTTCTCCTTTTCTCTTTTTATTTCAACTCTTTCTCTAGTTTTGACAGCACCATTAATTGTGACATACAAGCATGATCTGAGTGGATTTTCTAACAGCTATGGTATCATGGTTTTGGAGATTCCTCAATTCTAATAACAATAATGACATGTGGCTAATGTGCCAAGCATTGGGCTGCATGCTTTCCATGCATTATCTGACTTAATACAACACCACTACGATGGTGAGTATTATGATTAGCTCCACTTTACATATGAACAAATGGAGAGACACCAGAGTCTTAAATAGTCCTCTGACCCAAGTCATGTGGCTTGTAAATGGCAGGGCCATGATTCTCATGCAGGACTCAATGGCCTCAGGCTCAAGTGCTCACCATTATAACACACTGCCTCTCAAAACACAGAACGAAGCAATAAAGGGAGTTATCATCACATCTGGCTTTTTAACACAGGAGACAGAGTCCTAACAGAAAAAAAAGGGAGGAAACCTGACTGCTTCCTAAATCCGACTTACTTAACACATTACACACCTAAGTAGTAGGGCCTACAGAAATGATCATCTGGACCCTGAGTTCAGATTTTAACAGAAAAGACTGATACACAAACTATTAATGTAATTTATTTTGCCAGGTAATTTATTTTCACAGAGGAGGTGACATTTTAGTTAAAGATATAGGAATGCAGTGACTGTTGTAACCATGACCCAAAAGTGGGAACAAGAATTGCATTAGCAAGGCAGATGAAGTTTGCCTTAGAAGGGAGCTGTCAGCATTAAGACCAGCCCATAAGAACTGAGCACATGTTATGGCCCGGTACTGTGCTAAGCATTCACTTTCTCATTCATTCCTCCCCAGAACTTGTGAGAACAATACCATTTTTATCTCTGCACTACAGATGAGGACAATGAGACAAGTTACATAATTTTTCTGAGGTCACCATGTCAGACAGGACAGGAACCCAGGTCACCCTCCTTCTACCCACTGGACAGTAGAGTCTCCTCTTCTTCTTCTGAATCAGGAAGGAATGAAGGAGTAGTAGGAAATGTTTGTGGGGAGAAATTACACTTAATGGTGTCTGTTTCTCTATGAAGTTGGAAGCTGGGCTATTTGTCCCAAATGAGGGAGTACGATTGGGTGGGAAACTTGAAGAAAATCATAAACTTTCACATCTAGCTAGGAGCTGACTAGGGAATAGTTTGTAGTGCAACCACGAGAGTGCAGTTGAGGAAGAAAGCCCTAATGGAACACATCAGCACAGTTACTTGATATTGTGCAAACAATGACAACTGGCCAAGAAGCACTCATAACAGTGTTCCCTGGTGAAAATTCATAGAGACAGGGGATGTACATCCTCATCTCACATTTAATTCTGTAACATCATAGAAAGACTTAGCCAGGCCAGGCTTAAGATAAGAGGAAAAGGCTCTGAACTTTAGGCCATAGAACTTTTAAGTTAGTTCATTAGAAAGCATCACCCCCTTCCTCACGTAATCAAGGGCCAGTATACAAAAGCCACATAGTGTGAAGGAATCTGGGCATATGTCTGTCCTGTCAGCTCAGGGTTCATGACTGAGGGTCACTGGCCTACTCACTGGCGTAATCAGAGGTTGAGGCCTACACTTTGAGTTAGAGCTGTACAATGTGGCACGTTATCTGGAGCATTCACCATGTCAAGGTCCATGGTTACGAAGTGCTGTGCCTTCTCCTGGTATGACAGGGAGAGGATAGGCTCCATGCCTGGTAGTTGACCAGAAATGATTGCCTCCTCTAAACACTAGAGAAAAATCTCTTTTCATGGAGTTTGCAGGAGGCCAATTCCTTCTCAGGGTGGCTAGCCAGCAAGGAGTCAATCCTGGACAAGACAGGCCTTACCTTTTATTCAAATTTCTCCCTCAGTCATGTTGACAGAAAAAATAGAGAAGTATCTAGTACCCATAGACTCCCATTTTCTTTGTCATGCGGATGTGCAAAAACTGAAGCTTATATCTACTTATATTCATCGACTGTTGGTACCATCAGTTATTTTATTTCACATTTTGAACAGCTCCATTGAAGTATATTTGACGTATAAGCAATTGCAAATATTTAAACTGCATAATCTAAAAGGTTTCAACCTCTCTCCACGCCTATGAAACTAACACTGGATAATGAATAAGCCCACTATGCTCAAAAGCATTCTCAGGCCCCTTGGTGATACAGTCCATTCTTCACCACAACAGATGTGGAGTGTCCAGATTGGTCTTTTTACCCTTTTCGTTTTATGACTGAGGTGCCTATGGCTTTGAAAAAGTCACTCAGCTTCCATTTTATCATCTCCTTAATAAATATAAAGCTACCTTCAAAACCAGAGTATTTTGAGGATTAGTGATTGTGAAACAAAGGACTAGAGATACAACTGTTATTATAGTAGTGAAAAATAAAAAATGGAACTGGCTACATATTAATTAGCCATTAATCTTGATGACAGAAACTTTGGGCCAGGTTCCCAGAACTGATTCTACACAGCCTTAAATGGAATCATTCAGTAAGGAAACTTATACAGGATGCTTCCAGCCCCCTGTCCTTTTGCTTCCTATCTCAAGTCTCCATGCTTCCCTAGGATCAGACTAGACTTCTCTCAGAGACAAGCTCTGGCCTTGAATAAAAGCATATAAAGGTTCCCTCCACCCAAATTCAGAACTCTTACTGAATTCCCTTCTTGCTGGTGGTGCTAGCATCTGCTACATATAAAAGATTTTTAATCTCTCTGGTCTTAGTTCCTGGCCTTTATTGTCCAAACCCACTAGTCACCAATCTCTTAGCCAGAGTCCCCCATTTTTACAGCCTTAGCATTCTTAGTCCCCCGTTCCTTAGCATTCTTCTTCCCCAGAGTATATCACCTCTCCGAGCTTGACATCCTTGTCTGAATCATCACTGCTTCAGCTGAATTCCTTCTTGCAGCCTCCAATACAATGAACACATCCAACCCAACCTCATCACGGCCTCCCCAGCCCACCTGATCTGTCACTAACCATCCAAATCCCAGCATGACAGTTTAATCCCCATGTCCATCCTCCCCTGGCCTAATTAATTTTGCTTTTAAGCAGCTTCCATGATAAATTTTTTCCCCCTAAGTCTTCAAGAGTCAGTTTAGACCTTATAAAATAAGAATTGGGTTCTTTAATCTAATTGCAGGGTTCATTTAGAAATCTATCTTTGTGCATCAAAAATCATCTATATTTAGGGAGTTTCTGTTGTGGCTCAGTGGTAATGAACTCCTCTGGTATCCATGAAGACACGGGTTTGATCCCTGGCCTCACTCAGTGGGTTAAGGATCTGGCATTTCTATGAACTCTGATGTAGGCTGTAGATGCGGCTCGGATCTGGCATAGGCTGTGGCATAGGCTGTGGCATAGGCTGTGGCAGAGGCTGACAGTTACAGCTCAGATTCAACCCCTAGCTTGGGAACTTCAACATGCTGCAGGTGCAGCCCTAAAATCACACACACAAAAACTATATTTATTTGGTTAATGATGCAAGATCAGAGAAAAATAACCTCTGAGTCCCATAAAATCTATAAGTGAAAAAGGGATGAACAAAAGAATGCCACACTCTAGCACTTTTGACATGTGTGCTCTTCAACTACTGGGGCTGATGTAGCCCATCTGAAGAGTGCATATATTAAAATTACATAAGATATAAAAAGAATTTTTAAAAAATATGTATGCTATACACGTTGGCTTATTTATAAGTTGTGTCAATTTATAAATTGGGCAGTACTTGTGACTATAAAAATATGCAATCTAAAATATAAAGTTGTGATTATACAGAAATATTGTCTTTGAGCCCTGAAAAATATGAAACATCTGTTATTCATCTCCACAGACAGAAGAAACTTAAACAGCAGCAAGAAAATTTAAGTTGGATGCATGGAGAATGTGGAAGAGCAGTGAGAACTGTTAAACCAAGAAGCAAGTTAGGGCAGCCTTTCTAGCTCACCAATGGCATGGACATTTTTTTCTTAGATAATTTTAGAAATGCCATTTATAGACTTGAGGTTATCTCAGCCCTATGGAGATGATTCTAAATTGAGGATGGCTTATACCTATAGGGGGTGTATTTCAAATGGAAATTTCCACTGCAGACAGAAATACATGCTTAAGAATAAGGTACCCAGAGAGAAGAATGAACGTCATAAAGCTAAAACTCTGACGTCTTTCAATTTGTGACCCTAAAATTCAGCATCTTTATCAGGACTTGATGCCACTCTTTCAGATTTTGATTTAGGTTATTTTCACCCTAAATATAAGATGATTAAAATCTAGGGACAGGAGAACCTCCTCTTGTGACTTCAAAGTTATTCTGAACAGGGTGGCTGTTTCCAGCTTCACCTCTTACTGGTGAAATCAAACAGAAGGAATTGCAAATTCTTTCAGGCCACATCTAGTGGGTTTTCTCAGTTGGCTGGAAAACCTCAATGGTAAGGATTTAATTAAGAATTTAACATTGGCTTCGAAAAAGAAGTCACAATCTCTAAGTGTTTCACACAGGGGAGAAGTTGAACCACTCACAAAAGAATTTCCTGCTGAAAATTCTTTAGTGGCAAGGAGTGTGTCTCACTAATTGGGGTGATGGCCAAGAGGATGCTAGTGGTCAGCCCTTTGCCTAGGGTGGCTGCCTCCATTAGGAATGGCAATATGTCCTTTTTGTCCACTCTGAAAAGTGCCCAGTGGGGAGGCCTGAGGAGCTACTGGCTGCCTTTGTGGAGAGGGCAGGTCTGGGCAGGACTTGGGCCAGCAGGGCTGAGTAGCCACCTGCTGACTGGGCCTTTCTTCCTCATGAAGGAGTCCAGGGGATTCCATTAGAGAAAGTGCTGCTTCAAGCAAGCCGTGGCCACCTTTAATGATTTCCAGGGGAGGAAATGAGTCTCCCAAATCAATTATGACACTCAGTTAGGTAATTTAGGCTGATAAATCCCAAATGAAATCAGAGGATGGGAGGTGTGATTCAATGGCCTGCATTTCTCTTGACTTCAGGGCCCAGGCCTTAACATGTTAGTATTTTGCTAATATTCCCTTTGTACCCTTGTAGTGCAGTGATGAATGCCAGCCCATCCTGGGTACAGTGTTAGCACCTGGTGAAAGACAGCTGAGAATAAATCTCAATGCCTCTCTTTTCTCTAGATTTGTCAGTAAGCACCCATTTGGGTGAAGAGGAATGCTTAGTGTATATATTTTATATAATGGAAAAAATGCCGAACATTGCTAATATAGTCTTTTAGTTTTTTTCTTGATTAAATGGTTAAATTACATGGATGTTTTTCAATAGTAAAAATGTCCAAATAACTTGTTTTTAGATGAAAACGTGACCTCTGAGAAAGTGTATAGGTAAAAAGAGTCAAAGGTTAATTCCATACACAGGATCAATGCAATTCCTAGCAGACGGGGCCCATAACTTGTCCTCATATTAGAAGGTGAGCCATAGGAAAGTGGCAGAGTCTCTGTGTATAAGCATTGTTGAAGAGACCAGCCTGGCATCAATGGTCCTCTCCTATGAGTAACAACCCTTCGGGACTCCCTTGCCATGCTTCTGATCCTGACCCGCTACCACAGGTCTTATCACCTCAGGGGTGCTGTGACTGGTAAAGGCCTTCAGCTAAGGGTACAACGAGTGACCAAAACCCACCCTGAGCCCTGCTCCCAGGCCATGCTCTCTGCTCAAAAAATTAAATGTCCTACAGCTGCCTGAAGGGGGCATTTTTTCTAATTTGCACAAAGGTGTTAATCTATCATCTGAGGCCCTGTGGACTTGCTCAGCTGCATTGTTGTAGCTGTCTCTAAGCTACTTCCAACAATACAGCAACTTCATTGAAAGTCTTGGTAGATTTCTATACCTGCAGAGCTGTACGACACCAAAACCAGAAAGGGATAAAAGAGACAATAAAGTCAATATCCAAAATAAAGGCTCAGAATTTTCCAGAATTGAGGTGACACAATTTAACAGATAAAGGAAGCACAACATATGTCAAGAAAAACAAATAAAAAGCAAGCTACATCTGAATACATTTTAGTGAAACTATAGAACATCAAAGACAGAGGAAAAATCTTAAAAGCAACAGTAAAAAACAATCTGCAAATTACAGGTAGATTCTCCAGTGCAAGGAACGAAGTCCAAAAATCAGTGAAATAATATTTTCAAAGTGCTAATAAAAAATAACTGCCAACTTACATCTTCAGAGCAATTGTCTTTCAAGAACAAAGACAAAACAAAGACATTTTTGCCAAACACAAATTGAAATCATCACTAAAAGATCTTTACTAAAGGAATTTCCAAAGACGATTATCAGAAAGAGGGAAAATGATCCCAAGAAAGCAAATATGAGAGACATCAGAAGAAAAGTGAGCAGAGAAATGTTTAAACACAGAGGTAAATCTAAAAAAATTATTTATATAAAACAGTAACAATTCAAATTTGATGGTTTAAAAAAAGAAAAAAGACACGTTAGAGACAAATGAGAGAGTGATTAGAATTAAATATTTTAAGGATCTGTGTATTCTTCCAGAGAGAGACTAAGGTATTGATTACTAACTTCTGGAAGTTTATTTCCAAATTTCAAGGGTGGTCACTAAAAGAACAGAAGAAAAATGAAAAACTTTCAAACAGAGGAAAGAAAAATGGAATGAAAAAACAAACAAAATATTCTGTCAACTACCAAAAGGCAGGAAGATAAATGAAAGAAGCATAGAAAATATGAGTCAAATAGAAGGTGTGAAACATGAAGATTAAAAAAGCCCCAATATATCAGTAACCACAGCAAGTGTAATAGTATTAAATCTGCCAGTTAAAAATTAGAGAATCAGACTGGATGAAAACTAATATCCTACTACATATTGTTTATAAGCAGTACATCAGAAACATACCTAAGGACATTAAACAGTGAAAGAGAAATGGACAGGAAAAATTAATCATGTAAATACTAATCAAAATAGAGTTGGATAACTATAACAATGCAGATGAGATAGACTTTGAGACAAAAAAACATTCTTAAAGATAGAGAATGTCCCAATATAACAACAAAAGTTTCAACACCCCAGGAAGATATAAGAATTCTAAAATTGCATATAACTAATAAAATAGCTTCAGATGATATAAATCTAAAGTTGATAGAACCATAGAGCAAAATAGACAAATTCTTTTTCATAGTGGGAGATTTCAACATACCTCTCTCAATTCTTGATAGGAAAAAGAGATTGAAAAAAAAAACTAACAGAAGTATGGTAGTATTTTGTTGTACAATAATTTCATTTTTAAAAATCAGAAACATAAATAACTGCTACTCTGAACATAAGGACTTGATCCAATCCTAGTAAAAAGCAAAGGAATCGTATGCTTTATTTAAGCTTAGAAGTCTCATGGTTGTTGTATGTATAATTTCCAACAGGTATTGTGAAAATTTAACATTGTTTAGAGATCTTCTACATTACTAACTCAATTTCATCCACTAATGTAGTGAAACCCACACACTTTAAATGTATTAACATAGATGATTTAGACAACATAATTCATCAATACAGTTTCCCATTTAGAGAAACTACCCAAGAAATTTAAGAATACACATTCTTCTGAAAAACTCAAGGAATATTTACAAAAGCTGACCAAGTGTAAGCCATAGAGCAATTCTCAAGACATTTCTGACAAATGTCTGACCACAACAGAATTAAGTTTATTAACAGAATTAATATTAAAATCAATATTGTATCAGAGTCAATTATACACCTACATAGAAAAATGTAATTACCAAAAAAAGAAATCTAGGAATACTAGCAGCAAATACTCACATTTTTCTTATTATTTCCAGACCTATATGCTTTACATATTAATTCATGTACTATTTATAATAGCCCTTTGAAGTGAGCACAATTATATTAGCATTTTAAAGACGTAGAAACTGGAGTTCCCATCATGGCTCAGCGGGTTAAGAACCCAACTAGTAGCCATGAGGATGCAAGTTCAATCCCTGGCCTCACTCGGTGGGTTAAAAAATCTGGAGTTGTGGTGAGCTGTGGTGTGGGCCGGCAGCTGCAGCTCTGATTCAACCCCTAGCCTGGGAACTTCCGTACGCCGCAAGTGTGGCCCCCCAAAAATAAATAAAATGAAGATGAAGAAACTGAGGCACAGGAAATTTACATAAGTTTACACAGCTGGCAAACGGCAGGATTAAGTTCAGGCAGTCTGGTGCCGGATTCCAAACTCTAAGCCCCTATTCTTTACTACTTTTCTAAAGCCATGCAAGATCTTTCTGGGTAAATCCATAAAACTTTATTGAAAGACATTCAGACCTAATAAACCAGTGGACATACCACATTTCTGATTAGAAAGACCTTAAATCATTAAGATATCAATTCTCCCCCCCCCAAATTGCTCCAAACTGCTAAATTCAATGCAGTTTCAATCAAAACCTCAACATGTTGCTTCTAAGAATTCAATAAAGTGATGCTAAAACTCATATGAAAAGAACAAATGGTCAATAATGCTAGGCCATTAGGCCATTAAGACATTCCTAGAAAAGAAGAGTAAGAGATGACTTGCCCCACTAGGTATAAAGAATTTTATGTGATTAGGGTGGTGTGGGGCTGGTACAGAAATAGGTAAATTTGACCAAAGAAGTCACCTTGCTTTCTGATACCCCCTTACTGCTATCATCTGGCTATAAAGAGCTTTCAACATGTGGAACAACTGCTACTTCAAAGTAAGGAATTAATTTGGTAAATAATTTTTACTTTTATTCTCACAGGTGGTCAGACACCAATTTTTTAAATTCTAATTCATATAGTTAGTGTGGCCGGTTCCAATTTAGAATAATACGAAACTCCAAAACTCTTATACAGAGAGGGCTATACAATTTTTTTGGTCAAATCAGGACATCTTTTAGAATGACAGGGCCCTTTTTATAACTGTTGTACTTGTCAGATAGAACGGACAGTCACCCTACTTTTAGTCTATTCTCTACTCTTTTAATCACTAGTTTGTTTTATCAGTAATGCCAATTATTTCCAGGCCAACTGATACTTTTTAAAAATCATTGGTCAGAGAGTGACTTAAGGGTCATGATATGTATCAATTTATGACAAACCCACTTTGACCATTATACCAGCTCCAAACAGTTGTGCAGTGGATTCACAGTAGTATTTTAGATAATCGTTAAGCAACCTCTTTACTAGTTTCCAGTCTGCTCCCAATTCAACCCAGTTTCCATTCAGTTCTCCCTCATATATAATTCCACACCTTCTCAGGGGACTCAGTGTTTGCATCTGGGCTCTCAATTTTGAATTCTCAGTGCCCCTGCAAACGCTGGCCTCCAAATTCCCACTGGCTGTTTCCAGAATCCTCTACCCTAGAAAGGCAGCTCTACAGCAGCCTCCTGCTGGGAGCCTGTCCTGGACCCAGACCTCAGGTTGGACTGCCCCCTGGCCGGCCAAACCCCAGAGATGGGTTTCAGACACAACTCAGTCACAGACATGGCCACCCGAAATAGAGAGCTCCAAAAAGGGGAGAAAATATATGCAGGTTGGTAGGATTTCAGGGCAGGGGAGCAATATATGAGGGTCTATTTTAGAGGTATATACTCATCCTTAAAAAAACACGCTTTTGGTTTCTCATTCCTGTTCACTGCTCAAATTATTAGCTAAACTGGAAAGCTCATAAAAATAAAGGAAATGTAGTAACTTTGAACTTCTGAGAGAGTAAATACAAAAAAGTTCTCTATTTATAAATAGGAAAACAATCTTTTCTGGTTAATATTTAACTTAGTCATAGTTATTTTAATTCATGAATTTCTCCAACTCTTTGCTAGACTAAGGAATAAAATTATTTTTTCACCTAAACAAGAGAAAAATATTATTTCAGCATTTACATATTGGTGCCCAACCATGGCTGTACAATTTAGGGAGTTTTTGGAAAATAAAATGCCGATGTCTGAATCTCATACCTAGAGATTCTGATTTAAGTAATCTGGAATGTGCCCAGCCATTGGGCACTTCATAGCCCTCCAGGTGATTCTACAGTAATTAATGTAATTAATGTAATGTTGAGGACTGCTGACTTCAATGAGATGCCAGCTCTCTTGATGAAGAAAGTAGGGCTCAGAGAGGTTAAGTAAATTACTCTTGATCACATAGCTAGTACGAATCTGAAATAAGATTTGAAATTAAATCTGTATGATTTCAAAGTCCATGCATATAACCACTCCTAAGTGAGGAAAAGTTGTCATTATGGGGAAGGACACTTACATCTGGATAAGAACATGCTTAGTAGCCTCAATTTCCTACTCTAGAGTCATCCCATTCTTACAGCCTAGGCCAAATCTCTAGACTCAATCTTGTTTCTTAAAAGACATATTAAGATTTTTCCCAGTGCATCTGTCAGCACTGCCTCCTGAATCTGGTAACATTATGCCTATGGACTGAAATGAGCATAAAGCATGGGCAGGAGTAGTAGAGTCTTGGGTTCAAATCCCTCCTCGACTTATTGTATCTTTGTGACTTATGGCAAGTCGGTTAACCTCTCTGAGTCTCGATTTCTGCATTTATAAAATATAAAAAATAAAGCCAGTACTGCAGGGCTATAGTTAGGAATGAACAAGATAACAAATGTAAAAAGCTAGCATAACACTCATTCCATAGAAACTCATAAAAAGTAGATATACTATACTTGTTATTAGTATTAATGTAATGATTTTTATTATTGGTATTCCATTCTGATAAGTAAGAGTGCTGCTTCACTCTTTCAAAAATAACTTGAATGTTGACATTGAAACCCACTCTTTGACCCTCAACCCCAAAGATGAACGGCCCCACATCCATGTTGACTGAGGCTGGCCTTCCAGAACTTCAGCCTGGTACCCATGATCAGAACCCACTTCCACTACTCCTCCTGGATACACTGAAGATTTTTTCAATGCAAGGTCTATGCCCATTCAGATCCTGCAGATTACTCACCTCAGGTCCATTTCTGATCACAGGTGTGGTCCCATGAATTACACTCCCTCAGTTTCCAAGTCTCCAATCCTCTCCTCTCTGGCCCATCTTGCTGTATCCATGGAAACCTGAGTTATGATTTCTGCCAAGTAAAAAGCACAACATTAACACATTGATTTGCGTATCATAAACTCAACACAATTGGTTTAAAAATTCGGGCCCAAGGGTGAGGCAAACCTGCCCAGTTTCCTAAAAGGGACCCCAGCCTAACCCAAAACCACAAATGTGGTGGGACCAAAACCCTCATTTATTCCAATCATTACATAATCAACATAGATAAAGAGGCATAATTCCCTTGAAAGATTTTCAAGGTCCTCCTTAAAGTGGTTCCCTCACTATTGTGGTTCTAAACTATGGCCATGGCCTCAAGACCAAATTACAGCCTTTGGCGGCTGGTTTCAGTCTGGTGGTTACAGCAATGAATTTGGAGTCAGGAATCCTGGAGTCTCAGCCAACTATTCCCTGGGTAACCACAAGCAAGTTAGCTGCCCTTGTCTCAGTTTTTCTATCAGTCAAATGGGGTAATTTTTCCTTTCTTCCAGCTACTTCAAAGGCATACATTATGATAATTAATTACCCTATGACCCATTAAACTCAGAACTTTCTGTGCAGTAACAAAGCTATTGTCAGCTTTTTCCTTTAAAGCACAGCAATTTAATCTTAAGATACTGTAGGTTTTGAGTGTCCAAGTGTTATAGCTGGAGGTTCATTCAGGGGTATTTATCTCTAGGGTTACTGAGCCACATACCCAGTTGCCTTAGTGCTGGCTAATGGAAGCAGCAACATCTTCCAAAACTTTAAACCCAAAAGTCTGGATTGAACTCAAGAAAACAGCGTTGCTAAATCACATAAGTGGCTTTCTTTAGCCTCAAATGCCCTGGCTTCCCCATAACATAAGCATCTGATACTATTTGAAAAATATTCCTAAGAATAGTTGGTATTCACAGGTATACAATGTCCGGTAAAAAGTTTCCCAACTCTGCTTCATGTCTTTGTGTAACACCAGTATATCTCCTTATTGACCATGTTTCCATTACTTTTAGTTCTAAAGGGATCCTTTTGTCTATATTTTAATATTTTAACACTGAGAAATTCTATCAGCTTCTTGCATACAAACATTAACAGACCTCTGGAGGTGAGAATCTATCCATAAATACTACTTTTAGAGTAGCTCTGAGAACGAAATAACTTTAAGCTTGAGTTTTTTTTGTTTATTTGTTTTTTTTTAGGGCCTCACGTACGGCGAATGGAGGTTCCCAGGCTAGGGGTCTAATCGGAGCTGTAGCTGCTGGCCTATGCCACAGCCTCAGCAAAGCCAGATCCAAGCCACATCTGCAACCTACACGACAGCTCACGGCAACGCCAGATCCCTAACCCACTGAGTGAGGCCAGGGATCGAACTTGCGTCCTCATGGATACTACTCAGATTCGTTTCCACTGAACCACGACAGGAACTCCTAAGCTTGAGTTTTTAATAGCTGATAAAAGTAACAGCTATTGGGAAAAGAAAATAATTATATAGACATTATTTTTAGAATATTTAAATTATTATTTATATTACTGATTTTTCCTCTTTAATACTGTTTTATATGCGTTCTGAGTAAGAATGTAAACATTGTTAGCAGAGTATTAAAGTGTCACTGCATAATGTAGATTATGAATACATTTTATTCTGTTTTCTAGAATGGTTAGCTGACAAATAAAAGAAAACTCATCACACTCATTCTCTCCTGGTGCAATAAATAAAACAATTATAGTACTGGAAATTTTAGCCAGTAATAGTCCATAACTTTAAACAGTATGTTTCATCATTAATGCTTAAATACATATGTCCTAAAAAGGACTCAAAAAAACTTATGTATTGCATATACATTAAATACCCAAGTAGTATTATAGATTATTTATTAAGTAGAAATTCATGGAATTCCCTGGTGGTTTAGTGTTCAGGATTTGGCACTTTCGCCACTATGGCCTAGAGTTCGATTCCTCTTTTGGGAGCTGAGATCCCACATCAAGTTGTTGTATGTGGAAGAAGGAAGGAAAGAAAGGAAGAAAGAAGGAAGAAAGGAATGGAGAAGGGAGGGAGGGAGGAAGAAAAAAGAGAAAAAGGAATATCAGCCTTGTAGGTTCTGGTTCAAGTCTGTATGATTTCAAAGCCTCATTTTGGTTCTGCCACTAATCTCTTTGTAACTTTGAGTGAATCTCTTCAAATTTTTGGAATCCAGTTCCCTGACAGTTATGGGTTAAGCTGTGTCTCCCCAACTAACCCACCTTGCAAAAATAAAAAGATATGTTGGAATGCTATCCCTCTGTACCTCAGAATGTGCCCTTATTTGGAAACAGAGCCCTGGCAAATGGGATTAGTTAAGATGAAATCATACTGGAGTCGGGGAAGATCCAAAACGACTGGTTTCCTAATAAGACAGTCACTAAAGACTGACACACAAGGAGAACACCATGTAACAACGAAGGCAGACACTGGATCCATGTAGTTGCTAGCAAAGGACCACCAAAGACTATGAGCAAGCCACTAGAAACTAGGAAGAAGCAAGGAATGACTTCGCTACAAGTTTCAGAGAGAACATGGCCCTGCCCACATCTTGATTTGAGACTTCTAGTCTTCAGAACTGTAAGACAATTAACTTGTATTGTTTTGAGCCATCCAATTTGTGGTGCTTTGTCATGGCAGCTCCAGCAAACTAAAACATGATCTTTAAATCCAGAAGGCTGGATTATGAAAGCCTCATCCATAAATATATTTTTATTATTTGAAGTTAGAGGTCAACACACTTTTTCTGTGAAAGGCCAGATAATAAGTATTTTAGGCCTTGCAGCGCTGTCGCAACTACTCCAACTCTGTTGACTGAAAGCTGTCACAGACAATATGTAAATAAATGAGAGTGGCTGTGTTCCAATAAAACTTTATTTATGGTCACTGAAATTTGTATTTCATGTAATTTCCTGTTACAAATATTGTTCCTTTTAAAAAACATCCCTGCCACTTAAAAATATACAAATCATTCTTAACTCTCAGAACATACAAAAACGGAGGGCTAGATTTGGTCTGCAGGCTACAGTTTGATGAATCCTGTTTCAAGCTGATATTAGTTCAACAGGCTTGGTAGAAAGCATGACAGAAAAGCAATCCAAATCCTTTTAACTCAAGACACGAGCTAAGCCGTAAATGACTTTCTGCACATGATAACAGTTGCACACATGGAGCTATATCTCTCTATAATAAAAAGGAGTTTTTATAAAACCACCTAAGAATCACATTTAAAAATAAATAATAGGAGTTCCCTTCATGGCTCAGTGGTTAACGAATCCAACTAAGAACTGTGAGGTTGCGGGTTCGATCCCTGGCCTTGCTCAGTGGGTTAAGGATCCGGTGTTGCCGTGAGCTGTGGTGTAGGTTGCAGACGTGGCTCGGATCCCACGTAGCTGTGGCTGTGGCGAAGGCCTGCGGCTACTGCTCCTGTTACACCCCTAGCCTGGGAACCTCCACATGCCGCAGGTGCGGCTCTAGATAAAGGCAAAAAAAGACCAAAAAAAAATAATAAATAAATAAATAAAATAATAAAGTAGTAGTTTTTTAAACTCTATTTCATTACTTTATCTCTTTAACTTTAGTGGTCAACATTTAACAGAATATTAAAAATGAAAACTGTTTTCATTTATGGAGCACTTACAGAGGATCAAGTACTCTGCTAAATGCTGTATACATTTATCTCATTAATCCTGCAATAATCCCACAAGGTGAATAGTCCTATATCGCCTTTATAGATGAGGAAAGATTAGAAAGATTAAGCAATGTGCCTGAGGACACACAGCTAATAACTGAGCCTGGAATAAATCAGGTGCTTCTGACCCTGAGGTTCATAAATTAAGCCACTTTATATAATTTCTTTATTTAATTTCTCTTTGGTTAATTTCAAATGTTCATTTTCCAAACAAATATGGTAATTTATTATAATAAATTGTATTACACTAATTAATAATAAAACCTATAATTTTATTAGTAATAAACAAATAATAACCAATTAATAATCAAATATACAATTCACCATAGAGTAGAAAGAATGACTAGAATATAAAGAACAAAGAATGGAAGAGAAATATACTTTATTTTGCTCACTAAATTAGGTCAAATACAAACTTTGATTTCTTTGCCTCAAATGCTAGAATCATTAATGGCTCAGCCTTAGTATTAAACTATATAGTTCTGGAGAAAACATTGAGCATGATATTTTTATAATATGCTCTTTTATTATCACCCCATGAAAAAGAAGGCAAAAAAAAACTAACCTGTTGATAGTATATGTGATTAATTCCTCATCCAAGAATATTGACAGATGGCAGGAAAGAGAAGAAAGGATAGAGATGCCAGGGAGATGGAGGATGGTGTAACCAAATACAAAACCATCTGGATCTTGTCCCTCTGTGACTTAGTGTTTGTGTTTAAGTTAAACCTCTTGTATCATCACCTGACAAATCACAGACCTAATTTCTAAGCTGAAGCATTCTTTCAGCAAGCATAGTGCAGCAAATATTCTTTGAGGAAACTATACACTTCATCTTAATAAAGGTTAAGTCAATAAAATTATTAAAATAGTGCAAGAGAATTTAAAAGCCTAACCTCCAAGGATGCCAGCATGCCTGGCACACAGAGAGCATACAATATGCTTAAAATGAAACGTCCACAGAATGCAAACCCTGCAATCTGCTTTGTGTTACTTTCTAATAAATGTCTATAAGGAAAATGTTTATAACTTGAAAAGACGGAAGGTTTGAGGCGGGGGGGCAGGGAGGTGTCCAGTAGCTTGCCACATGGAAATACATCCTTCTTGTCAATTTCAGGAAAATGTCAAATCAGTACAACTGCTCTAAGACTCTTGATCTTCATTTCCACATTGATTAAGCTTCACATGTTATGTTATTGGTATAACGAGCTGTATTCATGATGGTTGACATCCAATGGTTCAATAATAGCAGGCCCCACAGATTTCAATGAATGTAGTAGTCACAGTCATTTCGCAACTGTGCAAATTAAGACACATAGAATAAACAATTTGCTTCAGAAAATTAGAAGTCAGCAATAACACTTTAGTCTGGCTTCCATGTCTTCTATTTACCTTCTCCGGGATGGCTGGATTATGGAGCTTAATTTTGGTTCCACTGTTTCAATGCTGAACAGAACTGAATCAGTTCTCACTTCCAAAGCTACAAAAGAATTATGGAACTCTCACAACATCTTATTGGAAACCAGCTTTCGCCCATTTAATTGGATTCAACTGACATTATTAAGACTCCAGAGGTAAAAAATCTGAATAAAGATAGACCCTACCCATTAGGACTTGAAATTCTAATGAAGGGAAGGAAAAACCCTCAAAGCATAAGATTCCAATGAAATTAAGCTAAAATACACACACACACACACACACACACACACACACACACACACACACACACATATATATATACACACACATATATATATAGAAAGAGAGAGAGAGAGAGAGATTGGGTGCAATGGGAAGCTGAAGGAGGGGCAATAGCTGAACCTGGGAGTCCAAAAAAAGGCTTCCAGGAGTGAATAATGCCCTAAAATGAATCCTAAAGCATAGTTATAATTTAGCCAGTTGAAGAAAGGAGGAAGGGGCATCCCAGCCTGAAAAATTGCAAGAGCAAAGCCAAGAGACAGGAAACATCACAGAATATGCCAGGAAAGTATGCTCTGGGGATAGAGAGCAGAACTAACCTGAAAGCATGCCTTTCTAAATGGAAAAAATTAAATGTCTGAATAATATTAAAGCTTTAAATTCACAGTGTACACTCTAACTGGGAAACCTACTGTTATTATATGATGCCCATGTTAGGAGGGAGAATTTAGTCCTAAAATTATCTTCTATAAAAATGGATTTATTTTCAGAAAACCAAAATACCCCCTTTATCTCCTGGTTGGTTACATAGCTCATGCTGGTGCTCACGTCAGTGCCCTCATTGAGTGAAAGCTTTGCTGTGACTCCAGGTAAGACAAACTCGATGGCCTCTCAACTTTAATTCCCTGAAAATTATTCATTGAATATCCTGCACACCCAGCATTTTTCCCAGGGATTCCAGGCAGGACTTCACACTTCTATCCCAGAGTGACTTGCTATAAGGAAAGAAAATGGTGGACAGAAAACCAAGAACAGTACCCTTTCTGCCCCAAGGTCACTATTGGGTGCCAAGCTGTGGAATTTGGCAGGCAACGACCCAAAAGTTTGGAGGGGAAAACCTCCATTATTAAGATAACCTCAGACCCACCTAGGCTTTAGCCTTGAGGGGAGACACTCTAGGTGGGGAAAGTCAGTTGTCAAGCACCTCCAGCTTGATCCCATTGAGTTTTTGTCCCCCTTGTTTCTATGTTTGATGATGGGCACTATCACCTGCTGGATGGTGCCTGTATGACTTGAGCACTAGAGCAATACAAGGTGCCTTTGGTTCTCCAACTGCAACAGGATGAAGCTTCCAAAAACACAGTATGGAGTGAAGCAAGTCAGAAGGAGAAAGACAGATGCCATATGAAATCTCTTATAACTGGAGTCTAAAACACTGCACAAATGAACCTCTCAACAGAAAAGAAAATCACGAACTTGGGGAACAGACTTGTGGTGGCAAAGGGGGTGGGGGAGGGAGTGGGAGGGAATGGGGTTAACTAGTGCTTCCATGATGGAAAAACAGGAGATCCAGCTGTATAGTATAGGGAACTATGTCTAATCACATGTGACAAATCCATATGTGTACATGTAACTGGGTCACCACGCGGTGCAGCTGGAAAATTTGACAGAAATCTGTAAACCAGCTATAATGCTAAATAAATAAATAAATAAATAAATAAAAGCACTCAGTGTGGAAGGACAACATCTAGTTAAGCTAACAAAGTAATGTCTTCTCACTATCCAAAACTCAATTCCTAGTATAAACACTAACTCCAAAAGGCAATACAACTACATTAGCACCTTACCCTTATTCTTTTCTCTTGTCTTCCGTCCTGTGCCCATGAGATGCAATAAGAAAACATTTTCAGTCTGCATGAGAGTTAGCAGTTAAATAGGCCCTGAGTCAGACTACCTGGGTTTGAATACCAGTTCCATTACTTACCAGCTGTGCAAATAAGTAAATTACTTAGCCTCTTTGTGTTTATTTCCTTATCTGTAGAATGGGAACAATTGTACTAGGAATGAAATGAGAAAATGCATATACTATATTTATAACACATAGTATAAGATTAATAATTACTAGTAGTTATCTGTTTCCCATCTAGGACTCTAAAATTTAGAGGCCATGTTTTTATATAAAAGATGACTTTGCACTAAACTCCAGTAACTGAAACAGTAAATGGTGTGCACCTACTACACAGCTACAGGTGGTGGCAGGATCTCATGATTCAATGGCACTACAGTACACTAACCATCATCCTACCTCCAGACTTTCTCCCAGGTTGCTCTCACTGCCTGGAATATTCTAGCCCTCATCTCATTCCCACAAACTCTGAGGTGGATTCATGCTCAACAATACACAGCTCTCTACACCTTCCTGAGTAGCCCAGCTCTTTGCACGTAGGGAGGGCTGTAAACTCAGACCAGATCTGTTAACAGAGGAGAAAAGCACTGCATAACCTTCCCCATGTTAGTGGAAAACATGGCAGCCATATGTGTAGATAAGAATCCATGTGAGGGACCTGATTCACCAAGAGTATAGTATGTTCCTAGAGAACATAATTTGTGTAAGCAATAAATAGACTTTTTTTTTTTTTTTGCCTTTTATGGCCGCGGGTTTATGGCCGCACCCACGGCGTGTGGAGGTTCCCAGGCTAGGGGTCTAATCGGAGCTGTGGCCACTGGCCTGCGCCGCAGCCACAGCAACGCAGGATCCGAGCCGCGTCTACAACCTACATCACAGCTCACGGCAACGCCGGATCGTTAACCCACTGAGCAAGGGCAGGGACCGAACCCGCAACCTCATGGTTCCTAGTCAGATTCGTTAACCACTGCGCCACGACGGGAACTCCCAATAAATAGACTTTTAAGTGCTAAGCTACTACGATTTGGGGGTTGCTTATTACCACAGTTTAAGCCTGGTCCATCCTGAATAATATGCACCACTTCCCCCCTGCCCCATATATACCACTTACTTCCCCCACCCTGGACTCCTACCTCCCCATCCACCTAAGAGGTTCCTTGCCAATCTTCAGATCGTGACTTTCTTGTTCCTCAGAGAAGTCTAACAGCCATCCTTAAGTAGGTCCCACCCTTACCATTCTTATTATTGAGCTTTGGTTTTCTTTAAAATTATTTTGCTCAATTACATATTTATATATTTGTCCACTTGGTTTTTTTCCTTGTCTCCACCACTAGACTGTAAGATACACAAGGAATCTATAAAGACAACTAGGTTTTACTTTCCAATAAAACAGAAAAATAAACTAGGAATTAGAACATCAGTAGGTCTTGCAAAAGTGTTTATATCTTTTTTAAATAAACAGATATCAATCCATCAAAAGAAGTATATGTAAAGTAGCAGGAAGTTTGCTGTTTCATAATACAGACAATGGCATTGGAAGAAATGCCAAATGCCACCACGTGCTGGGCCAGAAATTTGTACAGAGACTTGACTACAAAAAATGTTTAATACACAAAAGAAATTCAAGGGCCTGAACAAATTCACAACTAAGAGGAAAATCAGTAGAGAGTTATAGGCAAGAACAAAAATACAGAATCACTGTTATACTTTCTCCCATTCTCATAATCCTGTCCACAAGCACCAGCACTCCTTCATGGAAGGAAGGAGTGAGGATGGGTCATGTGAAAGCCTCTGGATCTTAGTGGAACATAGAGACGTGGCACCTCACCCCGCCCCAGCAGACCCTAAGCCTTACACCAGACATTTATCACTTTGTTGTTATCCTGCACCCAACTGTCTCCGTACATATTCGCCTTCCTAATAGCAACCTAGTCTCTCTCCCCTTAGGGATAACTCAAGTGATATGTAGGCTTAGAGGGAGGACACTATGTGCTACTTTTCATTGCCATTTCCCATTTCAACAGTGGGGAGCCTGCTTTTTACTCCACTAGCTCCCTGGTATACCCAGGGGCCAGGGAGCACTTATAAAAAGCACTCCTTTGCTATTTATGTGCATGGAAGAAAGAAAGGGAAGGAAGGGAGGAGGGAAGGAAAAGAGGGAGGGATGGAGGAAGGAGGTAACGGAGGATGGGAGGAGGGAGGAAGGAGGGAAAGAGGGAAGGGAGGGAGGGAAAGAGGGAAGAAGGAAGGAGGGAGAAGAGGGAAGGAAGGACAGAAGGGAAGGAGGGAGGGAAGCAAGGAGGGAAGGGAGGAAGGAGGAAAAGAGGGAAGGGAGGGAGGAGGAAAAGAGGGAAGGGAGGGAGGGAAAGAGGGAAGAAGGAAGGAGGAAGAGGAAGGAAGGAAGGACAGAAGGGAAGGAGGGAGGGAAGCAAGGAGGGGAGGGAGAGAAGGAAGGAAGGAGAATGAAGGAAGGGAGCGAGGTAAATGTGGGAAGGAAGAAAAAGAAAGGAGGGAGTGGAGGAGGGATAAAGGAAGGAAAGAAAGAAAATATGAAAAATAAATGCACTGCTATCTATAAGAGAGGAGATAAGAGAAATTTGGGAACTCATCTTCTTTCTTGAAGAAAACGGTCTTTTGCTCTATGGGGCAGATGACAAGGAACCGAGAGGAACCATGAATTTACAACATTACTTCCTAAGTATTTCACTATGCACTATCACCTGAGATCTTTTCTAGGTCATCCATTTCTGCCATCATTTCTATACATAGGGAAAAGGACATGCACTACAACACTGGGTCAGGAAAACTAGTTACCTAAGTGCCTTTAGTTGTAATATGTTTCATGTTGCTCTCCTTGTGGTTTTGGACTAGAGCTTGGACTAGATAATAACTTATCTAGGTCTAAAAATAGCAGATATTATTTCCTAGGCCCTATACCAGGCATTTATCACTTTGTGGTTATCCTGCACCTGTCTCCGCACATATTCACCTTCCTAATAGCAACCTAGTCTCCCCTTGGGGATAATTCAAGTGATATGTAGGGTTAGAGGGAGGACACTACATGGTACTTCTCACTGAAATTTCCCGTTTCAACAGTGGGGAGCCTGTTTTTTCCTCCACTAGCTCCCTGGTATACCCAGGGGCCAGGAAATCAAACAGCACTCCTGGGACTGTATATCCTGAGTGAACGAGACAAAGGAAGAAGGCACAAGCAGAGGTCAAATCCACTGCAGCACTTAGGTCCCAAGAAACAGGGAGCTCCTGGGTTGAAACCTTGGTTAAGTCTTGATGCCAGAGATGCCCTAATTCTTGTCACTTTCTTGGATTCCTACAGCTCCCAATATCCTGCCAGTAAATTCTCCTTTGGCTTAGGATACTTAGGGCTAGTCTCTGTTGCACATGACCAAGAACTCAAACCAGGGCTGCTATATACCGCTATGTAGATTGTACTTTGTGTACAAGAACCCAGTGAAAGAAACCATGGGAACTGAAATCCAGCCTGTGCTCCATTTGCCAAGGATTATATACTACTGGAGGAAAGTGTGGCATATTACAAAATTCATAGAGGCATTGAATAGACAGGCAGTAGCCCTGCTCTTGACTGATACATCCACCTTTTTCAGTTATAAAAAAGAGTCCTAGAGAGTAAGTCATTGGTGTGTAAACTGTGATTACATAATGTAATGATATTGCATTGGGCTATTCTGCTGCCTTTCTCTTGATCTATAGATTGAACCACCTATTTATTCCTGTGAAGAGTATGTGAAATCAGAAGGAGTGTTCTTGTAACAACCCATCTTTCTATAATATGGCCTACCACAGCCACTTGTAATTGGCCTACAAGTATTAAAGGATTAAAACTAAAATTTAAAAGATATGTACAGGAGTTCCCGTTGTGGCGCAGGGGTTAACGAATCCAACTAGGAACCATGAGGTTGCAGGTTCAATCCCTGGCCTCACTCAGTGGGTTAAGGATCCAGCGTTGCCGTGAGCTGTAGTGTAGTTTACAGACACGGCTCAGATCCTGCGTTGCTGGGGCTGTGGCGAAGGCCAGCAGCTACAGCTCCAATTAGATCCCTAGCCTGGGAATCTCCATATGCTGCAGGTACAGCCCTGAAAGGACAAAAAGCCAATAAATAAAAAAATATAAAAAATATGTACAAATATCTAACATTCTGTACTATAACACAATTTTAATAGTTAACCCTTTATATTCATCACCACTGGCAGAAAAAACAACTCAAAGAACTCAAGACCTTTCTAAGTATCTTTAATTTCCTACAAGTGACATTTTCCCAATTTTACAGAGATCATGGAAAAGTAAATATCTCAAATTATGCTGGCCAAAGCTCCATTTTCATCTCTTCATATTTTTCCATGATTGTTTTATGTCTCCGCATATCTTTTTCTTCCATTTATTTTACAAATTCATCTGGAGGGTCTGTGGGCTAGAATATATACCATGCCTAGCATGTGAATGGCATTTATTGTTAAAAAGGAAATTAGAGTGCCACCACTCCTTCCATCTGGAACCTAACAGTTATGCTTCCTTTTCTTTACAAAGTTTCCTTTTACCATATTAAGTCCTCCAGTCTTCCTTTCACATTACTTTAAGCCAGTGATCAAAATCTTTTGTTCCTACTTCCCCTCCCCATAAAAGAAAATTAGAATTGTTTTCAGGCTTTAACCCTGGCAAGATAAAGTGAATCACCTCTGTTTTCATTACTGCCCAGTCATTTAATCAATCATTGAAGGGAATCACTAAAAGCAATTGGTGAACAAGGTCAACAGCACTGAGCGGAGGGCTGGTGCAATGGTACTTTAACAAACCCAAATGAAAACCGGCAAAAGGATAACAGTGCTTCACAGCCCTAAGAGGCCCAGTACAGCTTCTTAGGAAGTCTCCTCTAAATGGGAAGGGAGAAGTGAGAGAAGGGAATTATCTTTATTGTGTAACAGGTCTCTTGATACCAAGCTCATTAATTTAACAAAGAGCTAAAGGGTTCATTGGGGGGGTGGGATTGTCATTTCTTGATACAATGACCCAAGTTTGGACTTTGATACCAAGAACCTAACCATTCATAGATCTTCTTAACAGTTTGTGTTGTCCAATAAAAAATTGCAGAAAGATATTAGATGGGGTTAATGGTTGTAAGTGACAGAAATCAACTTTAATTAATGTAAGCTTAAGGGAATTTAGTGAAAGGAAAAGAATTATGAGAATCAAAGATGAGGCTGAAATGCCAGGCTTGAGAAGAATAGGATCCAAGATGCTCTGGCAGAAGAAGGTCTCAGAAGCAGGAACTATTCAGTGGACAAGACTGAATGACTTCTGACAGTTTCCCATCTTTACGTCTCTCTGTTCGAGATAGAAAGATCCAGGGGAAAAGAGTCTAAGCGGTGTAGAATTGGCCATATACTTTCACCCTTCTGGTTAGGGCTGGACAAGTGAACTTGGTTTTTGGCCCTATGAAGACCTCAGAAAAATTAAGGGGTGGGTGCTGAAGTGGAGAGGTGGTGGTGTTAATTACCCATAAGGAAATCCGGGTGTTGTATCAACATAAGAAGCAAGGTATCCTAGGTGGCCAAGATGAAACCCATGTCCAGCGTGGTGTTAAAATGGAAACTGTTCTAACTCTCAAGGCTAGGAGGTATCTACTCAGTTCACATTAACATCATATACTGCGTAGACCACGTGTTGATTTCTCATGTGTAAGTTAGACTTGTTCTAGTAAATATCACAGTGTCTGATACATGGTAGCTCAACAATTTTTTTTTTTAAAGTATAGTGGATTTACAATGTTGTATCAATTTTTCCTGCAAGCAAAGTGACCCAGTCATGTGTGTGTGTATGTGTATATATATATATACACATACACACATATGTATATATATGTGTATATATATATGTGTGTGTGTGTGTGTGTGTGTGTGTGTATATATATATATATATATATAGTTTTTTTAATATTATCTTCCATCATGGTCTATCCCAAGAGGCTGGATATAGTTCTCTCTGCTATACAGTAGGACCCCATTTTTCACCCTTTCTAAACAAAATAGTTTGCATCTACTAAACTCAAACTCCCTGTTCATCCCACTCCCTCTTCTCTCTCCTTTGGCAACCACAGTCTGTTGTGTGTGTCTGTTTCTACATTGTAAATAGGTTCCTTTGTGCCATATTTTAGATTCCACATATAAGTGATACCATATGGTATTTGTCTTTCTCTTTCTGACTTAATTCACTTAGCATGAGAATCTCTGGTTGCATCCATGTTACTGCAAATAGTATTATTTCATTCTTTTTACGGCTGAGTAGTATTCCATTGTATATATGTACCACATCTTCTTTAAAAAAAATTTATTATAGTTGATTTACAATAAAATTTTTTATTATAGTTGATTTTTGTCAATTTATGCTGCACCACAGCTTAATTCATTCCTCTGTCAGTGGACATTTAGGTTGTTTCCATGTCTTGGCTACTGTGAAAAGTGCTGCTATGAACAAACAGGTGCATGTATCTTTTTGAATTACAGTTTTGTCTGGTTATATGCCCAGAAGCGGGACTGCTCGATCATATGGCAATTCTGTATTTAGTTTCCTGATGAACCTCCATACTGTTTTCCATAGTGGTAGTACATTCCCACCAACAAAGCAGGAAGGTTCCCTTCTCTCCATGCCCTCTCCAGAATTTATTTGTAGACTTTTTAATGACGGTCATTCTAACTGGTGTGAGGTAGTTATCTCACTGTTGTTTTGATTTGCATTTCTCCAATAGTTTGTGATGCTGCACATCCTTTCATGTGTCTACTGGCCATTTGTATGTCTTCTTTGGAGAAATGTCTCTTTAGGTCTTCTGCCCATTTTACAGTTGGGTTGTTTATTTGTTGTTGATTTGTATGAGTAGTTTGTATATTTTGAAGATTAAGTCCTTGTCATTTGAATCATTTGCAACAATTTTCTGTCATTCTGTGGGTTGCCTTTTTTTCTCTTTCTTTTTTTCTCTCTTCCTTTTTATGGTTTCATTTGCTATGCAAAAACTTAAGTTCTGTTAGGACTCATTTATTTATATTCCTTGGAAGAATGACCTAAGAAAACTTTTGTACAGAGAACATTTTGGCTATGCTCTCTTCTAGGAGATTTTTTGTATCTTAAAGTCTTTAAGCCATTTTGAGTTTATTTGTGCATTGTGTGAGGGTGTGTTCTAGTTTCATTGGTTTACATGCAGCTGCCCAGTTTTCCCAGCACTACTTGCTTAAGAAACTTTCTCCCATTTTATATTCTTCCCTCCTTTATTGAAGATTAACTAACTGACCATAGGCATCTGGGTCAAATAATTTTTTTTTTTTGAATGGATGACTTCCTTCTGCAATTTTACTTGTTCTCATATTTTCTTCTATGCCATTTATATTTCTTGATATTAAACAAATATTTCTCATTCAAGATTTGATTAAACAAAACCTCTAAAAAAGAAAGTTCAGTACAAAGAGTACTGGAATAGAAACTTTTCTTGCTTCTTCCCATGTGACCTTGGAGACAGGTCACAACCACTTTGGGTCTATTTCTTCATCTGTAAATGAAGTGGTAGAGGTAGATGCTCTTTAAGAATCTGTCCAATTCTCTAAGTCTAACATCATGGTCACAAATATATAGATGACAGAGACTCAGCAAACTTTGAAAAAATGTTTATAATTTTCACAGTATGAAGTGGCTCTACCCTGAATCTGGACAGAAAGTAAAACCTAACTTTCTTGGTAGTATTTAGGAGAAATTGCCAATATTGTAGAAAATCTAGATCACTGTTATCAAATGTTAAAAGAAAGGGAGCAGAATCAATTTTTCAAGTAAAATCGTACACTGAATCCCAATGTCTAAAACAAATAGAGGTCAAAAAATTCCAACTGAAACAGAGGGATGTGTGGGCCCACCCTCACCCACTTTCCCACACACTCCTGGGAACATCATTTGACATCACTCATCTAATTCCTAACTCAATATCCTTGTATTTTTCTATACCTTGTGATAGTTCTAAAAATGAGATTACCAATTTCATTCAGATGGGAAAAGTTAAGAAAAAAAAACTTTCCATGGAAAAGTACATACATTCTCTTTCAATGGCTCTAACAGAGTTATACAGTTTGTTAGTCTATCAACAGTTTTATCTTGGAAAACAATACAGTCAAACAGCAATTAATTCCCTACACTACTGACAATTAGCAATATATAAATTAAGACTATTGTGCCAAAGAATGAAAATTTAGCTTCCACGATGTTTTACTACATTTAAGTTAAATTGTAAAATATAAAGAAAATTTGCCAATATATAAATCAATATTTGAAATTTTGCTCACAATTGTGATAAATTTCAGCAAGACTTCTCCTATATAATTTTTTCCTATAGTCCTGCATCAGAGAAAATATATATATGTCTCCAAAGCTAAAGTAATTTAGTATGTGCCCTTTTTCTAATCACCAAAGGGGAAGGTACTGACAAATATTAAATGACAGAAACATAAGCTATTGTCTTTGTGGTTAATCTTTTTGATCTTCTTTGCCTTAGTAAAGAAAAGCAATTGTTCTTTTCACAAAGTCAGTGTTTTGTCCATTTCTCTACTCAGAAATATCACCATCAAAATCATAAGATACATCCTATTAACTTGGACATGAAGTTTCCACTCATAAAATGCCAACTATGAATCTTTGAGTATGAGGTTTGCAAACTTCAAACATCCTTACTAAACTCATCTTTATTTACTTTCTAATGTAGATAAAAGCACATCATTTTACCTTAAATAAGGGATTAATCTTGAAAATATAAACAGGATTCATGTGATCAGTTTATTGAATAGTTATTGAACTTCAAAGATGCCATACATTTTGGTTAAAGCAAAAATTCAAGAAAATTTTTCTGCAAGATATTTTCCCTGTGGGTAACACTTAAAAGTATTATTCACAGTCTTTGGTGATTCTATAACCTTGTAGCAGGATATAAGGTTTGCATTGTTTAGGTACAATCAATTGGATGGCATGCCTTATTATATGGATTTGTGTCTGATAATCAAGAAGGAAGGCAAGTCATCTCTCATTGTTAAAAGCTATCTCTGCTTTCTGGTCTGTGCTGATTCTGCCAATCCTTCTTCTGATCTCCTGATCAATGGTTTCAAGATTTACTTTATAGTAAATATTTAAGACACATCGAGCATAGCTGAAGGATGTGCAAGGGTTATCCGTGCCATACCCTTATTCCTTCATCACTTACCATTTCCAGGGAGGACAGTCCCACTTCCAACTGCCTGAAGTCTTTCTCTGGCAGTCAGAAATCTACTCTACATACACATGGGCCAAACTGTAAGTTACTAGGGAATTAACAACTTCACTTTCTCAAACTAACCATCAACCAGTGACTGAATGGAGTTAGCAGATAAATACCCTGGCCTCCTAGCCCTTTGGATCAAGTTAACTGAGATATATTGTAAACAGCCTCCCAGAGTTCCCAGGTAGGATTAAGCTAGTTGCCTACAGCTGTAACTTGCTTAAAACACACTCTTTATCAGCTTCACTCCATTTCTTGCCTCACCCATCCCCCACCCATGACCTCCGTAATAAACGACACACATTCAAACCCTTATCTCTAGGTCTGCTTCTGAGGGAACACAAACTAAGACAAGGAGGTATAAAGATGAATAAAAAAGGGGTTCTACCTTTAAAGAATTTACAACACAAAACAGAGAACCAATAATAAATAAAACTAAAAAACAAAAATAATAACCAAGAGGAAAAGTACATAATGTTATATATAACAAATAAAGGTGTGATGGCCCAGATGAAGATAACGTAGAATTTAAATGTTCTGTGTATCACTGCAATGTTAGCTAAAGGTCCTTCTTATAACTCTAAGTATTATCTTCATCGGAAAAAAGCTACAAGACTACCTCCAATAGTCACCTTATTCTAAGATGTCATCCTACCTTACTGCCATCACTGATATTGTTCTAATACTTACTGAATAATAAACTGCAGCCAAAGGGTAACAAAGACAGCAAGAGTATAATCTTCACTCAATACCGTTACATCTATGGAACAAAAGAAATTAACAATATAGTGATTTCATGTGACAAGTGGATTCAAACTACTACTCTATAATGAACTTTATCCCGTATTAACCTTTTTGACAGTCCTTCAATCCCCAAGGCAACTACATAAAGAGCAAAACCAGGTCAATATTCTAGTCACCACTCACCATTACTTTCTTTTTTCTTTCTTCCCCCCCTTTTTTTTTTTTTTTGGTTTTTAGGGTCATACGTGTGGCATATGTAAGTTCCCAGGCTAGGAGTCAAATTGGAGCTACAGCTGCTGGTCACAGCCACAGCCACAGCCACAGCAATGAGGGATCCAAACTGCATCTGCAACCTACACCACAGGTCATGGCAATGCTGGATCCCTGACCCACTGAGCAAGGCCAGGGATTGACCCCACATCCTCATGGATCCTAGTCGGGTTTGTTAACTACTGAGCCACGAAGGGAACTCCCACCTTTCTAATAAGATATTTTTCTGATCATCTGCATTGCAACATTAATGAAAAAAATCAGTCATTAATGAAAAATACTGAAGAGCATTTTTCAGAAGGTAACCTGTTACTGGTACACTGAGTAATTAGGGAAGGCCTGACTTGTGAGGATGAGGACAAGCATTCCAGGAAACAACTGGTACAAAGGCCCCTGGTGTGTTCTAAGATCTGAGTGTAGTTTAATCACTTTCTGCTTAAGTGATTTATCTTTTATTTATTCTTCAGAAGTGATCAAAATATGACATTAATGAAAATCAAGTGATGTCTGTTGGAATAAGCAGAAACCAAATCATGCGGGGCTTTATAAGCAATTTAGATTTATGCTGCTTTAAGAAGCCCTGGTGGCATTTAAGGTGAACACGACCTAAATGTTTTAAAAAGCCCCCCCCCTTTTTTTTTCCATGAAAGACTGTAAGGCAGAAAAAGTAGACACAGAGATCAGTTAAGTGATCACTGCAGTAAATCCTAGTGAAGGACAGTGGTATTTGAGACTAAGACACTAGTACGTGAAAGCAGACAGATTCTGAATGTATGCTAAGGTGTTTCTGGGTGCCAGCAACCCAATACCCAACTTAAGATGACTTAAATAAGGAAATTTGTAGGCTTATTTTATAGGGATCCTAGTGCTACAGCAGGTTCATTAATGACATCAAAGAATCAGGTCCTCCCAGGCCCTCTAAAATTTTAACCCTCAAACTAGTATGGCTGTTGATGATTCCCACTAGCAACTGAGATAAGAGGTTCCCTTATCTTAGTCATATCCAGAGGGAGAGGCTCATTTTATGTACCACATTAAGAGCCAGAACTCGGTGCCATTTGACTCTAGCCATTGTTACACCGGCCACAATTAAGTCTGTCCACCCCTCATGCATTCATTTGTAATGGGGACAAACCGGGAATGGGGTTGGCTTGCCTTGAGTCACATGGTCTGTGTGAATGAATGATGGATATCTGAGAAGGGAAAAGAAGTATTTGTTAGAGAATTGGAAGAGGGGAATAGATGCTGGGTAGGCAAGCAGTGCTATCAACTACATGGGATATTCTTTGGAGGTGAAGTTGAAAGGACGTGTCAAGGGACTGAATACTGGGAGAAGAGAGGATTCAAGAACAGTTCTAACAGTGCTGGCTTTAGTAACTGGGAGAAAGTTGGGGGCACTCACTGAGATCAGAAGACTAGAGAAAAGATCAGGTTTGAGAAAGATAATCAAGGTTTCCATTTTCACCAAGTTATGTTTAAGATACCCCTTAGCCACTTTAGGGGTGATGGAGTTGGGTATACAGGAGTCTGGGGTTTCAGGGAGAGGCCAAGACTGAGCATAGAGAACCAAATCATAGCTAGTATTTTTAGGCAACTGAGACTGAATGAGATTACTACAAAGAACAGATGGATAGAGCAGGCTGAACCAGGCAGAGTCTGGACCCATGCATACCCAGATTCAAAGGTGAAATACCAATAGGAGCCATTAGATAGAAAATTAGTCCAGTTCCTCAGTGTCATATATGTGGGTGGACTGAGAGTAGTGCAGATTGTTAGCTTACTGTCAGAGGGTGTAAGATGCTCCATCTTTCAACTTGGTTAAGTGTGGGACAGAAAAGATATGGGCATCTTTAAAAAATACAGGGCAAATCATAACGTGCCGAAAAAAGCATTATTAATGTACTACATAATCTTTTAAGAGAGCTGACTCATTATCACAGTCCTCTAAATTAAATATTTAGTGGGAATAGTATGAAGGGACATGGCATCCAATGGCAACAATTCTAATCCAAGGCCTGATGAAAAATACTAACCATTATCACATCTATTAACTTGAACTCAAAATGACTTCAAATGGAATTAAGCGATTATGGAAAATAGCAAGGAAAAACCTGGGTTCTAGTCTGTATCTGAAAACTGTTGGCTATGCAACCTTGGACGCTTCATTTCCTAACTTATTTTTTGTGAGACACAGTCTTCTATTCGATGTAATGTTTAAAATAGACAGGCCCCTTCTGCCTGCTTCACAGGGTCACTGTGAAGATCGAAAGTTAAAGAATATCCATTAACTGTGAAATTCCATAAAGACAATTTTCTTCAGTAGCCTGCCTAGTCTAACTTCCTACCATTGATAATGCTTCATCATCCTGATGCCAAATAACAATTTTCAGGTACTCAATCCTTAAATGAGAAAACTACCAAAAGTAAATTTTGAAAACTTAAGGACAAAACACTCAAAAATTAGAAGTAACCCATTAAAACCTATACCCAACTCCTATGAGGTTTCAAAATTGTACTTCCTCATCAATTTAAATTCAAGTCATATGAAACAGCCATCTGTCTGGGTACTAATCTGATACTGTCAAGGTGATATGGGGCGAAAGATGCCCTTGTAACCACTGACTGGAATACTGAGAAAATATACATCAAAATATTTTTTCACATGCTACATTAGTATGGCTGCCTACATGACTAAAAAAACTAACTTTCCAAAGGTCTTATTCTTTATTCCATCTGATCATCTAGCAGTATCATGTGGTCAGCAAGGCAGATTCACACTTGTCTTAGGAGGAGAAAACTTATGTTCAAAATAATTAATCTATGTGGGTTAAGAAAAGTTTTGAATTTAGAATCATATGAATTCTAGGCTTTAACCTCTCTGAGCCTCAGTTAACATTAAAAAAAAAATTCATTAACAGGAAATTTTGCTGTCTCTATATAATAAAGTTCTGGAAAAATCACAAACAGTATGAGAAAATTAATGATTAGAATCAAAAGATCAAGACATCTGAACCAAACCAATATTAGATCAAACATTTATTTTTTGTGTTACAAAAACAAAAATAAATCCAAGCAGGTTATGAAATAAACATTTTTTTAAGTGTCCCATGCTGGATTCTCTGTTCCAGAATTTAGTAAACAGTTCAAATTTACGTTGCTTTAACACTTCTTCTGGATGCTATGAGGTCTCCATCTTATAACCATGTTTCTCTAGTTCAGCTCTATAAAAAAACACAAAAGAACAGCATCACTAGACATTCAACATAATGTTAATAAAATTTTGCTTTCCTATTAGTAAACATATTTTATATTTCTTATTTGCCTGATATGTCTATATGGAAGAACTGTCAGGGATTTTTTTGAAATTTTCCAAATACTGTATAATTATTCTGCTCATAATAGATATTTAAACATTAATTTTAAGAATCCTTAACCATATGGCCAAGAACACTACACACTGCTATCAAACTTTCAGGGATCTTATGATCAGAATACTGTTATTTACACATAAAGAATAAACAAACTGCTTTTCATATTGACATATACATATTTTGGCTACCCTAACCAAAATAAAAATTATTAATCAAATTTAAGGGTGTTTTGAGAATCATTCTGTATGAACTATATGCAGAGAAAAATAAATATAATAAATATTAAATAAGATTTTACTTTCCTAATTTTAAATGTAGATAGAAATATAAAAAACATATATTGGTATAAAATGAACACTTTAAAAGGAATTTTAAATGTAGACAGAAATATAAAAAACATATATTGGTATAAAATGAACACTTTAAAAGGAAACTTTTTATAATTTTAAGTAATTTTTTTCAACCTGAAATTTCAAACATGCTTTGAGAATGTCAACTGCAACTGTTGATCTACCTTGCATAAACATTTGCACAAAAAAGTTTAGCCTCATAATCAATTTCAGGTATTTTAAACTATTATTCCAAATATCATCAACTTATCTGCCTCAGTTCAGATTTTATAAAAGTTCACAACAAAATTATGTGAAGGCCAATCTATGCTAAAACACTGTACAAATGTAAAGTATGATTAATGGGCCCTACCTACATCATTGCACCTAAGATAAAAAGACATTTGTTCCCAACTATACAAGCTTGGAAACTACCACACTATCCAATGTAAATGCAATGCAATAAATACATGGTAGGAATGATGACTAATTATTCATTTCCCCAAAGTCCTTCACTTCCTTAAAATTTTTAGATATTTATAATACAAATACTGACCTAAATTAAAGTCCATGAATAATATTAAGGCCAGAGCTTATTCATATGAATCATCTTTGTCTTCTGCTCAGGTGTAGAGGGCAGTACGGGCTGGTGGCAAAACGCTGGATTAGGAGTCAAGAGATCAGCACAAGTTTCTGACTCTATCCCTTTTTTTGCTAAATTTAACTGAAATACTTCCTTTGTCCTCCCCAGCTCAGGAAATTCAAGATTATAAGATCTGTCCTTCAAGTTTCCTATTTAAAATGGAATTAATTTTAAACTTTCTTAAACGATAGTTTTGTGCTGCCTTTAACAAAGTCAGTGTAGATTATTCATGTTCTCTTGTTTTACAGCAACAACAAAAAGTCCTAAATTCAACTTAATTTTTGGTAATAAGTCATCAAATCCATCCAGGTTGGTGTCTGTTTGCTTTCTTAACAGGTGACAGCCAATTATATTTATAAATTGTTTACAAACACAAAGGAGATGATGAGATATTGTTCCATTAGCTAAATTCTCAGAAAACATGAAAAGTTCTTTGCTGGAATTTAGGATGTGTAAAAAACCAAAAGGAAAGTAAGTCGAGGCCATTAAGTACAAAACACAAAAAGAGACAAAAAAGGGAAGAAATCCAGCACAACTGGATCAGTATCACAGAACACACATAGTGAATGTACACTATTTGAAGCAAAAACAGCAACATTCCTTTTACAACAAAACAAAAATAAGACTAACAGCTACTAGTAGGTTTCAAAACACTTATACAAGAAATTACTCTGCTATATGACAGTGACTATATCTGATATGGTAAATCAGGAACTATAGAGACTTCTTGGAATTTTTATGTAAAATGTGATACAGTTCAGAAAAATCTCGTAATCCTATTTCTATTGATATGTAGATAAATGTTTTAGAAGCAGCAAAAACAGAATGACTTTTAGTTATTTGGAGACACTGCTGGCCACCTTCTTTCTACTTCTACTTCTTAAAGGTAAATTACACTGAAAGAGAAACATGGAAAGTGGAAAGCTAAGTACTTGCTAAGGACGTGCAGCTAAGTAAGAGGCAGATCCAGGTCGTAACAAAGGGAATCTGACTGGCTATAAAATATAAAATGCCT
Source organism: Catagonus wagneri (assembly GCA_004024745.2). Classification (NCBI taxonomy): domain Eukaryota; kingdom Metazoa; phylum Chordata; class Mammalia; order Artiodactyla; family Tayassuidae; genus Catagonus; species Catagonus wagneri. Next base: position 4,248,555 of record PVHT020000174.1, on the reverse strand, counting down.
CTCCAAACTTAGATGGAATCAGGACTCAATCATATCAGAAAACAATAAAACACGTTCTTTACTATGGTTTATAATACCATATTAAGGGCCCTAAATGCCTTTTACAAAGACTGATATCATCTTCCTTCATAAGAGACTTATTATTCAAGACAATTTTTATTTTTTTAATTTTTAAATTTTTAATTGAAATACAATTGATTTACAATGTTGAGTTTAAGACAATTTTTAAAAGAATATAAATACTTGAGGCTGCACTGTCCAATACAGTAGTCAGATGTGAAATTTATTAAAATTAAATAAAATCAGCTGCACTAGCCACATTTCAAATGCTCAACAGCCACATGTGACTAGTGGCTTCTGTACTGGACAGTGTAGCCTACAGAACATCACTACCGTAAGTTCTACTTGACAGCTGAGTGATATATGAACAAACATTTCTAAAAAAGAAACTCATGACACAAACAGGGAAATAAACAGAAAAACCTTATCCATAAGGAAGCTATCAAGATTTATACACTTACAGAAATCCACAAACCTAAAGGCAAAAACATAACAGAGAACATAAGAGGACTGTGAAGGTGTACTATAAAAACAAGAAGCCACAAGGAAAATACAGGTAACACTCTACTGCCAAACCAGTAAAAAGGCTAGATGTAGTAGTGGTAAGAAATCCAATTATCAATACATTTACTAAAAGTCCCCTGATAAAAATCAAAGTATTCAATGTCTTGATTTCATTGTTAAGAGAAAGGTGCTATTTTCTAACTAATGAAAGATACACACACCCCCACCAAAGCCTCTGGAGAAATCCGACTCCTGAATAGCAAATGAAGAAAACTCATTTAGCCCCAACTTTAAAAACCCAACTTAAAAAATTTCAAGAAGATAACAGAAGAGAAAAAAAAATGATATATGAGTAAGAACACAAAATTGGAACCAAAAGAGTTGTAAGGTCTGAAAATAAGTATTCTAACAGCATTATACGATTATAATGAAAAAGAAAGGAGGGATATATTGGAGGGGAAAAAGAAGGGTTTTTTCTGATGTGGCAAAATAAATGAACAAAAAATAAACAAAAAAGAAAGTGGCAAAAACTTGAACATACAGAATTAATTCCAGAATGGAATAAGATCTATAAAAGGAACAACAAAAGGACTTTTGAAAGCCATACATGGCTAAAGAAAAATAAGAAGAGATAGAACAAATGTTCAGAAAAGATTTTAGAGAAATACCAGGAATACTGTTCAATAGCTATTGTTCTTATCTTGCACATAAAACTGCAAAATGAAAAATAACATCAAGGCAAAATTGAAAACTAAGACAGGTGAGACAACTCAAAACCGTATTAACGTAGTTTAAAGTCTCAAAATGAATAATTACATCTCTGGGTACTGAAATCAGAGCCAGCAATTATGAGAAATCATGGAGAATTGTAAGAGAACCAGAATAACAATGAAAAGCAAACTGTATTATTTCCATAAAGGGAAGAAGGATATGGCTAAAACTGCCTTGTCTCTAGCAAAATACTAAAAAGTTTTTTTGAATGTAGGGGTTTTGAACTCATAAAAAATGCAGTGTAGAACAAAAGCTACTATATCACTACTAAAAGTAAATTTTAAAAACAGTACACATTATCTCACTACTTTTTAAAAAATGTACTAGAGACTAGGAAATTAAAAGATTGCAGTATAACTTCTTTATTGTGATTTGAGCAAAGCGCATGACAGTCTACTTAGATATTTTTGTGGCTAAGAAGGTGAATCAAAACAAAGTTAGGGAGGAAAGAACTGCCTCTACCAGTAGTGCTGTCATAACTGAATATTTACATTCAAAAGGATAAAGTTGGGTTCCCCAGTGGCCACGGGTTAAAGATTTGGTCTTGTGGCTTAGGTTTGATCTATGGCCCAGGAACTTCTGCATACCACGGGCAAGGTCAAAATAAAAAGAGGTTGTACCCCTATTTCACATTACGTACAAAAATTCATTAAAAATGTATGGAAGACCTAAAGTAAGAACTAACATTCTGAAACTGATAGAATAAAACAGGGATGAATTTTCATTACTTCAAATTTGGCAATGAGTCCTTAAAAAGTAGATAAATCAGACTTTTGTACAAATAATACTATGAACAAAGTGAAAAAACAACCTAACAGAATGGGAGAAAATATTTGTAAATAATATGTTTTAGAAGGGCCTAGTACCCAGAATAAAAAACTCCTACAACTCAACAACAAAAAGATAAACTTTAAAAATGGGCAAAGGACTTGAATATATTTCTCCAAAAAAGATATACAAACGGACAATACACACATGAAAAGAGGTTCACCAGTGTCATTAAAGAAATTGCAAATTGAGGAGTTCCTGTTATGGTGCAGTGGAAACGAATATGACTAGGAATCACGACATTGCAGGTTTGATCCCTGGCCTTGCTCAGTGGGCTAAGGTTCTAGCGTTGCCATGAGCTGTGGCATAGGCTGCAGATGCAGCTCAGCTCTGATGTTGATGTGGCTGTGGCTGTCGCTTAGGCCAACAGCTAGAGCTCCAAATGAACCCCTAGCCTAGGAATCTCCATATGCCGTGGGTGTGGCCCTACAAAGCAAAAAAGAAAAAAGAAAGAAAGAAAAAGAAATTGCAAATCAAAACTATAATGAGATACCAGTTCACATCCATCTGAATGGTTAAAATGGAAAAGAAAAAGTTTTGGTGAGGATCTTCATACATTGCTGGTAGCAATGTAAAGTTCTGTTCGGCTGTTGTGGAAAACATCGGTAGTTCCTCAAAAAGTTAGAGAATCACAATATGACCCAGCAATGCCACTAAATCCCCCCTATATTAAAAAGATATTCAATCAAAAGCGTGTACATGAATGTTCACTGCTACACTGTTCACTAAAGGCAAAAGCTGGAAACAACTCAAGTGGCCAGCATCTGATAAATGGATAAACTGTGGCATATCCATACAATGAAATATTATTCAGCCATAAAAAGGAATGAAATACTGATACATGCTACAACATGGATGACATTTGAAAACACTACACTAAATAAAAAAAGACTGACACATAAGATCATTATATGATACCATGAAATATCCAGAACAGCAAAATCGAGAGACAGAAAGCAGATTAATGGTTGCCAGGGACTGGAGAAAGAGAGGAATGCTGAATGACTGCTTAATGGATATGGCATTTCTTTTGGGGTGCTGGAAATGTTTTAGAATTAAACAGAGATGATGGTTGCATGACACTCTGAATATACAAAATGCTACTAAATTAAACACTTTAAAACAATTTTATGTTATACAAAATTTTACTTCAACCAAACAACCATTCTAGGTAAATCTGTACCACAAATATGAAAAAGTACACTCCCATCACCTCAATCTCTTTCCTAGTTTGAGAATCACCAATATATTGGGTCCGAGCACTCTAGGATTCTAATTTCTGCTGAGTTTCTAATATTGATAGAAAATTAATTTTGACAGAATTAAACCCACAAGGACAAAGAAGAAAATAGCAAATATGCTTCTAACTACTTTTGTAAAGAGACTAGAAATAACAAAAGTTCCATGCAATTACATAAAGTATTCATGTTTAGGAACACAGGAGATGAAGGCAATACATCTTACTTTTCATAACTCAGAAACATATTTCTAAGGTCAATTATCATATGTAAGTTACATATTCCCTGCCTACAATTAATACTAAATTATATAAAAATCTTGCTTAAAACTTACCGCAACTGATTGGAGAAGTCATCCTCTACATTGTCATCATCCCAGTTATCCTCCCAGACATGTGCATCTTCATCTTCATCTAAACCAGCCCAATCTAAAAATAGAAACAGACACTGTCTAAATATTACTCATACATTATTTCCACAAATGCAAAAACTTCAGAAAGCTTGCTACTGAAGATTCTCTCAAAACATCTAAAACCATATCTATGAGAAACAGTAATCATTCTCATCAGTCATCTCAATGGATGCTATCTTTTTTCTCAATTCTTGAATTTGCAAAGAATCTAAAACAGTAGTCAAAACAAAAAATTCTATTTGCCATGAAAATTTATTATAACTTCAGGAATATACTTTGCTGATTTTTACTTGGGCTAATTTTTATAAAGTCTATTACACAATCTTTCAAAACACAGTACTAATAACACTAAAGTGAGTTGTGCAGCAAGATACAGGCCTGGAATTCAGAACTCCTAAACATAAAAATGGATAAACTCATACAGGTAATAAAATGTAGACCAAATATTTTCTTACATATGATTGTAAAATTGTTTTAGAGAATGCTCTTATTCTTTAAGACATGTATGCTAGAATGTTTGAGTCAAGTGCCATTTTGTCAAGTTTACTTGCAAATGCTTCTCAAATATATATCATTTATATCGTACACTGACAGAAATAAATATGACAAAATTCTAACAACTTATGAAACAGGTATGTGTTGCCCTCTGTTCAAATTTTTTTTTTTCTTTTTGGTTGCACCCACAGCATGTGGAAGTACCCAGGCCAGAGATGCAACCCTCACCACAGCAGTGACAACATGTGATCCTTAACTCGCTGAGCCACAGAAGAACTCTCTTTTGTAAAATTGAGGTATAACCGACACATAACATTATATTAATTTCAGGTATTACAATATAATTTCACATTTGTACACACTGAGAAATGATCATAAGAAGTCTAGTTAATAGTTAACATCAGTCACCAACAGATACAAAATTCTTGAAATACAGTTGATTTACAATGTTGTGTTAAGTTTCAGTTATATGTATTATTTTTCAGATTCTTTCCATTATATGTTATTACAAGACACTGGACACTGAATATAGTCCACTGTGCTATACAGTAGGTCCTTGAACTTTTTTTACTTTTATGTGTATTTTTTAAATTTTTTTTAAATTGAAGTACAGTTGACTCACAATGTTGTGTTTATGTCTGTTGTACACAAAATGACCCAATTATATACATTCCTTTTTACATTCCCTTTCCATTACAGCTTATCCCAGTTCCGTGCCCTACAGTAGGACTTTGCTGTTTATCCATTCTATATGTAAGTTTGCATATACTAACTCCAAATTCCTAGTCCATCCTCTCACACCCTCCCTCCCCCTTGGCAACCACAAGTCTGTTCTCTGTCTCTCGAGTTTGTTTCTGTTTTGCAGACAGGTTCATTTGTGTCACATTCTAGATTTCACATGTAAGTAATATCAATATGGTATTTGTCTTTCTGATTTACTTCATTTAGTATGAGAATCTCTAGTTGCATCCATGTTGCTGCAAATGGTATTTCACCTTTTATGGCAGAGTAGTAATCCACCACATACATGTACCACATCTTTTCCATGTGGTAACGACTTTTAAAATTTACTCTCTTAGTAACTTTCAAACACATAATAGTGCATTAGTTACTATAGTGACCATATTGTACAATACATTCCCAGGACTTATTTTTATAACTTCAAGAGTGCAAGTGTATACCTTTTGATTCTTTTACCAATTATACATCCTCCCCCCTCCATTTGTCTTCTTTTAAAAACTTTTCTATAGGGTTGAAAGTTTCAAAACTGAAATGTGGGAAAAATCATTTTTTAAAAACTCAGCTTAGAAATCACTTCTGGAATCCTTCACTATTCTCTCCTCCTCCTTTCCTTCAGAGATTAGGTCCTCTCTTTTGAGTCTATCTCTAACACCTAGATACTACACAATCATAATTATCAGTTTATTTGTCACTGTCCATTAATAGCATCTGAGCTACTTATCTTTATATTCTTAAGCTACAAACAATACCTAGCATATGCACAACCAGTGGCTGTGAAAGAGGACAACAGTACTCTAAATTAGATCCCTACTCCTCCAAAAACAGTAAGTATGAGTTACACAAGCTCTTAAATGTGTTCTGGTAGCTTCATCTTAATAGTTACTTATTAGAAACCTGGTTAAAAACATTTCAACCTTAAAAAAAAAAATCATTAAGAAAAGTTATGATTTAGGCTTTTCTCATAAAGCACAAACAGATCTGAGCTACTCCACAATGGTTCATATGGGTATTTATTCATTACATTATGTACCTAACAGAAAAATTTAAGCCCATATGTCATCATCATGACCTAAGAATAGAAGATAATACTCCATCTACCTGGTCCCCAAAACCAGAGTCTTGCAAGGCATCTTAGCTACCTTTCTCCTTCAATTCTTACTATCATTCATTATGTCCTTTTCATTTCAGCTTCCAAGTATTCTTCAGAGTTAGTTTCTTCCTCCCTATTCTCACTGCCACTATGTTAATTCAGGCAGGATTACTTCCTTCATGGACTGTAAGTCTGCTCTTTTTTTGTCCCCTCCTCCCCAGTCTTGCACAGTCTATACCCACCTTCCACTAATCCCAAAATAACCACCACCATCTTTTTAAGTTACCATTTCAAAACTTCAGGTAGGAAGCACATTTTATTAAATTTGCAACTTTAACGCCTATAGCTGAGTGCTGGGCACATAGTAGACACTCAATAAAATGTTGGGTAAATGGAAATACGTTCCTCAAGTTCCCTTCTTCTGAGTGGTCAATCTCTAGAAAACAGAGGGCAGTGTGTAATTTCAGTGAAGCCAAGAGCATATGTTTTAAGATAGAAGAGACCAACAATATCATGTAATATGAATGAGTAATGTAAAATTTTCAACTGTATTTACTGTAAGAATACTTTTGAGAATCATGATCATTGAATGATCATTGAAGAGTCAGATAATGTGGGAAACTTCTTTAAGATCTTAGTGCTTGAAATGATGAAAGTTTCTCTTAGGCAATTTATTTCAGGTTGCTAGGAAGCTCAGCGTAATGTGCACTCAACTCTAATCACTTGTACAGGAAACGTATAGTTATTAAAAAAGTTCAATAATCAAAAATACTGATTTTTATCTGCACAAATGTTCTTACATCTTGCAGTGATATTATTATTCTCAAAAAGGAAATACCATAATGATCTAAATTCAAATCCTATACTATTCTCTGAGGTCCTTAACAACAGTAATACTTAACAATACTAAGTATTAATTACATCTCAAAATTAAGTTTACTGGGCTAGAGATATCTTTAGATATTTCCTTTCTTAAAGAAGTACTTTGAAATTCAAACTGCAAATTTTTATTCTGTTTGCGAATCCACCTGTATTTTATAATGAGCACAGATTAAGAAGTTAAAGAAAAGGAAATCACACTCGAATTTCCCTCAATATATGAAAGAGTTATCAGAAAGCTAATGCAACATTTTTTAAAATAGTGTAGCTATGGCCAAAGCTAAATTGAAAAAATAACATTTCTGAACTTTAAAAACTAGCAAACTGACTTCCTTAAGAGTTAATCATTATTTGGATAAAACAGTACTGTTACTCTCATATTATAGCTGCAATCAGTAATAAACTGTTTACTATGTGCATTGCTATATATAGACGTTCTTTTTGTTCTTCTAAGAAGAGAAATCTCAGACAGGAGCTATTTTAAGGCAAAAATAAAGGGGGCAGAAATTATAACTTTAAGTGTACACAAGGGGAACATCAAGTAAATATGGCATGGGGTACAGCCTAAGATCAAATTTTAAATTAAAAAGAAGCTCAAACAGTAGATACATTTCTCTAATACTAAATCACCAAAAATCAACTACATGAGTTTAATTTTTTAAATTAAAATTAAAGTACTTCAAATCACAGAAATTCAGATTCTTATACGTCGAATTTATAATGGAAAAACTCAATCCACTATCTCTCAGAGCAAGTGAATAATGACTAGAATGCTATTCCTCCACATTCCTTCCAGTCTTCCTACAACATATACCTCTGAGTTATCTAATATTAATAGCAGCTTAGGATTGTTTATTTTGTTTTAATGACACTAAGACCTTCCAGTTCAAAAGATTCACATGAAATCATTTTATTAAACTGCAATGTAGCAAAGTTTGGCTATATACACATATATATAGATACACACATATATACACACAAATAACACACATATATACATACATAAATATATAAATATAAACACACACACACACACACTTTTTGAGGGGGCTGTGCCTGCAGCATGCAGAGTTCCCCGGTCAGGGATCAAGCCTTCCCCATAGCAGTGAAAACATCAGATCCTTAACCTGTGCCACTAGGGAACTCTCGACTTTAAAGTTTTTACAAAATGGCTAAGACTGAAGATTATTTTACAGAATACTAGGGATTGAGGAAGCTTAAGAGTTCACGTACAGCATACCACTCTTTGACCACCGTTACCACTATCAAATAACAGAGAAAGTAAAAATTGTCATACTAGAAAAAACTTTTTTCTACCATTATTTCACAACCTCAAATCCTATACTTTAAATATACTTGGGTTGAGTCTAGAAATAGGAATTGTCGAATGAAATACTTGTTTTACTGATACCTTAAGGAATCTTTATAAAGTTATATAATGGAGTTCAGTGTTCCACAAAATAAATACACTGCAACTGGATAATATGCTCTTGAGTAAAGGAGGTGACAATAACTCAAGTCACAACTGAACTTAAAGGTTCTAAGGCATCAAGACTCACATAAGCCTGTACCACTTCTAACTAAACAGCTTTCTAAATTTTTAAGGAAATGATAATGCGTCAAAGATTCAAGTTAGAAATATAATGCAAGAATATTTATTTCACATTTCTTTGCTAATCTTGTAAACCCACCCTTTCCAGACAATAAAAATACAGGGCCCACAGGAACGTTTAACCTAATTATGACATGATCCAAAATGTTGATTTAAATACTGCTATTACTTGATATCATTTTAATATCTTTAGGGAACTGTAATTCTTTTAAATTAACTAAAAAAAAAAAAAAAAAAAAACCTGTTAATTTGTACCCAACTGCCTCAGAGAACCTTGAACAAGAAACAAGAGATTCAGTAACTAAGTTTGTAGGAGCTCCAATCCTTAATTCCATTCATAAAGGCTAGAAAAAAAATTAAAGATAAATATGGGAAATACTAGTTTGAACAGGGTCTTTTTAAAATTTTAAGACGGGAACAATTGTTAACTTATCAAGTTGAACTCTGACGATCATTTAGCCTTAGAATCAAGCATTTCACCCTCTCTTAAAAACCATCTCATTACTTTAATGGTAAAGAAAGGAAAAGAAAGAAGGGAGAAATAAAGTTCCAAGAATAAGAAAATGGCTCATGAATGGAGGGGAAACTATTGGAAGCACAATTTTAGGTAGAATACACACATCAAAAGATTCGTGACAACAGTTCTACACTTCCTTGGTATTACTCTCTAGCACTTTGTAATTATGACACTATTGTGTATGCAAAGACAAACCAAATTCTATAATCTATTTTAGGTGGAATTAAAGATTTCCTTTATTAACTAGGAATGTATAGAACTATATTATGCAAAAAGTTAAGTGACAGGGTATAACACCCCCAAATTTACTTCCAACACTTATAAGTCCTCCATATCATACACCTGTTATAATATATATATATATCTATGATACATATAAACTAAATTTATGTGTAACATAAAAAAACATGTGACTGTTGTAATCTCTGGGCTTTAGCCGAATTCCCTTGCAATACATCTCTGAACTGTGTTTTAATTTTCAATTATAACACTGTACTGATAACCATGCAATTTTATTTAATCACTTACTTTTAAAGCATTAAACCCTAAAACAGCTTCTTTTTTGAAGTGCAATAAAATAAAACAAGGATACCTAAGTTATGTCTAGTGCCCTCCTTCAATATATAGAAGACTATAAAGTATACACTTTATCTTCAACCCTAAATGCACTGCCAGGATTACGATTAATCATTTAAATAACCACAGCTGTGTTTACTTCAGTGTGCAGGCCTCCAGATGTGTACTGGTAAAAAAAAATTACCATATATTAAGAAGACAGAATTGGAAATAACCAATAACAGATGCCCCATACATAAGTTTCTAGCAAATCTAAATTATTCAAGACTTTGCTCCCAAATTTGGCTTTGTTCACATTTGCCAGTGAGAATTACATCTGTGAGGAGCTTTACATTTCAAAAATCTGAGTTATCAAAGATCCACACACAGGAGTTCCCATCATGGCTCAGCGATAATGAACCTGACTAGTATCCATGAGGATGCAGGTTTGATCCCTGGCCTGACTCAATGGGTTAAGGATCTGGTATTGCCATAAGCTGTGTTGTCGCAGACGTGGCTTGGATCCTGTGTGGCTATGGCTGTGGCTGTGGCACAGGCCGGCAACTACAGCTCTGATTCGAACCCTAATCTGGAAACTTCCATATGCTGTGGGTGTGCCTCCCCCCCAAAAAAAGATCCCACATACTTCATCTAAGTGTCACCTTGACATTTAAGTGTGAAGAGGGTCTTCTAATGTTTTTCAAACTACTTACTCTACCCATCCTCCAACATACACTCTGGAATTTCTTAAAAGTATGAAGTATATGTATCACTTTGGAAAAAAGTAAAGAGGAAATCCTATTTATACCAAATAGGGTTGTAAATTTTTTATTCTACAATGACTTTCAGGAGCATCAAACTCTCATTCATTCCTTAACAGTAAAGCTATTCTGAATATAAACAAACTAATCTCCAACAAAGTTTCTGGGACTCTCCTGCTTCCTTGGTGCCAGAGCCCTCCTTCTCTCCAGGCAGACTGCCCTCCCCCAGCTCCCTACCTTTGCCCCGTGTCCCCAGCTAATTAACTTCAGACTTTTCCTGTATTATTTTTCTTTTGTAAATAGAAAGCACTGAGTTCTAAAGTAAAAACAAACAAACAAAAAAATTCAAAATGCACCTGGTCCTGAATGAGGTGTTAGAGCCCAACCAGGGCCAGGACAGAATCAAAAAGCCATCCAATGCTGGCGGAAGGAGACAGTGGCCTGGCATAAAATTCTTGACACCCAAGTAGGATAAGGAGAGGATGTATGGGTGAAGGGGGAAAGAAACATTTATTAGGGAGGAGAATGACCAGATAGACAATATATTTAAAGCAGAAGCCAAGTTTCTCGCTGTTGGGGAAGAAAGTTACAAACGTTGAAAGGGAAAAAACTAGAGTGAACCCTGTGGTGTTGAACTGTAAATTAGAGGTAACTATGTGAATTCATGGTTTTATACAAACACATACATAAATAGATGTAAGAGTATATATGTACACATATATTTGTATATGTCTTAGTCCTTTCCACTGAGAGGGTAACCAAAAGCAACTGGAGTTAAGAGCTTGCCTTCCAAACATCATTCTCCACCAAAAGGAATACACCTTAAAGGAATGGCTGATTCCAAGACTGGAAAAGTATAAGATAGGCTGTAATACCTTCTTATGCCAGAATGCTAGAAAATCCATAATGATGCTGACATATCAAACGTTTAGAGAAGACAGTCTGACAGGATTTTCCCATGTTCAAATCTGGGATAATACGAGGATCAAAATAAATAAAAGCAACAAATTATAACTCATTGAATGAGAATTCATGAGTCTCTAATGATATAAAAAAGCAAATGAAAACACTGAAAGTTTGATATGGGAAAAGTGTATTTACATAGTTTCAAAGTCCCTCCTAATAAAATACCTATTAACTTCAAAGGGAAAAGGAGTAATCTAACAACGGAAAGTCTCAAAGACCCTTCCTTAATCAAGTTAACATTATCAGCAATAGAACAAATAAGAACCATGTTCCACCTGATAGGATGCAACAGGAACACATACCACGATGATATTACTTCCAAGGTGCAGAATCTAAATCTAATCATATAGAAATATGAGACAAATCCAAGTTGAGAAACAGTCTATATACATAACTGGCCTGTAATCTTCAAAACTGTCAAAATTACAAAAGTCAAAAGATAAACAGAGATCTGATCTAAAGACAACTAAAGAGATAGGACAACCAAATGTATTCCAGGATTCTTAAGACATTATTGAGACAACTGGTTAGACTGAAAAGGATATGTGGATAGATAACAGTAATATATTTGTGTGTTAATTTCCAATTTTGATGGTTGTACTGAGGTTTTTTTTTTTGTAGAAAATACACATTAAAATACCTAGGAGTGATGGATATCAGGCTGGCAACTTACTCTCAAATGGTTCAGGGCCAAAAAGGTTGTTTGTGATATACTTTCAATTATTTTGTAAGTTTGTGATTATTTCAAAATAAAAATTATACCAAAAAATTAAAACGAACCTGCCAATTTGATCCAGTCATTTCCTAAAAATTTATGTTATAGATAAGTACAAAAATATATACGAACATGCACTGCAACATATTCTATAACAGAAAAAAAAAAAACAAGCAAACAAAAAAACCTAATACTATCTAGATATCAATAGATATTAATAGACTATTTAATATGTATACAATGGACTAATAGTACACGGCTATTAAAAAGCAGGAGGTAGGGAGTTCCCGTCATGGCTCAGTGTCTAACGAACCCGACTAGTATCCATGAGGACGAAGATTTGATCCCTGGCCTTGCTCAGTGGGTTAAAGATCCAGCGCTGCCATGAGCTGTGGAATAGGCCAGCAGCTGCAGCTCCATTTCAACCCCTAGCCTGGAAACCTCCATATGCCACAGGTGTGGCCCTAAAAAGACAAAAAAACAAACAAACATGAGGTAGGAGTTTCCCGGTGACCAATCAGTTATGGACTTGGCATTGTCACTGCTGTGGCACAGGTTCAATCCCTGGCCCAGGAACTTCTCCATACCGCAGACACAGCCAAAAACTTTTTTAAAAAATTAAAAAAAAAAAAAAAAGATTTAAAAAAGCATGAGGTAGATGTTTGCATTAATGTGAACATATATCTAAAACAGATAATGTAAAAATAAGTAGAAAAATAGTGTAATATAGTCCTTTGTGTGTATTTAGAGGACATATACAAACACACACATACACGTATATATATGTAAATTCTGGAAAGATGCTTTCATGAATTCTTCATTTCTCCCTACCACCATAAACCTAATTTAAAGATGTAACATTACTTATGCACTCGCTATATTACATTTAGTAACTCAAAACACCAAAGCCCCTTTTGGCACCAGGTAAACTGACTAGTGCAGTATCTGACACAGTCAGTATTAGCTATATCTACCTTCTACATTTAAGATTCTAAGGAACCCATTTGTTGAGGATTTAGTCCAGTTAGTATCCAATGTTCATGTAAGTATTTCTCAGTGGCATTTTTCATAGTACAATTCTTCCTTGTGTATACGCATAGCGGGCACTTAAAATCCTTGACCTTTACCCACTAAATGCTGATATTTTACTTTCTCACTTGTCAAGTGTCATATCCAAAAATACTCCCCTGGTTAAGAACCACTATAAGATGTCCTACTTTGTTAGGCGTAAGGTGAGAGTGTCTCAGTTACTCCAGAATGCCAGCGGCATTAGGGAACCACCAGCCCACTTCAGGTAACAAAGCAATACCACTGATTACAGAAAAATTAGACTACTTAGTACAATAGTATTCCCTTCTAAACACTACTGCTTCTGAAGGCAAACTCAGGTTCATTTTAAATATTCTCTCCCCTCAAAAGGAAAAAAACCTCTCAATTACGGGATAGGAACAAGAGAACAAAGGAATTTAAAGGCCCACTTATTCTTCCCATTTTTACTCTCATCCACTTCTAACTGTGAGAGATGAGATTAAAGAAAATATTTTAATACCTTTTCAATATATGTCTGATGTGAAAAACTGAGGTTTCAAATAAATTACAGAGTATTTCAGTTTTAGATACCCCTCTACTAGCACTAACCTAGCGGTACGATCTTGACGAGTTCTAGCTTGTCTAGACTTTCAGCTGCTTTCCAGTTCTAAAATTCTAACCTTGTCTCCAAAATTATATTAAAATCATTCCCAGAATGCTGGTTATCTTCCAAAAAAGCCTATCCTCAATTAGTTGAACAGTCAAGAAATTGCAGAATTCACAAAGATCCTAAATGTGATTTTTGACAGTTCCCGCTTAATGACCATATTACACACCCCACCAATCAGAATCATGAAGTTCCAATGTAACATAGATCCACAGTCTAAATAATAAAAAAGGAACGTTTGTTCCCTTGCATTCAGAGGATTACCCCTACATGTTACACATCACCCTGAAGAGCTATTCAGAAGAAACAATGAAGCCTCCGAAAAAAAACTCTTAGTTTCCTTTTTAAAACACTAATTCCCCTTCCTTAGAATGACTTAACTGACATCCTATCAAAGAAGCTCTTACCTGGGATGAGATACAGCAACAACACTCCCAGAAGATATGGACAATCCTTTGGTCAAATCAAGGACACATACTTTATTAACCATTTTCACGTAATAGGCTCTTAACTGCAAGCTACCCTAGACAATGGACATCATCCACTTTCTGGAGCACAGGGGCCATTGAAAGTAAGACCTCCTTTAGATTGAACAGATGATTACAGGCAATTTTAAGTTCTATCTGCTAGTGAGGTTGTCAATGGCATATTTACCATAAAGACAATCACAAGAGAAAGAATCTTCAAAGAAGGCAAAGAACTTGCAAAGTAATACAGGGCATTTGAAAACTCAAATATGAAATATTCAAAACATGCCAGTTCCAAAGTACTGCTTTGCCAACTTTAATGTGCATATAAGTCTTTTAGGAACCTTGGTGAGGTCCAACCCGATTCAGTAGGTCTAGGAATGAGATGCTGCATTTCTAACAAGTTCCCAGGTAAGGCCAAAACTGCTAGTCCACGGATCACACTTTGAAATGCCACAACTAGACCAAAAAATTTAATAACTATAGAGCTTCAAAAGACAAATGATTCTGTATTTGTCTAATTTCTTTTGTTATCAGAGCAGTTTTTATTGCCAAATATTTATTGGTTTCACCTAGACTAATTCTGTATCCAGAAAAATGTCATGAATTCAAATTAACATGTAAAGAAAACCCATCTGAATTACAAACCAGAGAAGAAACATACAAAAACCTGAACAGAACTAAGGCATTTCAAATGTTATTTCTCATTCTATATAGAAAGTTTCCTAAATGAATTAGATTCTACACATTCAAACCTAATGAGGACAAATTTTCTGTAAGGTGACCAATAAATGTCAAATTACTTGTGCTAATAAACCAGTCTGTTAGGAGAGGCCTTTGTCATCAGAAAAAAATATTCTTTGCATTTCCTTTTAACTTTAATGAGATTTTTTTTTTTTTACTACGTACTAACATTTTGAACTGACGCTCACAACATAAACTTAGTATAAGAATTATACATTCTGCAAAAGCTGATGAAAGTTGTTGGAAAAAAATCATGTAGTTTTTGGGTTTTTTTTTTTTTTGCTCTTTTTCGCTTTTTAGGACAACACCCTCCCTGGGGCATATGGAAGTTCCCAGGCTAGGGGTCACACAGGAGCTATAGCTGACAACCTACACCACAGCAAGGAGGGATCCGAGCTGTGTCTGCGACATACACACACCACAGCTCACTGCAACACCGGATCCCTAATTCACTAAGGCATTAACCCACTAGAGTCCTCAAGGATACTAGTTGGGCTCATTACCACTGAGCCACAACGGGGAACTTCCAGATACAGTTATCTTTAGATCCTTTTGAATCAGTTAGGTCTAACTAACTACTTATTTTAAACACAGGTCCACTCATTCTGACAAGTATTTACTGACCACCTACAAATGTCCCAGGTACTTCGCTAAACATCAGAAATTTAGGTTTAGCTTTGCTTGGGCTGAGGACTCAGAAAGATCTTTCAGATCCTGACTTGACCGCTTCATGGCAAGCTTTTTAATTCTCTGAGTCTCTGGAGTTCCGGTCGTGGCTCAGCTGAAAAAAATCTGACCAGCATCCCTGAGGACACAGGTTGGATCCCTGGCCACACTCAGTGGGTCATAGATCTGGAGTTGCTGTGAGCTGTGGTGTAGGTTGCAGACACAGATCCGATCTGGCGTTACTGTAGCTGTGGACCCGTAGCCTGGGAACCTCCGTATGCCATGGGTGCAACCCTTAAAAAAAATAAAAAATAAAAATAAAAAAAATCTCTGAGCCTCAGTTTCCTCAGAGTTGGATAATTAGACTGCATAGTGTAAATAAAGGGTCTAACACTATCTTGTACATGGAAAACAATGAATAAATGCTATCTCAAATGTGATGTTTGCCTAAGAAGTGTATCGTGATTTCAAGCTAGTTTTCTGCTACACAACTCAATGTGGAGTATCATGAACCAACCTGAAAGTGAGATAAAGAAAACACGTCTGGACAGATAAATCCACTACCCAAACAAACACCAAACAATCCCCACAATACATAATGAATCCCAGAACTGAAAATAAATGTGTTTTGAGTTAGTTTACGAGTTTGTGTAGAATGCGCTAATGCCTTCTTCCACTAAACAGAGTACACTGTAAATAAAAAGAACAAAACTTACAGCTATGTGGTTTTATGTACAGTAGGATCATGACCGAGTACAACTTAGGACACTTTTAATGAAACAGTAATTGCTTAATATAACAATTGCACACCAGTAACTACAATTCTCTTCCTTCAGAAAGCCATCCAATAGTAACCTCCTTTGCCCACCAGATAAGTATTTATCCTAGGCATAATAATTTGCCAATAGAGCCAATAATTCTGAAAAACTGACTGGCACCAAACAAACGGATCTAACAAACAGAAGCAACATAAAGAGTTTAAGAGTGATAGTGTCTATTGGGCCAGATGGCCATAATTTCTGGCCAGTTACATGACTTTGGGCAACTTTCTTAACCATTCCAAGCTTCAGGTTTTTTTTTTTTAATCTGAAAAATGATAATACCAGTATCTACTTGATTGGTGAAAATGAATACAAGCAAAGCACTTAGACAAGCAACACAGTCAATGTTAGCTATCTGTTGTTACCTACTAAGAGAAACCTAAAGTTTCTCTTGGTAACCATGATACTAATAAAAATGTAAATCCTTAAACTTACGTTTGTTCGATCAAACTAATAAAAAATGCGTGAGGAACAAGAGGAAGGCAATCACGTATATTAAGCACCAGCTTAATCCTCCCAAACTTCTTAACAGGCTTCGCATGTAAAGTCCTAAAAGTAAGTAGCATTGGCCTAACCAGGTACAAAAACTGAATTCTGTAACATTTAAATGCAAAGGAAGGCTGCAAAACCAAATTAAAAAATAGTAAGGGGGAAAGAGGTTATGCAGACTCGAACGAGGTGGGGGTAACCTGGCTGAAAAGTAATACTGGGCTAGGGGAACTAGGGTCACCGTGGCTCCTTCCAACGAGGAAGCAGAAGGCGTTAGGCCTCACGGATGAGCTGAGTCCCATCGTAACACGCCGACCCCAAGCCGGCCGCGTAGGGCCAGCAGCCGGGGTCCAGACTTCCCATAGGTGCCTCTCCGCCGGGCCCTTCCGCCCGCGCCGCCTCTACTCAGAGGCCTGAGTCATTGCACGCGCGCCAGGGGGCCGCGGCCCAGCTGGTTACCTTCCGCAGGAAACTCCTCGAACTCGTCGTCCTCCTCCAGGAGACCCAAGTCTACTGGCTGTTTTTTCTCTGACATCGCTACCCTCTGTTCCCAAAACCTCTCAGGCCGGTGGAAAAGTTAGAAGCCTCACTCTCACTCGGTAGCAGCCACGGCGGTCGCTACTTCCGAGGCCGGCTCTACCATAGAGAGGCGGGAGACGCGCAAGCGGAGCAGCGCGAGGAATGCTGGGATACTGAAGGTCCGCCCAGCGCTGCCTGCGGGTTTAGCAGTCCTTAAGCGTTAGAAAATGGATTATTTTGTGCCTTTACCGTCTTATCTGGACTCTCTGTATTGGCAAACTGAGAACAGGGTAGGTTTCCCTGACTCGTAAAAACGCATAATGTGTAAAAAAAATTAACCCCTTTACTTAGTTTAGACTGAGGCATCAAGTGTCGGCTAAAATCCATGAAAGGCCGCTGGCAGGTGCTAGGCCATTAAATTAGATTAGCTCCTTCCTCAAACCAGTTCCTTCAGCCATAGTATTAAGCGTCTCCACATCACAGAAAATTCGGGTTTAGAGAGAAGTAGCCAGTGTCACTCAGGTACTGCTAGACAATCCAAATGCAGATTTGTTTGACTGACTTTAATGTCCAAGCTTTTCTGCTGTTCATTGTTCCCATTTTATAATTTTAAGCTGTGGTAAATACTATGCTAAATAGAGTGTGAATGTGTGTAATAATTCGTTTACAAGTTATAAAGTGATACTATGTAAAGCTTAATATATGTAACGTTTTCTAGCATTCAAAATATTATCATTTTGAATTTTCAGATGTTTAATATTTTGAATATAGTTGTGAACTACTTAAATCTATATGGTATATGTTTATGTAGTATTACAGAGGAATATATATATATACACATATTTAAAGTAACTTGATGTTATTGTAAATTTTAAGGAGTCCCTTTATGGTGTAGTTGGTTAATCATCCGACATTGTTACTGTCACTGCAGTGGCTGGGTTCACCTCTGTGGTCTGGGTTTGATTCCTGACCCCAGAACTTCCACATGTCCCAGGGACAGCTAAAAAAAATTTTTTTTTGATACCTATGTTTGTTTGTATATTTAAATCCCATTCCTTCATTGAACATTAATTTTACCATATATCAGGCACTGTGCTAGAAAATAAACATGTTTATATAAAGGCCTTCCCCTAAGGAATTCATATGCCATTCCCAGGCTTGTAAACAGATAAACTGCAATGAAACACAGTAATACATTTGAATCTCTATTTTAAAATAACATTATCTGAGAAATGAACAGAGTATATGGGCATACAGAGAATGGAACAACTAAATAGGAGAACAAATTTGGACCAGAATTTGGGAACCTACAATTAGATATAAATTTTTTAAAATAAGTTGGTTCTTATAGTACTATTTTGACTTGTACTAATTACCGAAAACATTAGCAATCTTCAGATTAAGTTCAAAATATATATAATTTGGTGTGTTTTGTGAGTAAATGCCAAATTAATGAAAGAAGAGAAAATATGAGAAAAAGCTAGTTGAAAGTAAATGTAGACAATGGGTTCTATTAGAGTTTCATACTCTCTATTATGCCTATTATAAAAATCTTTGGAACTAGGTAGTGATGGTGGTTGCAAAACATAATATACTAAAAACTACCAAAGTGCACACTTCACAGTGGTGGATTTTATGTTATATGAAGTATGTATAATCTCAATTTTTAAAATGCTGTACAAATTCTTGATCAAAACGCAAGCATTTCAAATTCTAGTTCCTGGGCCTTTTATTTAATCTGATATATGATGATGTTTGTATCAATTATTAGCAGATGAAAAAAAAAACAATGGCAATATAATGATTTTCTCCTGAAACTGAATATATTCAATTTAAGAGAATAATTTAAAAAACAGCAACTTTATGTTAAATCCCTAATTTAAAAAAATTTTACCTGATTTATTAAATCCAGAGTGCTGCAACCACAGAAATAGCTTCTCATTTTAATCATATTGGCACATGGCACATGAGCAACTTCTCATTTTAATGGTGATGGCACATGGGAAAACTTGAAAATGCTAGCCATTGAAGTATAAAAAGCATTATTGCTTAGCTAAATTAAGCACATAAGAATATGTGTCTGAATGACCAGGATATAAATTCAGACTCAATTACTACTAGTCAGGGGTTTAGGTAAGTCACTTAATTTCTCTGAAGTACATTTTAGTTACTTGCAGAGTTATAGTGAAGCTTAAATGAAATTACACATACAACATACATAGCTTAATGCCTAACTTGTTACCTATTGTGATCCATACCTGTTACCTGTTATTAAACAAAGGACTTAAATTTTTATTTTTCAGGTCCTCCATACCAACCCTAAAAGTCTCTCAATGTGGGTTTTATTTATTAGATGAAAGTTTGGTGGTACTTTGCAAGGAAGTCATTATCTCCACGAGTTAATGATAATGACAACAACCATAACAATAATGAGATAATAATAGCTAACATGTAGTTAGTGTTTACTTTGTATCAAGTATTGTGCCAGGTCCTTTCTGTGTATTTACTTACTGAATCTCCCTCACAACAGCCCTATTAAGTGAGTATGGATAAATCCATTGTGTACTTATGGGAACTAAGGCACGGAAAGGTTGTGATGTGGCCCAAATCACAGTGCTAAGAAGTGTTATAGCTATTAGATCCTAAAGTTTTTCTTAAATGCTAGGAAATGAACCATCTCAATATGTGAAAAGGCAGACAGTTGACTTAAGAATCATTTCTTTCTAACACACTAAGCTACACGTAGGAAAATGGCAAAAACACATAAATTTAGACAGACAGGCACGGTGCAAAGCGGTAGAATGAAGAAAACAACCTTAGGATCAACTCAGCTCTCTGGTGAGGAAGCCCTCCACAACTCTAGAGCAAAGTATTACAGTTAAAACTATGTCTTTACCTGCATATCATATCTGTAATTGATTACATTTACTACATGATCTGTAGTTGATTACATTTAGCTTCACAGGAAATCAAGTTAGAAGCGGATTTTATAGGAGATAATTCCATTTGTCTCAAGCAAATGGAACCTAAAAGTTCCATTTGAAATCCACATGGTATAAGTTAAATCGTAAATACCTGAATCCTTGTCCATTCAGTAACTAGGCAGAACGGATCATGTAAGGTTGACCTTTCTGTATCTGTCTCTATCCAGGTGAGGGATTGTTAAATGGCTGATATTCAAAGGAAGGACTGATTTCAAAAGCACCTTCCTTTCAGCTTTACGAAGGCACAGCTGATTGGGAAAGCATGAAGAACCGAGGAGGCAGACCTACACCTCGTTTCTGTGATGTCCTTTCAGGGTATGTAAAAAGCTTTGGCTCTATGATAACTCTACCTGAGTTTCAAACTCAGGCTCTGATGCTTTATCTGCTTGCCTCAGTTTACCCATCTATTTTTTTTTTTTTTTTGTCTTTATGCTTTATCTAGGGCCGCACCCGCGGCATATGGAGTTTCCTAGGCTAAGGGTCTAACGGAGCTGTAGCCGCCGGCCTTCACCACAGCCACAGCAACGCGGGATCTGAGCCGCGTCTGCAACCTACACCACAGCTCATGGCAACACCGGATCCTTAACCCACTGAGCAAGGCCAGGGATCGAACCCGCAACCTCATGGTTCCTAGTCGGATTCGTTAACCACTGAGCCACAAAGGGAACTCCTACCCATCTTTGAAGTAATAAATTAACTACCCCATAAGGTTGTTATATGATTAAATGAGCTTTTTCATGTACAACGCTCAGAAAAGTGCCTGACATAAGTAGGCAATAAGTAGTAATAGTTTGAAGTAGAAAGGAGAATGAAAATATTGATTCCCACCCTCTAGCAATGTGTAAAACTCATCAAGGATAGAAGAAAAGTTTATTTCCAACAGCTTCATGTTTGTCATCAGGAAGTACTGAAATTTTGCTGTGTGATAGCTGTCTTTCTTCTGCCTTTTTTACCTTCAGAACACAACTGTTTGCTACAGCTTCTCTCTGGGTCTTCAGGGAGCAGGTTCTAGATGAGATTAAATTGATAAAGCACACATTCAGCACCCTCCTTTCCCCACCAGGTCACAGTATTTAGGCAGCTACCAACATATAAAGTTTTATGTCCCTTTTCAAATTATTTATGTATTTATTTTTATTATAGTTGATTTATGGTGTTTCGCCAATTTCTGCTGTAGGCAAAACGACCCAGTCATACATACATATACGTTCTTTTTATTATATTATCTTCCATAATTGTCTATCCCAAGAGATTGGATATAATTCCCTGTGCTATTAGTGGGATTGCATGGTTTATCCTTTGTAAATGTAATAGTTTCATCTACTAAATCCAAACTCCCAGTCCATCCCACTCCCTATCCCCTCCCTCTTGGCAGCCACAAGTCTGTTCGTTATGTCTGTGTATATTTGTTTCGTAGTTTCCTTTGTGTCATATCTTAGATTCCACATATAAGTGATATCCTATGGTATTTGTCTTTCTCTTTCTGACTTCACTTAGTATGGTAATCTCTAGTTGCATTCATGTTGCTGCAAATGGCATTATCTTGTTCGTCTAGTAATAGCTGAGTAGTATTCCATTGTATATATGTACCACATCTTCATCCATTCATCTGTTGATGGACATTTAGGTTGTTATCATGTCTTGGCTATTGTGAGTAATGCTGCTGTGAACATAGGGGTGCCTGAAAATTTTTATGTACACTTGTGATAAATGCAAACAAATGCAAATGTAACTCTTAGGAAAAAATGGAATTTTGAAAGAAGGTAGGGCAAACCAAGCCATTGGCAGCAATGCAAATAAAGCAGGGGAAGTATAGGAAGAGTGAGGTATTAGAAAGTAGAGATTAGGATATCTTTTATAGAACATCTTTTATTTCATATAAATCTATAACTTTCTGTTCCAGTTTTATTCTTTCTGAATCTTTAAAACGTATTCACTTTCCCCTGATATAGATCTTGAAGGTCTTTAAAAGTGGACTATAACTAAGAAGGCAGACAATGGGCACTTGCAGCTAGCTCTAAACCTTATTGTGATCTATGTTGTTTTTGTTTTTAGAAATTTATTTATTGTGGTAAGAACACTTATTTATCTTCTTAACACATTTTTTAAAATGCATAATACTGTATTGTTAACTGTAGGTACAATGTTGTACGGCAGATCTCTAGACTTATTTTGTATAACTGAAATTTTAGAACTTTTTAAAATCAACTCCTCATTTCCCTCTCCTCCCAGCCCCTGGCAACCATTATTCCATTCTGCTTTTTTTTTAATTTGACTATTTTGGATATCTCATATGAGTGAAATTGTGCAGTATTTGTTCTGCCATGACTGGCTTATTTCACTTAGCATGATGTCTTCCAGGCTCATCCATGTTATCAAATATGGCAGAATTTTTCTTATTTAAGGCTGAATAATATTCCACTGATTCATATACCACATTTTCTTTATTCATTCATTCATCAGTAGACATTTAGATTGTTTCCACATCTGGCTATTGTGAATAATGCTGCAGTAAACATGGGCATTCAGGGAGTTCCTGCTGTGGTACAGTGGATCAAGGGTCTGGCTTTTCTCTGTGGCGTTGCCAGCTCAATCCTGGCTCAGTCCTGGCCTGGTACAGTGGGTTTAGGATCTGACATCGCCAGAGCTGTAGTTATAGATCGCAGATGCACTTAGGATTTGATCCCTGGCTTGGGAAACTTCCATACACCCCAGGTGCAGCTAAAAACCCCTCCCCCCCAAAATGGAAGTACAGATATCTTTTCCAGATCCTGATTTCAATTCTTTCCGATAAATCTCCAGAAGAGGGATTTCTGGATCATTTAGTAGTTCTACTTGTAATTTTTTAAAGAAACTTCCATACTATTTTCCATAGTGGCTGTACCTTTTACAGTCCATCAGTATATAAGGGTTACAATTTCTCCACATCTTTGCCAATATAAGTTACCTGTTTTTAATATTTATTTATTTATTTCGTCTTTTGTCTTTTTAGGGCTGCACCCACAGCATATGGAGGTTCCCAGGCTAGAGGTCAAGTCAGTGCTGTAGCTGCAGGCCTACGCCACAGCCACAGCCACATCAGATCTGAGCCGTGACTGCGACCTTCACCACAGGTCGTGGCAATGCTGGATCCTTAACCCACTGAGCAGGGCAGGGATGGAACCTGCACCCTCCTGGGTACTAGTCGGGTTCGTTAACCACTGAGCCATGATGGGAATCCAGTTTTTTTAAATAATAGCCATTCCTACAGATGTAAGGTAATATTTCATTTGAATTTCACTGATGATTTATGATGTTGATTATCTTTTCATATACATGTTGGCCTTTTGTATGTCTTTGGAGAAATGTCTATTCAAGTCATTTGCCTATTTTTAAATTGGATTATTTGTTTTTAATTGTTGAGTTGCAGGAGTTCCTTTCATGTTTTGGAGAGTAACCCCTAATCAGTCATATATAGTTTGCACATATTTTTGCCCATTCTTTAGGTTGTCTTTTCACTCTGTTGATGGTTTATTTTGCTGTACAGAATTTTTTAGTTTGATGTAGTACCACTTGTCTGTTTTTGCTTTTCTTGCTTGTGCTTTTGATGTATAGCCAAGGAATTATCTAGACCAATATCATGAACCTCTTCCCTATGTTTTCTTCTAGAATTGTTATAGCTTAAGGTCTCACTTTTAAATATTTAATCCATTTTGAGTTGATTTGTGTGTGTGATATATGTTTAATGGTTTGGCTTATGGGGAGTGGGTAAAAATAAAATAGAATATATGAACATTTTCTCTTAAAAACTTAAAACTTGAAAATATGTCATTTTTGAAATTGAGATATTTTCCATTCTCTTTTAGCAGAATTGTTTAACATTTTTTATGGATTCTGCTCTGATCTACATGCTATGCAGATGCCACTTACAGACATGGTCTTTCACCTGTTAGAATTTACATCCTAGGTAGTAGCTTCTTTGGCTTCCATCAATCCACCAGAATAAAGCTTTCACAATTTTTCTGAAGCAAATAGTTGGGGCTGGCCATGTTTCTAAACTTTAATGTGCATTTCAAACTCCGTCAGTCATGTTAAAATGCAGATTCTGATTCAGTTGTTCTGCCTAGGGCCTGAGATCTACATTTTTAGCAACTCCCGGGTGATGTCAATGTTGCTTATCTTGAGACCACATTTTAAGAACCAAGGGTTTTGATGAAATGTAATGGACAATATCTGATTTTCTGAAAATTGATCCAGCTAACAATACTGATTTCCCCTCTACTTTCCTAGGTTCAGTAGCTAGATCTAGAAAATAAATTTATGACAAACAGTTTAACAACAGAAAAGGTAAACAATTTATTATTTTTTATTATAATGCACATTGGGGCATCATAGAGAAAAAGTGAACACCTCAAAAAGTTGTGAGGTTTGAGAGCTTATATTCTGTCTTAATAGGGTAAGGTGGGGGATATAGGCAGCTTAGGGGAGATGTAATGATTTTTAGGAACAATAAATGGATCTTAGAAGACTAGTTCGGAAATACGATAGCTTGTGACAAAGCTTATCTAGGTTTGGAATTAACATCTAGTCTCTTCCCAGGTAATGAGTCGGTTTTGGGGAGGGGATTTATGACAGTTGAATTCCTTTTGGAAGATCTGTCTTTAGGCAGGTAAGGGGAAGTTCAGAGAAAGCCTGTTCCCTGCACTTGTCATTTTTCATGTGCCTTCCACTCAAAATAATCAACATACTAAAGTGGCATATTTTGGGGTGGCACGTCCAGAGCTCCTTCAACACCATACTAAATTCAAATGTTTACTTCTCACTGTTGGAAATTTTCCTCTGAAATATTCTTGCTCCTTAAACCTTAGGATGCTTAGCTCTTCTTAGAGGGATATGTATCTATGAACAACTCATACTCACATCTTCATTAATATTATTAGTACTCTGTACTCAATGATTAGTTCTGGACTTTGAGAAGAATTACAATCCCAGTAAAAGATTTTTTCGGCTCTATTGTTGGGACAAAATACTTGGGCAAATAAAAATGTGAAAAATCATAATTGTAAAATAACTCTCTAAAATCTCTATATCTCATTGTAAAGCAATTAGTAATGAATAGAGAAATGGTTATATAAAATTCAAATGATAATGATAAGTACTTAATCTACCATAAAGTAAAAGCCTGGCCAAAAAAGACCCATGTTGCACCAAAATACATGTTCAAAAATTGATATTTGCATGCATGCCCAAGGCTTGTTTGAAAAGGCAATTATGGTCTCAAAAGTAAATCATAAGAATTTTTAAAATTTTGTAAATGCTGTATTTATATGACAGACAAGAACCACTCTGAAGGAATCATTATGGTTTGGGAAATGATATGCAATTTCAAAATCATCTAAATCATTTCAATTGCCTGTATTTACATTTATATAATGGGTATTTATAATGGTGATTATTTTAGAACTTACCTTGTTTTCCTGGATCTCACATTGGTTTCTATGGGAACGAGAATGGTTCTGAAGAGGAGCATTTTAAGAAATCTTTTCACATTCAGGGACTGCTAACTGAACTGCAAATTCTGTTTGTCTGTTAATGGTTTTTAACTCTTAAATTTTAACACAGAAATAAAAGTTGGGCATCTACCTTCATAAATCATTTTAAATAATAAAAACTGTTTTATGAAACGTCTGGCACATTGAAACGTTTGAAAACAAAACGACTAGCTTTAGGAGCTAATAATCTGTTCACTTTATTAAATTCATTAGTGATTAATCAACAATAGCCATGTGCTTGCTCTTAGAAAATTGTGTAAATAAACCTTCACCTGATATATTGTTTTAATACATTTTCTCTGCTATCAGTTTGTGTGTATGTGTTATTATATTTCTTCCTTACTTTTGTAAAAATCCCTTAGAAAAGCAGTGTAAAATGTTCTGCATTTATAGTTTCCCTCTGCCAATGTCTCACCCATCCTGTGCTATTATTTACCCTGGTACTGTGTTGTGCCTTTACCATGTTCCCACACCAGCTGGAACTTATTTTTACTGTTTTTTGAAACAAGCTCGTAAGTCTTCAAATTTCAATTTTTCTTTTTCTTGGAATAGATTCTTAGATCATAAAAAGCTCAGTGTCTAACTTATGTATTACATTTGTGCAGTTTACTGTATTTCATATTTCCCTGCATTTCATGTTTTCCCATAAACTTTATTTTTTTAATTCCCTGAAGAAATGATATTTCAGTATATTTTTATTTAATTCCCTCTCAAAGTAATTAAAACCCACTAAAAATAAGAGAAGCTTATTTCAGAAAAGAGTGCTAAAACTAAATTTTTGTTATACCCAAACTATAAAAGATGCCGGTTGAAAGCACATGGCATCCCATAACCAGCTTATGTAATAGCTACTCTGGTTATTGCTGATATATAATCTGTGTCTTAAATCCAAAAAGTACAGGTTGATGGCAGGGTGCCAGATGGTGAAATAAGCCAGAGTGGGTTTTTTTGTTTTGTTTTTTCTGGATTGGATGGATGTCTGCCTGCTATCAGTGTGGCCCTGTTCAGAATTGCTAGAAACTTAGAGTTTGAGAAGTGAAGCTGCTGGCATGTGTGACCAAGAGACCATCCTATAACTCACGGACCTGGTATAAACGCCAAGAAATTATTTTTTTCTTTCTTAAAAGTATTTTTCATTCAGATTTGATTTTATGAAGTGAATTAAGCATTACTACATGTTGAAAAAAGTGAAGACAAATTTGAAACACGTAACCAAATATTTTGGGGAAATGATTAATAGGCTCTTCTATTTTTTTAAAAGCTGACTTTGAAGGGAAGCAGAAAACAAGCTGAAAAGTAAAAGCAAGCATTATGTTAGTGATCAGAAGAGAAAATTTATCTTGAAAAGTATCTGAATCTGAAGGTGAGGAATATGATTGTCCATCAGGGCTACTCAAAGTGGGTTTCATGGACTAGTGCCCATCTGAGACAACATACACACAGAAAGTGAGTGTAAATTTGAAAATCTTAGAGCAGTTGACATTACTGCTTCACCCAACCCCGTGATTTTGTATTTTACAAAACTCAGTTCTTGGCATTTGGGGATTAAAAAAAATTCTCCCATTACTACAATTAGTTTGTTACATTGATGTAGCGTAAATTACTGTTTAAAAAAAAGCGTGCCACTAGCATTGAAAATAATTTATCCTGTATGATTCTGTCTGAAAGCTGGGAAGTGAAGTTTTTTGTTTGTTTGTTTGTTTTTAATCTCTGGAAGGTCTTTCAAGCCCATAATCATATGTTTATTTTCATAAGTTTACAGCAAAAGAGGCTGAAGCAGATATTCACTCCTATTGCAGATATAAAAACAAAAGTACAAAGGGCTTAAGTGAGATACATGATATTACGTAACTATTATAAAAATTTTGAAGTCAAGTGAAGAGCATTGCACAGAACTTATTTAACGTTCTGGTGAATAAAAACACCGTAGCTCATTATAGCAACAAATTGTATATATTTGCAGTTTTACGTAGTAGATGGCAGTGCTTTGTTTTCTGGTTTCAGAAGGAAAAGCATTATGTTGCAATCGTTCAATGGATGGCTGGTGCAAGTACACATACTAAAAATCAAGATGAAGATTTTGAAGAAATTCAATAAGCAAAACCAAAATTAAACAGCAAATGTAGGAAGATTAAGGGAGGGACACATATATACTTTGGCTAAAAAATCAACAGAGCAGAAGTATAAGTCCGCAATTCTCTGAAAGGTATAAAATCCCCAAAGAGAAAAGGCTTCCTACCTTGGACTACCTATAGGAAAAATAAGATGAAAATATGAATGGGAAAGTTTAGACAAACATTGAGAATTTTTGTTAATTGTTAAGAGTATTAAGTTAGTTGAGTGGGCGCCCAAAGGAATCTCTGAGGACATTTAAAACCTCATTGAACAAAGCCATGGACATTGTATTGTGGAGAGCAAGACTTCAATGGCAAGGGGGTTGGACTGGATCGACCATGAGGTCTTTTCCAGCTCTAACTTCTACTATTCCATAGCTCTATGAAGAATAGTTGCTAAATTGCTTGATCAACCCAGAAAAATAAAACTCAACACAAGAATAAAACACCAGACAAAACAGTAAAGTCAGCCAAAATTGAAACACGCCCCTCCAAAAGGAGAAAAAAAAGAACCTAAATCTTGCATCATAACCCAATGTGGACAAATTCAGGCTCTGGCAGCTTGCCCAGAGGAATAAATTCCAGAGACAGGACCCTTCAGTGAGCAAGCCCAACCGCAACAGGTTGGGAAAGTTCAGCTTCTCAGACAGGCTTACAAAACCTCCCAGCTGATCCTAATGCTAGAGTTGACTCAGAAAGTGAAAGGGGAAAGAAATCTATTAAAGAGCCTGGTCTATGAGGGAATTAATTGATTTATTTATTCCACAAGGAGAAGAGTGTCTTCTATAGGCCAGCCAGTACTCTAGGATAGGGCACATTGCTGAACAAAACAGACAAGATCTCTGCCTCTATGGCTTTTACGTTCTAGTGTGAGGAACAGTAAACGGCATAGGATGACACAGGCTAAATAAAGGGTGGTTAAATGCTAAAGCAGGGTAAGGAAAGTGAGGAGCAGGGGTGGAATCTGGGCAGCTAATTGCATATATTTTGCAACCAGGGTAGAACTCATGGAGGAAACACACTGAAGCAAGATTTGAAGGAAGTAAAACGATGTCGCCAAGTGGATAGTAAGGGAAGAGCATTCCAGTCCAAGAGACCCTAAAGCACAGCAGGAAAGTTGGAGCAAGCTTTGTGTGTCTGAGTAATAGGAAGGACAGTGTGGGGAAGGGGTGTGAACTTAAGGAAGACTATTAAGATCTGGGAGGCCTTGTAGGTTATTATTAGGACTTTGTCTTTTACTCTACCTGAGTAAACTATACACACCATCTTGCTTCAGGGGTCCTAGGAACTCAGTGAATAATTCATACCAGGTGTCAGCCTCCCTAGGAAACCACTCCACCCACACATCAGCAGTGTTTCTGCATACTCCTTCAGTCGTTAAGTTTTAATAATGTCAGCATTATCTAGCAGTGTGGGCTGTTAATGTATATATGTGTCCTAGAGTTGTACTAAGAATGAGGAATGCTCATCAGCATTGGAACTCTAGATATTTGTTTCCATTTCATCTTGGACTAGCAATAAAAAAGCCAAGCCAAATCTTGTGACTTTTGCGTGATGTTTGTACATATATGAAATATATATTCTGTCACAGAAAATAAACCCTTAGTATCAGCAATTCTCATATGGGCTCATGCTCTATGGGCTCTATGAGCTTTATAAGCTTTCTGAGCTCTAAAGAACCTGATTTTTACTAGAGGCTTGATAAGTATTTAAGGATAGGGAGGAGCTTAAAATCAATTTAGAAGACAAAAATGGTTCTGCTTGTGAGAAATAAAGGCAGTATTAAAGGAATTATTAGGTGTTCCAGATATTTGAAAAAATGATAATAAAACTAATGGGTAAGTTATAAAAGCACTGTCAGTGTTCACTCATAACTGAAAAAAAATGTGTTGGGAGTTCCCATCATGGCTCAGCAGTTAACGAAACTGACTAGCATCCATAAGGATGGGGGTTCAATCCCTGGCCTTGCTCAGTGGGTTAAGGATCTGGCGTTGCTGAGAGCTGTGGTGTAGATCGCAGAGGCCACTCAGATCCTGCGTTGCTGTGGCTGTCGTGTAGGCTAGCTGCTGCAGTTTTGAATGGACCCCTAACCTGGGAACTTCCATATGCCGCTGGTAAAAAAAAAAAGAAAAGAAAAAAGAAAAAGAATGTGTAGATTACCTTTTTTGTGCCAGGCAGGTTTTCTAGACACTATGGATACCAGAGTGAAAACACACAAAAGCTTGAAATCTGTTAGTCCATTAAAATTCTCCTCAGTCAGCTTTCCAGATCATTCCTATACAACAATATGTAGTTGAGAATATGGGTTGGAGGCTTATCTGAAACCCAACATCACCTGTTCAGATGGGATATCTTCAGGGGGTACCCATTGTGACTCAGCAGTAACGAACATGACTAGTATATATGAGGACTCAGGTTTGATCCCTGGCCTTGCTCAATGCATAAAGGATTCAGCGTTGCTGTGAGCTGTGGTGTGGGTCGCAGACACAACTCGGCTCTGGCATTGCAGCGGCTATGGTGTAGGCCGGCCGGCAACTACAGCTCCGACTTGACCCCTAGCCTGGGAACTTCCATATGCTGTGGGTGCAGCACTAAAAAGACAAAAAAAAAAAAAAGATGGATATGTTCAGGAAAGGACACTTCTTGACCTGGCTCCGTGACCAAAGGATCCACTCTTTAAGGATCCTCGGGCAGAGACTACATGGTGAAGGCTCAGGAACTTTAGAGAAGGAAAAGAGCACAGCATTTGTGTAAGAGTTGTGTTGTCCAATATGGTAGGTGCCAGGCACAGGTGACTACTGAGCAATTGAAATGCAGCTAGTCGGAACTGAGACGTACTCTAAGTATAAAATACATTGGATTTTGATTACTCTGTTTGAAAAAAAAGAATGTAAACTATCTTTAAAAATTTTATATTGATTGTAGCAATGCTAATTTTTTAATACATTGGGTTAAATTTATTATTAATATTTATCCTGTTTCTTTTTACTTTTTTATATGGCTACTAGAAAATTTAAACATATATGTGGCTCAATTCCATCAAATTAGGGGATGTGCATTTGATTGATAGAATAATAGCTGATTCATATTGAGTCCTCAGCTCATGCCAAGTTGTCTTGCACGTGTGTTATTTGTATTTAAACTTTTAATCCTCATAATAACTTTTAAGGAACCGTTTCTCCAGATGAATAATTTGAGGCACAGAAAGGTCAAGAAACTTGCCAAGGGCGACAAATCTAGTGAGTGGAAGAGCAATGAGGCTTTAGAGCTGTAACTAACCCAATGGCTTTCAAACTTGAGTGTTCATCAGAATCGCCTGTAGGGCCTGTTAAAACACAGAATCCTGAGGTTCTGACTCATTTGACTGGAGTGTAACCTAAGAATGTGCATCTCTAAAAATTTCCAGGTGGCGTTAGTGTGGTGATTTGCAAACCACATTTTGAGACCAATGGGTTTAAACATTCTTAAAGTCCTCAGCCTTTTTGAACTATAGTTTCTATACCTTAAAAGTGTGGATATTTCATATACCTACCTCACATACCATAAAATTTACCATTTTAAAGTGTACAACTCACAAGTTTTTAGTATAGTCACAGTTTTGCCACTGTCATCACTAATTCCAAAACATTTCCATCTCTCCAAAAAGAAACCCAATACCTGTTAGCAGTCACTCTCCATTTCTCCTTCCACACCAGGCCCTGGCAACCACTAATATATATCTTCTTTCTCTATGGATTTGCCTACTTTGGACATTTTATACAAATGGAGTCATATAATATGTGGTCTTTGTTTCTGACTTTTTCTCCCAAGCATAACATTTCAAGATTCATACTTGTTATAGGATGTATCAGTACTTTCCGTTTTATGGTCAAAAATGTAAAATTGTATGGGCACAGCATTTCGTTTATCCATTCATCAGTTGATGCCCATTTGGGTTGTTTTTCACCTTTTGGTTATTATAAATTTACATGGATCTTGAAAACTGTGGGCCAATATCTTTGATGAATGTAGACCCAAAAATTCTCAACAAAATTTTAGCCAACCAAATCCAAAAACACAGAATAAAGATCATACACCACAACCAAGTGGGTGTCATCCCAGGTTCACAAGAATGGTTCAACATATGCAAAGCAATCAACATCGTACACCACATTAACAAAAGAAAAGTCAAAAACCACATGATCATCTCAGTAGATGCAGAAAAAGCATTTGACAAAGTCCGACATCCATTCATGATAAAATCTCTTACCAAAGTGGGTACAGAGGGAACATACCTTAACATAATAAAAGCCATTTACCACAAACCCACAGCAAATACAATACTCAGTGGAGAAAAGCTGAAAGCCCTCCCACTAAAATCTGGA
Organism: Catagonus wagneri; assembly: GCA_004024745.2. Classification (NCBI taxonomy): domain Eukaryota; kingdom Metazoa; phylum Chordata; class Mammalia; order Artiodactyla; family Tayassuidae; genus Catagonus; species Catagonus wagneri. Next base: position 4,216,016 of record PVHT020000174.1, on the reverse strand, counting down.
ACAAGACAAGGATGCTCACTCTCACCACTGTTATTCAACATAGTATTGGAAGTCCTAGCCACAGCAGTCAGACAAACAAAAGAAATAAAAGGTATCCAAATTGGAAGAGAAGAAGTAAAACTGTCACTGTATGCAGATGACATGATAGAAACCCTAAGGACTCAACCCAAAAACTACTGGAACTGATTAACAAATTCAGCAAGGCAGGATATAAGATTAACATTCAGAAATTGGTTGCATTTCTGTATACTAACAATGAAATATTAGAAAAGGAATACAAAAGTAGAATACCTTTTAAAATTGCACCACAAAAAATCAAATACCTGGGACTAAACCTGACCAAGGAGGTAAAAGACATATGCTGAGAACTATAAAACATTAATCAAGAAAATTAAAGAGGATGCAAAGAAATGGAAAGATATTCCATGCTCCTGGGTTGGAAAAATTAATATTGTAAAAACGACCATACTACCCAAAGCAATCTACAGATTCAGTGCAATGCCTATCAAATTACCCATGACATTTTTCACAGAACTAGAACAAACAATTCAAAAATTCATATGGAAACACAAAAGACCCAGAATAGCCAAAGCAATCCTAAGGAACAGAAACCAAGCAGGAGGAATAATGGTCCCAGACTTCAGGCAATATTACAAAGTTACAGTAATCAAGACAGTGTGGTACTGGTAGAAAACAGACATACAGACAAATGGAACAGAATAGAGAACCCAGAAATACACCCAGACACCTATGGTCAATTAATCTTTGACAAAGGAGGCAAGAACATAAAATGAGCAAAAGTCTTTTCAGTAAGTGGTGCTGGGAAACCTGGACAGCTGCATGCAAATCAATGAAACTAGAACACACCCTCACACCATGCACAAAAGTAAACTCAGAATGGCTTAAAGACTTAAATGTAAGACAAGACACCATCAAACTCCTAGAAGAGAACATAGGCAGAACATTCTCTGACATCAACCTTACAAATGTTTTCTCAGGTCAGTCTCCCAAAGCAACAGAAATAAAAACAAAAATAAGCCAGTGGGACCTAATCAAACCGACAAGCTTTTGCATCGCAAAGGAAACCAAAAAGAAACCCAAAAGACAACTTACAGAATGGGAGAAAATACTTTCAAATGATACCATGACAAGGGCTTAATCTCTAAAATATACAAACAGCTTATACAACTCAGAACGAAAAAGCCAGCAACCCAATTGAAAAATGGGCAAAAGACATGAATAGACATTTCTCCAAAGAAGATATATAGATGGCCAACAGCACATGAAAAAATGCTCAACGTCACTGATTATTAGAGAAATGCAAATCAAAACTGCCATGAGATACCACCAGTCATAATGGCCATCATTAACAAATAACAAATGCTGGAGCAGGTGTGGAGAAAAGGAAACCCTCCTGCACTGTTGGTGGGAATGTAAATTGACACAACCACTATGGAAAACAGTATGGAGGTACCTTAGAAAACTGTACATAGAACTACCATATGACCCAGCAATCCCACTCTTGGACATATATCCGGACAATACTTTCCTTGAAAAAGACACATGCACCCACATGTTCACTGCAGCACTTTTCACAATAGCCAAGACATGGAAACAACCCAAATGTCCATTGACAGGTGATTGAATTAGTAAGATGTGGTATATATACACAATGGAATACTACTCAGCCATAAAAAGGAACTAAATAATGCCATTTGCAGCAACATGGATGGAACTAGAGACTCTCTTACTAACTGAAGTAGGTCAGAAAGAGAAAGACAGATACCATAGGATATCACTTATATCTGGAATCTAACATACAGCACAAATGAACCTTTCCATAGAAAAGAAAATCATGGACTTGGAGATTAGACTTGTGGTTCCCAAGGGAGAGGAGGGAGGGTGGGATGGATTGGGAACTTTGAGTTAATAGTTTCAAACTATTGCCTTTGGAATGGATAAGCAGTGCTGTAGAGCACTGGGAACTATATCTAGTCACTTATGATGGAGCATGATAATGTGAGAAAAAGGAATCTATACATGTACGTGTAGCTGGGTCACCATGCTGTACAGCAGAAAGTTGACAACACTGTAAACCAGCTATAATGCAAAAACTAAAAATCTTTAGATATTAAAAAATGATGAAAATGAGATGAATGCTAGAAAAAAAAGAAAAAAGGCATTTTTGTAGACTGACAGCAATGAATATACATAGGTACTTCCTTTCCATAGAAATTCAGGTAGATGGAATATAAAACACATTATCCAAGTGTTAAATGAGGGTTGCAGTGGGGGTGAAAACATAGAATTAAAAATATCGAGGTGCATAGGGCATCCAGAAAAATGAATATTATAAATTAAGAGTTCTTTGGTATATTCTTAAAATAAGGACCCATTGACAGGATTTAGGTTCCTGGGCAGATATAACTCTGTGTTGTCACAATTGTAAAAGGAAGTTTCAGCAAGCTATCTCAGCTTAAAAACATTCTCTGCTTTGTGCCCGGTTCCACAGTCATTAGACTCATGGTTGTCCTTAGTTAATGAGTTTGATGTCTAGAGGAAAACAAATAGCTTTCTTAGTGTAAGTATTTCGCATTATAAGTTAATGAACTTTTCTGGTGACTTTATGGAACATGAGCATCTGTTAGATGAAGTTCTGTATCTAAGGACCAAGTGAGGAAGAAAATCCTAGACTAACCTTGAGTCCACTCAACTTTGCTGAGTGTAGAGATGGCACTGAAATTAGAAACCAAGCCATAGAGCCTTGGGCAGTTGTTTCAGAATCACATTTATATTTAATAAAATTCTAGTTAGGAGTTCCCGTCGTTGCTCAGTGGTTAGCGAATCTGACTAGAAACCATGAGGTTGCGGGTTCGATCCCTGGCCTTGCTCAGCGGGTTGAGGATCCGGCGTTGCTGTGAGCTGTGGTGTAGGCTGCAGACGTGGCTCGGATCCTGCCTTGCTGTGGCTGTGGCGAAGGCTGGTGGCTACAGCTCCTGTTAGACCCCTAGCCTGGGAACCTCCATGTGCCGCAGGTGTGGCCCAAATAAGGCAAAGAGACAAAAAAAAAAAAAAAATTCTAGTTAGTTACTCTCATAAGTCAAATGATAAAATTTAAAGTCAAATTCTCCTTTCCCAGTATATAGATCAAATTAACTCTTTAGCATCCAGGGCATTCTGGATAGGGATATAAGTATCTCAATAAAATGTTCGTGGTGGTTGATTTCTGAGTTGTGAAAATACCCACTGAATTTAGCAACACACATATGAAAGTTGCTGAAAAATAAATATTACCCACAAATAGGAACTCAGTCAACACTTTTCCTTATTATTTCTTCTAAATTTCACTCTCACAAATAAGATCTGAAAACCAGAGGGCGTCATCCCACAATTTCAGACTAGGGACCATGACTGGAAGATTTTTATATAATTATTTGCATTTACAACTTTCTCCATGCTTATTACATTCTTTTCTGGTGTCAGCATACCTACAGTACTTATACTAAACTTTTAAGGCAGAAATGGTGTTCATGTCTATACACATGACAAAAAAGTACCAGGGAATACTTGACCCACTCACAGTCACAGAAATGAGAAGAGAGAGGAGTCCCTAGGGACAGACATATTAGGAACAGCATTAAAGAGAAAAGAAATGCAGGCTATAGAATACAGTCTTACAACTTTCAAGGCACATATTATTGAACTCAAGCACAGATCCTGATGAATTTATTTTCCATAAACTTCTTATCAGTAGCTACCATGAGTCATGTCTTTATCAGCATGAGTTCCACAGGCCTACATGAGGGACAAAAGGAGCACTTATAAATTACCTTGGGCCAGAGACTGGACCTGGTAGTTTCCACAGAAGAATAGCCTGCTTGTCTCCTGTTGGTCCCAACAGGTGAGATTCTCTTGAACGAGGCACTGATAGCTAAAACCTTAAGAACAACAGATACCAAAGAAGTGATGACCATACCCTACTCCAGCTGCCTAGTTTCTGGCGTAGACCTAATCAGGTCTCCTTCCAGAACCCATAGTTGCCATTACTGTCTTGTGACTTCTTCTGATTATATGTAGGATTGTTTCCACACTCATATCTGTAACTGAATTGAACAGCTGATTGCCTCATTCCACCTCATATTAGCTGATGAGATCAGGCAATGAATGGCACGTTAGCTCCAAGGGTTCAGGTATGGCGAGCAGAAGTAAAGCAAGCACAAATGTGAAAGCCAGCACCTAGGGTCTTATGAAAATAACATATTTTTTTAGGATATTAGAAAAGCAAGCTGTAGTTAGCTTAATTCTGAATTCTGGGGCTGATCCTAAGCAAAGCAAAATTCCCCATGTCCTGGGCAGAGCAAGTGTGCACATGTGGTAAGCCTTGATGTCTTCCCCCTAGGCAATCACTTCTCTTATGTTAGAACAGTAGAGCCAGGTTGCCAAGGAGTTTCCCCTCGCTTCGAGGGGCTGATTCATGAAACAGTGACTTGCTGGGTTGCCCTGTGTCCTGGATTTTAAAAACTGAGCAGGAGCCAGGGTGTGGATTGTCTATGCAGTTCTGCCCCCCAGCTTGTGTCAGCATGTCCTGGTATTTATGCAAAGTATAAGTACGTGCTCATTTGTGTGAAGAAAATCTAACAAAGGAATAAAATCATATTAGGCCTCTTCATTGACAGGAAAGTTAAATCTTCTGGTCAGCTGTTGAAATGAATGAAAATTGATTGTTTTTAAAAAGCTCTGCTATTAAAATGATAGCCCTAAATAATTCTGTATATGCACTATCTGTTTATTTCATTTCATTAAACTATATAGACCTCCCACATGGTAGCATTTTATGTTTTACAAATGTAAAAATGACTTTTTAAAGAATATAATTAATCAGTAATAAGCTATATAAAAATAGTCCTGAATTTCTCAATCTCTATTCATAATGGCAGAATAGGAAAAGTCTGATTTATTGCACTTCCACGATAAACTCATTACCTTTGAATTTTTAAAAAATGCTGTTCTTTCTCTATCCTTGGAATTTTTAAAGAAACATGAGAAAAGAGAAATAGAATATACTTTTTAAGGAGTTTGTTCAAAGCCAAATCCTTCCATGCTCTTATGTTTTATAGTTTAAATAAACTTTATTTTTTAGAACAGTTTTAGATATACAGGAGAAATTTGAGGATGGTATGGAGAATCCCATATATCCCACATCTAGTTTCCTCTATCATTAACGCCTTACCTTAGTAAGTATATTTTTCACAATTAATGAGCCATTATCGATAAATTATTATTAAAGTCCATACTTTATTCAGATTTGCTTAGTTTTTACCTAACAGTTTTCTTCATTTTAGGATCCTATCCAGGATATCACATTACATTTAGTCATCATGTCTCCTTAGGCCTTTCTTTGACAGTGACAATTACTTAGACTTTCTAGATTTTTAATGACCTTGACAGTTTTGAGGAGTACCTAGGTATTTGGGTTTAGCTATATCTATATCTATCTTAGTATTTTATAGAATGTCCCTCTTTTGAGATTTTTCTGATATTGTTGCCGTAATTAGACTGGGATTACCATCTTTGGGAGCAAGACCTTAGAGATAATGTGCCATTTTTATCCCATGACATCAAAGGTGCTCTCAACATAACTTATCACTTTTGATGTTGACCTTGATCACCCTAGCTGTGATAATGTTTGTCAGGTTACATGCTCTTCTGAAATATTATTTAATTATATGGAATTATATCTTTATTATAAATTATTGAGTTCAATTTTAAACATAATTTATCCAAGTAGTAGTAGAACTAGAATTAGCTACACAGGTTACAATGCATAAGAGATGACATCGTGTATTTAGGAGAGTGATAGGAAGAGGAATTACACAACAGAAAAACTGGTTTAGTGGGTTTTAAAGTTAATCATGTGCACGATTCTTATGGAGCAGGTTGATACTATCAGTTCTTCACTAGCATATTTTACTTTGGAAAATACGTTGCAGTCATACTTTGGTTATTTTCCCTGCAACATTCCTAATAAGGAAGCAAAGCGGGACTTTGTTTATTCACGTTCAACAAATAAAGAGCGAGCTTTGGAGTCAGGGAGACTTGTGTTTGATTTTGAGCCTAGCCACTTTCTACCGTGTGATCTTTGGAAAAACTCTTTGGAGTACCTGGTTTATAAAAGGGGGAAGTGACTATATGTACAAGAATACAAAGAAGTAATGTGAAGTAGGTTGGGTGAGGAGGCATGGATTACTACAAGGTGGAAATATGAATTCCATGGCTTTTATATATCCATAAACACGTTTGTTCTTAATGCCCATATGCTTCACGGCACAACAGAAAATATGAAGCAGATATTTTACTAATGCCTCCGGTGTGTTGGAGAGACTCAAGCCCGCTAAGTAATCATCTTATTATCTTGCAGTTAGGTGAATTCGATTTCAAGAACTCAGGATTTGGAGTCCAAAAACCTGAGTTTATATCCTGCATCTGTTACTTTCTACTGTGTGGCATTGAGCATGTTACTTAACTTCTCTTAGGCTTGCTGTCGTTGTCTATGAAATAACTATAATATGAGGATTAAATAAAAGCATCTAGCACATCAATGAATATTAATTACATCTGAATTTTAATCAACTTTGAAAAAACTAAGTTAACTTGCCTTGAAATAACTAGCAGAAAGCTATAGGGCATTCTTAGCTACACTTTCTGTGAAGGAATTGGACTCATAATGTCCTAAAGAAGGCCATTATTTTGACATTTTGTTTAAGGCTTGTTCTTAATTTGACTCAGTTATTTTAGGCAAGAATGTTTTCAAAAGACCTAAGTGATGTTATTAACAAATGGGTTACATCTTCTCTTCACAGAGTTAAGCCTCTAATTATACCTTGAGCTGATTTATTAGTACTGCAGGCTTAAACATTTCCTAACTATTAAGACTGACTACAGACTCAGGATAACTGTCCACATGCAAGGGATCTGAGTGGCAAAAACACCGCAGAGGAAGAGGTGATACTTGGTGAATTAGTCACAAGGAAAGGCTCAGAGAAAGGTATTAATTAGGGTAATAGGAAATTATAACAAGTAAAATATGAGTTAAGTATCAGTGTATTTCCCTTAAGGACATACTTCCTATGATAGGAGGGAAGAATCTTCTAAAGGAGGTGATTAAAACATCCAAGCTTAAGACCTTTAAAACGAGACTGAACAGAGTCCTTCTGAACATACCAGAAAGAAGAATCCTGCCCCACCTGGGGGAGGAGGATGGTGGTGGGTGATCCAGTACCCCTTTGCACTGCTAAGGACTTTGAATGTTGATCTCCCCAGTAACTGAATGAATTGCAAACCATTAGGTACACAGTTGCCTCTCTTGAATTGTATAGCTGCCATTCCTGTGGTCACTGTTTCCTTTTGGAGCAACCTTCCAGTATCACTGCTATTGACATAAAACCTCTATAAATCTACCTCTGTTTTTCAGATCCAATACATATATTTTCATTGTTCTTCCAGCAAAGGAAATTTTATTTCTCAAGATACATAGGTTTAATATTAATTTCAGTTTCCTCAAAAGGAAGACAATTTTTCAAATGCAAGACTGACCTTCATTTTCTCAGACATTGTTTTTTCATTTCTTGTTGAATAGTAAGGATAAGCTTCATCTCTCAGGAACTGCACCAGTGGATATGTATTTAAGGAATGAGTAATTGTTAACAACTATCACTATTCCAAGTCCAATAAGGAGAGAATGCACAGAGACCTATAGTCTTACCTTCAGCATATTTATGCCCCGCTTGTAGTAATTACAACTGGGTTGATCTGTATCTCAGGCAGCACTGAGTCATAGCACTTCTTCTAGCCCATTCCAGTTTGAATTGTCTGTCCCCCCACCCCAAGGCCATAAGCAAACTAGATGGCCACCTATGTGAAGTGATTTCAGAGATCCTGAAAGGTCCCCTTTACCTGCCTGCTTGGTGATATCTCTGACAGGAATCATTCTTTAATCAGCATCAAGGTGTGGCACTTTCTCTCCACAATCTTCACCACCCACCTCTTCGCCCTGCTCCTGCCCTACTGTCCACTTCTCCATCTCTCCTCCTCTTCCTGTCACTTGCCCCAAAATAGTTTGCTTTGCACCTTTATTTCATTTAATAGCCAAGTCTTATAAAATCCACTTCTGAATCTCTCTGAAATTATCTAATTTTTCCAACTACTTTAGTTTGATCCACACTCATCTCGCTCCTGGATTATTACAACAACCTCCTGAATTGGTCTTCTTGCTTCTTTTCTTGTCTTCCTTTAATATATGGTCCATAGAATAGACCAGGTGATCTTTTTTTAAATTAATTTATTTTAAAAGATTTAAAACAGGAGAATGTGGAGAAAAGGGAACATTTGTGCACTATTGGTGGGAATGTAAATTGGTGCAGTCACAATGGAAAACAGTATGGAAGGTCCTCAAGAAATTAAAAGTAGAATTACCATATGATTCATCAGTTCTGCTTCTGGGTATTTATCTGAATGAAATTAAAAAAGTAATTCAAAAAGATATAGGTACCCCTGTGTTCACTGAAGCATTATTTCAATAGTCAAGACATGGAAACTACTCAAGTGTCCATTGATGGATGAATGAATATAGAAAAAATATATGTTATATGTTATATATAACTTATATAATTATATAACACTGTATATACATAGTAAACAAGAAGGAAATCCTACTATTTGTAACAACATAAACCTTGAGGGCATTATGCTAAGTGAAATAAGTCAGACAGAGAAAGGCAAATACTATATGATCTTTCTTATATGTAGGATATGAAAAAAAAAACTAAACTCTTAGATACAGAGAATAGATTGGTAATTACCAGAGGGGGAACAAAATGGGTGAAGGCAATCAAAAGTACAAACCACCAGTTATGAGATAAACAATTTCTGGGGAAGTAATTTACAGCATGGTGACTGTAGTTAATGATATATTTTATATTTGAAAGTTACTAAGGAAGTAGATCTTAAAAGTTCTCGTCCTCAAAAAATTTTTTAGCTATGTGTGGTGATGGATGTTAACTGGACTTGTATCAGTCATTGCACAATATATACAAATATTGAATTATTCTGCTGTATACCTAAAACTAATATAATGTTACATTTCAATTATATCTCAATTTAAACAAAACCCCAGACAATAATTTAATTATGCCATGACCCTCTTTGAAGACACTGTTTACTTCCATGCTTCCTTCAAGGTGAGTTTCAGCTCACATTATACACAGCTTTTCTCTCCAGAGTTATATCCCTGCTCTCTGTTTCACATTCAAAGCCCCAGCCACACTGAATTGTGTGCAGCTTTCTAAGTATGCTGGCTCTTTCTTCCTCATCTTAGCTCCTATACCCTAATGCTTTCTAACAATCCTTTTTCATCTGAATAATTCACTCATCACACTGATTTAACCACAGGCAACTTTTTCTCCAAATATCTTTCCTGAGTCACACAAGACAGGATGAAATATCTATCCTGTACATACACCTGCATCCCCTCTGCTCATCTCTCTGCAGCTCTATCACACTCTAATATTCCCTAAGAGATTGTCATGTTGGACAGGGACTAGGTCGTTTTCCCTTTGTTATCCCCAACACTTACTTCAATGCTTGGCACCTAGTAAATACCAAGTAAAACTTTGTTGAATCAATAAATGCACAACAAATCTTCCCTTGAGAGAAATAACACATTGATTCAATAGCATAAAAGGGTGACAAGTTAGGGAAGATTACCTAGGGAGCTTTGCGAAGGAGATGTGATTAGGACTGGGGAGAGAGTTGGCATTTGGGGTGCGAGGAACTGTTGTGGACAAAGGTATCTAATGAGACTAGGAAAGGGCTATTTGTGAAATATTGAAGAGTCTGGCTTTGTTAAAATGGAGGATATATGTTGAGGAAATGAAGAATGCCAAATTGTAAAGTGTTTTGAAAGACAGGAAGGAGCCTTTAGATACAGAGTATTTGGGAATTGTGACCCATTTGTGATTTTAGAGATGAGTGACATGATAATACTAGTGTTTAAGGAAGATTAATATGGGAAGTATATACAGGAAACATTGGACAGGATAATTCTATGTTCATCAAAAGCAGCTAAAAGATTGTTGTTCCATAGCATAAGGGGATGCAGTAGGTTATATTACTATTTTTAACATTCAGTCCTCTCTCTGCCACCCTTCATCTCCTACCCCTTGGTTCTGGCCTTGACCATATGTCTTGCTTTGGCTCATACAATGTTAGTGAACTCAAAAAGCACTTATATGATTGAACTTGTTTTTGCCATCACCAAGAGAAGAGCATGTCTTGGCTAGCCTAGAGAGAGAGAACTGGAGCATAGTTGAGCCTCTGTTAACCCCAGGCAGCCCACAAACTTTACATGATAAATATTTGTTTTAAGCTAAGTTTCGGGGTGTTTTGTTATGCAGCAGCAGTAATTGATACGGGGATAAGGATGTCATGGTAGTATAGAAAGGGGGGAGGGAGTGATTATGACATACTTTGTTTTTCTCTTTAGGGCCACACCCTCAGCTTATGGAAGTTCCCAGGCTAGGGGATTAATAAGAGCTACAGTTGCTGGCCTACATCACAGTCACAGCAATGTGGGATCTGAGCGGTGTATGCGACCTACCTATGCTAAAGCTCACAGCAATGCCCGATCCTTAACCCACTGAGCAAGGCCAGGGACTGAACCCACATTCTCATGGATACCAGTCAGCTTTGTTAGCCACTCAGTCACAGTGGGAACTCCTGTGACATACTTTGAAGGGCAAATTAATAGGTTGAAATAGGTTCTGATCATAATGAAATAAATTTAGATGTCAGAAATGCAGAAGAATAGCTTTAAAAGCCTTTTTCCTTTATTGAATAAGTTGAGAATATCTGAACAAGAAAATCTGAAATAAATGAAAAACGTTATTATTCCTAAGAAGTTGTTACTTAGGTATATTCTTTCTCTTTGGAAGTAGATTTATTTTTTGTTCAGTGAGTGTGTGCTTTGTGCATTTGCGTTTGCAAAGGCCCTTATTGGGTGAAATCCTTCTTTTGGAAAGTAGACTTGTCAATTAGTTATCTATTTACAAAGGAGGGAGGATGATGTCACCATTGACACCATTTATTCATACCATTTATTCGTGTGAATTTGCTTAAGTGTAGAATGCAAATAAAATATCATTTTCTGAATACTATCTTGCAGCTTTTCACTATGGGAGAAAATAAAAACTGTAGTTTCTGGTAATTATTTTTTTTCCTTTTGTAGACTGTTAGGTAATTTGGAGTGACTAATCTGGCTGTCTTTACTCAGTCATCTGGCTTTCTTCTGGCAAGAAACGTGTTAACAGTAGAAATCAGAGGGGACATTACAATTAGAAGAGCAAAAAAGGAACCATATAACACTTTACTTATAAGAATCACTTACTGTTATTGGGGAAATTACATTGCAGCACTTTATTTATTTATTTATTTATTTATTTATTTATGTCTTTTTAGGGCTGAACCCACAGCATATGGAATTTCCCGGGCTAGGTGTCGAATTGGAGTTGCAGCTGCTGGCCTGTACCATAGCCACAGCAACACAGGATCTGAGCTGTGTCTGAGACCTATACCACAGCTCATGGCAACACTGGATCCTTATCCCACTGAGTGAGGCCAGGGATCAAACCTGTGTCCTCATGTTTACTAGTCAGATGTTTCTACTGAGCCATGGCAGAAGTTTTGCAACACTTTAATTTTGGAGTCAAATCAGCCAGCCTTGTCTAGACATAATCCTCTAACCGAGTAGGAAGGTCTTTCTCTTTGCCCTTCCATCGAACTTCCTGCTGTAAATCCTCTTTTACCTGAGTCCCCCTGTGTAGATTCATGTTGCTGTAGGCGAGCAATTTCTGATTATTTTACAGGCAGGGAGGGTAGAAAGGAAGGAGAGAGAGAGGGTGGGAGAAGAGAGAGACATAAAGAGAGAGAGAAAAGAAGGAAAGAAAGAGGGAAATGAGTGAGAACTTCTCTGCAGTGTTATTAGAAGCCAGTACATGTGATTGAGGTATGTGTTTTTCAGGGCGCATCATACCATCTTGCCCTGACTGTATTCTTCTAACAGCTAAACACCTTAGCACAAAACTGCCACCTCAAGTCTATGAGATTCTCTTTTTTATCATTGTCGAGGTAAGACTTCCTGACTGAAAGATTTAGCCTTAACATATTTCTGGTCAGAAATGTTTTTCTTAGATACATTTTATAAGCGAGGACTGGAATAAAGTTGGGAGTATCCAGAAAGTGCTTGGCTGGTTCTGTCAAGAGAGCAAGCTAGCTCTAATCCCCTGGCCCACTCCTGGGGATGCCCAAAGAGAAAGAAAACGATTGTATGATTGAATCTTAGAACCTGACATTCAAACTGTACAAACTCTTGGGAGGACAGCGGGAGGTTACGTCAGGTGTGAGGGGCTGAGCAGCCCAGAACAGAGAACCATTCTGTGCTCTGGATCATAGTCAGGTGAGGAAGAGTTCTCTGTCTTGGATGGAAAGTGGTAAAATTCACAAACAGGAGACCAGCCCTTAAGTATTCTTCTCTCCTTTCCCCTTTCCTCTCTCTCATGGAATAGGTTATTGCAGTTCAGAGAGGCGGCTCTTGACAAAGAATAGTGCCACAGGCCAAAGCATAGGAAGATTTCACAGCAGGCCACCCAGTTGGTAGGGAGAGCAAGCACAGTGAGTGACAGAAGGGTAACTTACAACACCGCAGTCATTATTCCCCAATGCCAAATACACTCTCATGGGTACTAGACAGAGCCTAGGCTTTTGCTACTTCAGCTTGGAAACATTTCCAGCAAAGTGTAATTTTTTGAGGTGCAAGCCTTTTAAAAGATAAACTGAACAGCTTGCACTAGATGAAGCACAATTGCTTTCTTTTTATTTACTTCCGTTCTGATCTTTATTATTTCCCTCCTACTGCTGACTTTGAGCTTTATTTTTCTTTTTAAAAATATGCTTAAAGTATAGGTTAGGTTGTTTATTTGAGATTTTTCTTGTTTCTTGAGGTAGGCCTGTATCACTATAAACTTCCCTCTTAGAACTGCTTTTACATCCCAAAGATTTTGAAAAGTTGTGTTTTTATTTTCATTTGTCTCGAGGTTTTTACTTTCTCTTTAATTTCTTCATTGATCCATGGCTATTTTAATAGCATGTTGTTTATTCTCTATGTGTTTGTGGTTTTTTTCCATTTTATTTCCTAAATAAAATGGAAAATTTTAGTTTCATACCATGGTGGTCAGAAAAGATAGTTAATATAATTTCAACTTTCTTAAATTTTTTGAGACTTGTGACTAGCATACGATCTATCATGGAGAAAGTTCTGTGTACACTTGAAAATTGTTCGTATACTGCTGTTTTGGGATGGAATGTCCTGTAGATATCTTATAAGTCTCTCTGATCTAAGGTATCAATCAAAGCCACTGTTTCTTTATTGAGTTTCTGTCTGGATGATCAATCCATTGATGTAAGTGGTGGTGTTAGTGTCCGCTACTATTATTGTATTTCTGTGAATTTCTCCCTTTATATCTGTTAATATTTGCTTTATATATTTAGGTGCTCCTATATTTGGTGCATATATGTTTATAAATGTTATATCCTCCCATTGGGTTGACCCCTTTATCATTTTGTAATGCCATGTTTTATCTTTTATTATAGAATTTGTTTTAAAATTTAATTTGTCTGATATGAATATTGCTACCTCAGCTTTCATTTTCATTTGCATGGAATATCTTTTTCCGTCCCCTCACTTCAGTCTGTGTGTGTCTTTAGCTCAGAAGTGAGTCTCTCGTAGCAGCAAATACTGGGTTTTGTTTTTTATCCAATCAACCACCCTATGTCCCTCCCTCCCTTCCTTCCTTCTCCTTCCTTCCTTTCTTTCTTTCTTTCTTTCTTTCTTTCTTTCTTTCTTTCTTTCTTTCTTTCTTTCTCCCTTCCTTCCTTCCTCCTTCCTTTCTCTTTCTTTCTTTCTTTCTTTCTTTCTTTCCTTCCTTCCTTCCTTCCTTCCTTCTTTCTTTCCCTTCCTCCTTCCTTCCTTCCTTCCTTCTTTCTTTTTTTTTAACTAAACCCATGTCATGTGGATGTTCCTGGGCCAGGGATTGAACCTGCACCAGAGCAGTGACCCAAGATGCTGCAGTGACAGTACTGGGTCTTTAATTCACTATGCCCAAGAGAACTCTCACTTTATATCTTTTGACTGCAGCATTTAGTCCATTGACATTTAAAGTAATCACTGATAGGTATGTACTTATTGCCATTTAGTTACTTGTTTTCCGGTTGTTTTTGTTTTCTTTTTCTCTCTTCTTTCCTTCTTCTTTTAATCTCTTCCCTTGTGGTTTGGTGATTTTCTTTAGTGTTATGTTTGGGTTCCTTTTTTTTTTTTTTTTTGCTTTTAATTTTTAGGGCCTCATTCACAGCATATAGAAGTTCGCAGGCTGGGAGTCGAATTGGAGTTATAACTGCTGGCCTACATCACAGCCACAGCAACATGGAATCTGAGTTGCATTTGTGACATACACCACAATCACAGCAATGCCGATCCCTAACCCACTGAATGAGTTCAGGGATCAAACCCATGTTCTCATGGATTCTAGTTAGGTTCATTACCACTGAGCAACAGTGGGAACTCTGGTTCCTTTCTCTTTAATGTTGTATATCTATTGTAGGTTTTTGATTTGTGGTTACCTTGAAGTTCATATATGTCAGGCTGTAACTAGATCTATTTGTTATAAACTTGACAGTCATTTAAATTCAAACGTTTTCTAAATGACCTATTTTTTACTCCCTCTCCACCACATTTTGTGATTTTGATGTCAAATTTTAACTCTTCATGCTTACCCTTTAACTGTTTATTGTAGCCATAGTTGATTTTACAGTTTTTGTCTTTGAACCTTTGTACTAGCGCATTTAATTGGTTGATCCACTGCCTTTGCTATATATTTACCTTAACCAGTGAAATTTTGCACTCTTATTTTTTTTTAATTTCTTGTTATAGCCTTTTTCTTTTTCACTTAAAGAAGATCTTTAAAGATTTCTTATAAGGTCAGTTTAGTGGTGATGAACTCTTAGTTTTTGCTTGCCTGGGAAACTTTTAATTTCTCCTTCCTTCTGTTCTGAATGATAACCTTGCTGGGTATCCTCTGTTGTAGATTTTTTTTTTCCTTTCCAAACCTTAAATATATCATTCTACTCCCTTCTGGCTTGTGAAGTTTCTGCTGAAAAATTAGCTGATAGCCTTATAGGGATTCCATTATATGTGACCCTTTGTTTTTCTCCTGCTCCCTTTAAAATCCTCTCTTTACATTTTACCATATTAATTATGATATGTCTTGGTATGGTTCACTTTGGGTTCATCTTGTTGGGGCTCTCTGTGCCTCCTTTGCCTGGATATCTGTTTCCTTCATCAGATTCAGGACATTTTCAGCCATAATTTCATCAAATACATTTTCTACCTTTCTATCTCTCTTCTCCTTCTGGGACCCCTATAATGCACATGTTAGTATGTTTGATGTTGTCTCAGAGGTCCATTAAACTATCTTCATCTTTTAAAATTTGTTTTTCTTTTCTGCTGATTGATTTCCATTGTTCTAACTTCCATTACTCTATCTTCACTTATGTGTTCTTCTGTATCATCTATGTGCTATCAATTCCTTTCAGTTTATTTTTCATTTCAATTTATTGTATTCTTCAGCTCTATTAGTTCTTTTTTGTAATTTTTAGTTCTATGAAGTTCTCACTGTGCTCCTATCTTCTTTCCCCAAGTTCAGTTAGGACTTTTATTACTGTTGCTCTGACTTCTTTATTAGGTACAGTATTTATCTCTCTGGCATTAGGGTTTTTTCCTGGAGTTTTATCTTGTTCTTTCATTTGGAACATATTTCTCTGACTTATTAATTTGTTTGACTTTCTCTGTTTCTCTCTGTGAAATTAGGCAAAATTGCTACCTGTCCTAGTCTTGAAGGTGTGTCCCTGTGTGGGAGCATCCCTGTGCAGTCTGCCCAGTACCTTTGGTGGGAAAGATGGATTAAGGGAGCACGTGTCACATCTTCTCCAGGGGTGTGCTGGCAGCTGCTGCCTTGGTAGGTGGTAGGCTGGAGATGGAGGGACTAGAGCTGGGGCCAGGTTTGATCTGGGTCAGGCTTAATAGCAATTGCTGCCTTATCAGGGGGTAGGACTGAGGCCCAAGGTGTAAAAGTAGGAGCTCTGAGGTTATTGGGCTTCACCTGGGTTTGATGGCAGTCTCTACTTTGATTGGGAGCATGGCCAGGCCCAAAGGGTTGAAGTTGCACTTCTGAGCTGACTATAGGTCTCTGCCTTGTTCAGAGGCTGGGTTGCATGCTCTTTGAAAACGGAGTCTCTGTTTCTTATAGCCCTCCAGTAAGCCCCACTAGTTTTCAAACTGGCTAAGGAGGCTTGTCTTCCTAGTGTTGGATCCCAGAGCTAGGGTGCCTAATATGGGGCTTGAACCCCTCGGTCTTTATGGAGGATCTCCTACCTGTGATATCCCTCTCCTCTTCTGTGTCACCCGCTAGGTGCGTGGGTCTCAACTAGTTCACTTTTCCCCTCCTACCAGACTGCATTTGTTTTTTCTTTACAACTTTGGTTATTAAAGAGATTTTCTTCTAGTCTTCAGGTCATTCTCAGCAAGAGTTGCTGTATATGTAGTTGTAGTTTTCATGTATTTGTAGGAGGAGGTGAGCTCCCACAAATGAGCTCTGGGGAGGTGAGCTCAGAGTCTTCCTACTCTGTCATCTTGATCTGGCCTCAGTGTGCATATTCTTTTAAAGCATGAATGGGGAGGTCCCGTCATGGCTCACCAGAAATGAATCCAACTAGGAACCATGAGGTTGAGGGTTTGATCCCTGGCCTCACTCAGTGGGTTAAGGGTCCGGCGTTGCTGTGAGCTGTGGTGTAGGTTGCAGATGCGGCTCTGATCCCGTGTTGCTGTGGCTGTGGTGTAGGCCGGCAGCTATAGCTCTAACCCTAGCCTGGGAACCTCTGCATGCCGCAGGTGTGGCCCTAAAAAGTTAAAAAAAAGAAAAGCCATGAATGGAATGGTCTCAAAATGTGACTATGTCATAAAGGAAGAAAATTCCTCAGAGAACTCAAAAAATGAACATTACACATATTATATTTTCTCTCCATAATGAAATAAATTTGGATGTTAAAAAGGTAAAATAATAGCTTTAAAAATGTTATGTGTGTGGAAACTATATATACATATACATATGTGTGTGTATGTGTGTGTGTGTGTGTATATATATATATATATATATATATATAGCTAAACTCTTAGGTTAAAGAATCAATCGTAAGAAAATTTATAAACATAGAAAGCACTACATATCAGAAACTCTGGGATATAGCTGGGATATAGCTTGTAGTGTGAAGCTCCAAATAAAGATTCAATATTATGTTCTGCTTTGATATCTGAAACTGAGAGGGCTTCAAAAGACCTACCCATAAGTTCACCTACTCTCACTAAATATGATACAGTGGGGAAGGCTTCCCACCTGGCTAGTTCTCCTATCTTTGGGACTAGCTGCACCTCACTTGGTCCTCAACCAAATGGGTTTCACTCCTTTGGCAGACCAGAAATTACTTAAGCAAGCTAATAATATCCTCCTGTGGGAACCAAGGGTCACCTTTCCCTCTTGTTCATACAAAGGCTGCCTCCCCCAGCTCCTGTATGTTCACTGTGTTCCTGAGTACAACCCCTGTAGCCCCCCCAGGGCTGTGTGATAGCCTCTTCTCCTGGGTTGTGAGTTTATGTGACTGATATGCTGCTGTTAATCTCATACATGCAATGTCAGGACTCTTGGGTTTGGCTGTCACATACCATTTAGTGGGAGAGAGTATCCTCTCTTACCAATGGGGGTAACTAGAAGGGAATCAAAACATAGTTAATGTGGCATATATAGGAAACTCAAAATATTTAAATGTATTTATCAGAAAACAAGAAAGTATGAAACAAATGAGTGTAAAATTCAAGGAAGCTAGAAAAGGGGCAGTGGAGTAAACGCAAAGAAAATAAGGGAAGAGGGACTATTAGAGATAATGTTAAAAAAAGAAATATAGAATAGCAACAAAATATAGGTAAAATATATAAATTTTGAAAAAAACATGAAATGTATAATTGGCCCAAGAAGAAATAGAAAAGTTTAATAGACTAATATAATTAAAAATTTTTGGTGATCAAGGCATTTTTACAATTTTACAGTAGAATTTTACTGAATTATTAAAGAACTGTTAAACTTTATATGAGTTATTCCAGAAAATAGAAAAGGAAAGTAGCCTAAGTAATTTTACAAAGCTAGTAAAACTTAGATTCCAAACCAAGATGAAACCAACATAAGAAACGATATTACTTATGAATAGAGATGAGAAAATTCTAAATAAAATTATTTGCTAATAAAGTCAAGCAAATTATTTTATTTAGTCTGAGATCTACACCACAGCTCATGGCAACGCCAGATTTTTTTAACCCACTGAGCAAGGCCAGGGATCAAACCTGCGTCCTCATGGATACTAGTTGGGTTCGTTACCACTGAGTTAGTACAGGAACTTCCAAGCAGTATATCTTAAAAGGCAATAGTATCATGATAAAAAAGTTTTTCTCTTGAGAATACCAAAGTGGTTTGCATAAGAAAATCTATATAAGGGACTTGAAAAAAGTTTGTTATTCAAATAGCTGTGCATAAAGAATTTGACAAAGACTGTTTTTGAAAACTGCCACTGGAAGGAAAAGTGTTCCCTTGATAAAGCCTATCTCCTAAAATTTATAGCCAACATCTTACTTTGTAGAGAAACTTTGAAGTTTGGCTGTAATGGTCATCATTATTAGATATAATACCAGAAGTTCTGGCCAAACAAATAGTGTTAGAATACAAAATAATAGGTATAGGATTAGAGTGGAATAAACAACTACCGTTTTTCATATCTACATTAAAAAAAACTCAAAGGAGTTGGCAGACAAAATATTTAAGTATTAGAAGTATTGAGAAAGTTCAGCAAGTTTGCCAAATAAAATTAGCTTAAAAATTTCAACCAGCAATAATTAGCTAAAACTGTTAATAGAAAGGAGATATGATTTATGGTAGCAATCAAAACTATAGTGTCTAGGAACTGACTTGCCTATGTAATACATAAGACCTCATGGAAAAATTTAGAGCTCTAGTAAGAATGTAAAAGAATATAAATAGATAAAATGACAACATAATATTTTTCTCATGATATTGACCTGAAAATGTTAACGAAATTCCAGCAGTATGTTTTTAGGAATTTAACCAACTGATTACAAGATGTATATGGAGGAACAAAAGTCCCCAAATTAGGAGTTCCCATCGCGGCTCAGCAGAAAGGAATCTAACTAGTATCTACAGGACATAGGATCAATCCCTGGCCTCGCTCAGTGGGTTAAGGATCTGGCATTGCTGTGGGCATTGCTGTGAGCTGTGGTGTAGTTTGCAGACACGTTTCAGATCAGGCATTGCTGTGGCTGGGGTGTAGGCCAGTGACTGTAGCTCCGATTGGACCCCTAGCCTGGGAACCTCCATATGCCGCGGGTGCAGACCTTAAAAAAAAAAATGTCCCCAAAATTATTAGGACAATTTTTAAATAGAATAGCAAGACTGGGTGACTCAACTTAGGCAT
Source organism: Catagonus wagneri (assembly GCA_004024745.2). NCBI lineage: Eukaryota > Metazoa > Chordata > Mammalia > Artiodactyla > Tayassuidae > Catagonus > Catagonus wagneri. The sequence goes on along the minus strand of PVHT020000174.1, from coordinate 4,196,321 downwards.
TAAGATACGCTCCTGACCTTAGCAATAAAAACAATGTGGTATTGGTACGAGAACAGACAAAGAAAGACACCGGTGTAATTGAACATAGAGCTTCTAAACAACCATAGATAAATAAAACTTAGTTTATGATTAAAGAAGCATGATAAATCAGTAGAAAAAAATAAATTTCTAACATATTATTCTGGCTATGTTGATTTTCTGTGTGAAGAAGAGTAGAGTGGCTCTCAATACCATACACAAAGACAAACTCTGAATGAGTTAAAACCCAAAAAAATGCAAGGTTAAGCTATAAAGCTAATGTGTTGAACATAAAGGAATATTTTATAACTGTATCCTAAGGAATGGCTTCTTGGATCAAAAAAGCAAAAATACCTACTGCCTGAAATTGGTGGCTATACTTATTTAAAATTTAAAATTTCTGGAGTTCTCTGGTGATGCAGAGGGTTAAGGATCCAGCATTGTCACTGCTATGACAGTTGGGTCATAGCTGTGGTGCAGGTTTGATCCCTGGCCCCAGAACTTCCATATACTGGAAATAAAACCAAAATAAAATTTAAGAATTTCTGTTTAGTGAAGGATACCTTGGACAAAGCTAACAGAAATGTCATTGGAAGAAAATATTGACTAGCTCTAAAGGTGGAATAAATTGAAAGCTTCTCTATCAACTACAAACACGGAAATGCAGAAAAAAAAGAACCATGGCTGTAGAAGCAATTCACAAAATGAAAACTCCAATGACTAATAGATGCATGAAGAGATGCTCAACCTCACTGGTAATCAGAGAAAAAATAGAAAATTGAAACAACCATTAAATATCATATTTTACTAATCTGAGAAGCAAAAATCAGAAATAAGATAATATCAAATGTTGGTAAGATCTAGGCACAAACAGGAAGCAGGAAAACTAGACGTAGGGATGGAAACAGGAAGAGCCAACAGGAGAGTAGTCTATTACTGCTTATGTTTAAAAAATATATGGATATAGATATGTAGATATATTCTATTGTTTCCTATAAATCACATTCCTGAGTTTCTCAGAAAATATTCTCACAAATCCATAAATAGTTCCATATGAGGTGGTGTGTGATAAGAGTCAGAGGCAACCCAGGTGCAACTACTAAGAGAATACATAAATAAAATGTAGTAAATGCACGCTTGGAATACCTTACAGCAGTTAGAAATGTGCCATGGATATACATACAGCAATGTGGATAGATCTCAAAAACATACTGTTGAGTGATAAAACAAATGTACATATTAATGCAGTTTTCAAAGATATGTGCAATACAAGGACATATTAAACAAATTAGAATGTCTGTCTGTTGGTAAATAGAGTGGGCATTGGGGTTGAAAGGGGAAAATAAGAAATAAAACAAGAGAACATATCTCCATAGAACCAGGAACTCAAGAGTATAATAAACAGAATCGTATTTCCAGAGTCCAAAAGAAAAAGTAAGTCCCAGTGCCTTATTCTCTAATTGTTCATTACAAACTCTCCCATAATCTGAAAATAATAGGATGTAAACACACACACATACACACACACCCTGAAAAAAGCACCCACCCCCAAAATAATTTTTAAATCCTTAACTGGAAGGATTTATTTTTGTGTCTAACAACTAGTCAAATCAGTTAAGCCAATTGAACTGGTTTGTGCTTTTATTTTCCTCTTCTTACACACATTTCTTTACATAGTCAGTCAGTACCACATCCCCATATCAGTTACTCTGCACAGTTTCAGTGAACCAGTAATATTAAACACTGAAAGTTACTTGTAAAACCAAGATATATTTCCAATTAATGTAGTCAAATGTATCTGTTCCCAGGTACTGAATCTTTGTACAGGTATAATGGAAAATCAGGTGATTGACTGAACAGCAATTTTGATTAGATTTAAATTGCCAGTGTGAAATTAAACCCCAAACTTCTCCTTTTGCTCAGTGGTGAAATTCTCATCTAAAATGTCAAGATGTTTCACCTAAACTACTGAAAGAGAAAGCTCAGTTTCCAAGCATAGTTTATTAACTCCCTATGAAACTGAAAAAATATAATGGTTAACTAGAGTATTGCTACCCTTTGAAACAATACCATTAAAAATATTCAAATGTTAATAGTTAATGTTTCTTAACAGCCTATTGGGTTCTTTACAATAGCTAAGCATCCTGTATACACCCGATGAAGCAGTTGACATTATTATCATCTTTTTCCTTTTTTTTTTTTTACAAATGAGAAAACCAAGGCTTAGAAATGGGAATTCCTGGGCCAGGGATTGAACAAACCTATGCCACATAGCAGCAACCAGAGCCACAGTGGTGAGAATGCAGGAGCCTCAACCCACTAGGCCATCAGAGAACTCCGCCCCCCTTTTTTTGTCTTTTTAGGGATGTACCCGTAGCATATGGAGGTTCCTAGGTTAGGGTTCAAATCGGAGCTGTAGCCGATGGCCTATACCACAGCCATAGCAATACCAGATCTGAGCCATGTCTGTGACCCACACTACAGCTAACAGCAATGCCGATCCTTAATTCCCTGAGTGAGGCCAGGGATTGAACCTACGTCCTGATATATACTAGTTAGATTAGTTTCTGCTGAGCCACAACAGAAACTCCCTCTTTCTTTTCCTTATTTGTCCGTCTCTCTTTTGCTATGATCAAATCTCAAGATATGGCAGGCAGTTTCTATTGTATACAAGAGCTAAAATTTCTTAAGAAGCAAAATGGGCACTGACTAGGATGTCATGATAGTTAAAATATCAGCTTATGTGCTAACAAGCAGGCTGAAGCAAGAAATGGAAGACCTGTACTTGATTATTTGAACAGTTTTGCAGATATTGAACAACTGACCTATCTCTTCTGGGCCTTCATTTTTTCATCTGTAAAATGGCTGCATTGGACAGATAGTTTCTAATTGCCCTATTAAATTGTAATGTGGTCTGGTAAATTGAGTGAAAAATTAGAAATGCAATAAAAATGGAATGAAATTGACTAAGGAAATGCTCAAGATACCATATTTGAAGGCTGTTTGTCAGCACAGCAAATTTGACCTAAGGGTCATGAACAATAACAGAACAATGAGAAACTCAAAGGTCTGACACTCTGGGCATTAAAACAGACACTTGTGGTTCTTAAGTTTGGGTATAATGAGTCAGAACCACAAGGTAATCCTTTCATGACAGGTATAGCTAGACATTTCCTGGAAAGAGAGGTTGATACACTAATTATCAAGGTATGATTTTTAATGGGTATGTTAAATGTGATTTTTAGCATTATTGGAGTAATAATCTTCTTTGAAAACATGATACTCTTGATTCTCTACTCAGAAAAATGCAAATAGGAATATACATCTCAACCCCCTGGTTGAGAACCACTAACAAAGGAAAAGAGCCTCTAAAAACAAAAGCTAGAAAAGGATACACATGGGAATAGGCACTGCAGTGAGGCCTGAAGAATGTTAGACAGGACTGCCTTTCTGCCACTTATGGTGTCCATTTGGAAGGATGTTTTAAAGCACATTCCTGTTCTCTCTGCCTCTTTACTTACTGTCTTAGTGAGAAAGAAATGACTGTCCTAATTGGCAAATTTACAAAAGATCACTGAGTTTTCCAGGCTCAGTTTCTTCTTCCTCCTGGGATTCACTGCCTGCAGGGCACACATGTAACAGTGCTTCTCCCAGGTCCCCCTTAGTCCCTGGGGAAGGCTCCTCCTTGGCCACTCAGCAAGGCTTAGTCCCACCCAATGCTACTGTGGTGGGCTAGTGAGCTGCCCACCTCTGGGATTCTTTATGAACATCCTCACTGGGTTCAGAGACCTGAAAGCCACAACTTCCAGTCTAAGCTCCAAGACTATTCAGTGTGCTATTTTGATCTCCCAACCCATTCATCTTTTACTTTAGTTTTTTAATGTATTCGGAACTGAGATAAGGAAGAGGGATATTCTATACTGAGTCCCTTCCAAAACCCTCACACAGAGCTGAATGACAGTTAGATAGGTAGATAAATTGGGGAATGACAGCTAGGCAAAGGAAGCATCATAAACAGAAACAAGCAATTGTGCGGTTGTGGTATACTCAGGAAACTCTAATTAGTGCAGTAGGTAGAATCTAAAGTACAAGGCCTAGGAGGATTAGGCTGGGAGACAGAGGCCAGATCAAGAAAGCCCTTCTATGCCACCCTGAGAATTTAGGTTTTTTCCTGAGGTAATGGTGGTCAATGTGGAGGAGAACTTACTTGAAGTGTTTGCAATGAGATAAGGAAACTATTACTGTGGCCGCTGCAGAAATCATGCCAGGAGAAGCTGGGGGCCTGACCAAGGACAGTGGTGGTGTAAATGGAGCTGTTTTGTGATACTTATTCTAAATTGCAAAATGCATGCACTGTATTAATTATGAGGCCAGTTTGTCATGGCAAGTGAGAAGAGATGTGTGTATGTTTCCTCCATTTGTCTCACTTAAGTGGTCTTTGAGTTATCAGTGTGCCCAAAAGAGAATTTCTCACTGAAGAGGATACAAGTCTTGAGCACAACTGATGAAAGAGCCACAGAATTGCTGACTAAAGACCTGGTGAATCCAAACTTAGAGAAATAGTTAGGAGAACTGGAATGGTTCAGTTTGGAGAATTTATAAAGTTGCCAAATCTGCCTATTTTCACTAAAAACAGACACAAAGAAATAGGCAAAAAGAGAGGCCTAAAACTCTTGGAATAGTATCTTAGGCCATTCAGTTTACTGTAACAAAATACCACAGACTGGGTGGCTTATAAACAACAGAAATTTATTTTTCACAGGCTGGAAGGAGATCAAGGTATCAGTATGAATGGGTGAGAGCTTACTTCCAGTTTACAGATTTCACCTTGTTTCCTCAATCAAGGAAATTAAAGAGGATACAAAGAAATGGAAAGATATTCCATGCTCCTGGGTTGGAAAAATTAATATTGTAAAAATGGCCATACTACCCAAAGGAATCTACAGATTCAGTGCAAATGCCTATCAAATTACCCATGACATTTTTCACAGAACTAGAACAAACATTCCAAAAATTTATCCACAAAGGACTCAGAATTGCCACAGCAATCCTGGGGAACAAAAACCAAGCAGGAGGCATAATGGTCCCAGACTTCAGGCAATAGTACAAAGCTACAGTAATCAAGACCGTGTGGTACTGGTAGAAAAACAGACATACAGATCAATAGAGCAGAATAGAGAACCCAGACACCTAGGGTCAATTAATCTTTGACAAAGGAGGCAAAAATATAAAATGGGAAAAAGACAGTCTTTTCAGCAAGTGGTGTTGGGAAAACTGGACAGCTGCGTGTAAATCAATGAAACTAGAACACAGCCTCACACCATGCACAAAAATAAACTCATAATGGCTTAAAGACTTAAATGTAAGACAAGACACCATCAAAATCCTAGAAGAGAACATAGGCAAAACATTCTCTGACATTAACCTTACAAATGTTTTCTCAGGTCAGTCTCCCAAAGCAACAGAAGTAAAAGCAAAAATAAGCCAATGGGACCTAATCAAACTGACAAGCTTTTGCACAGCAAAGGAAACCATAAAAAAACCCAAAAGACAACTTACAGAATGGGAGAAAATAGTTTCAAACAATGCAGCTGACAAGGGTTTAATCTCTAAAATATACAAACAACTATACAACTCAACAGCAAAAAAGCCTATGACCCAATTGAAAAATGGACAAAAGACCTGAGTAAACATTTCTCCAAAGAAGATATACAGATGGCCAATAAGCACATTAAAGAATGCTCAACATCACTGATTATTAGAGAAATGCAAATCAAAACTACCACAAGATACAACATCACACCAGTCAGAATGGCCATCATTAATAAGTCCACAAATAACAAATGCTAGGAGAGGGTGTAGAGGAAAGGGAACTCTCCTGCACTGTTGGTGGGAATGTAAATTGACACAACCACTATGGAAAACAGTATGGAGGTACCTTAGAAAACTATACATGTAAGTTCCATATGACCCAGCAATCCCACTCTTGAGCATATATCCGGACAAAACTTTCCTTGAAAAAAATCACATGCACCTGCATGTTCATTGAAGCACTATTCACAATAGCCAAGACATGGAAACAACCTACATGTCCATCGATGGATGAATGGATTAAGAAGATGTGTTACATACGCACAAGTATTCCACTACTCAGCCACAAAAAATAACAAAATAATGCCATCTGCAGCAATGTGGATGGAACTGGAGACTCTCCTGCTAATTGAAGTAAGTGAGAAGAGAAAGACAAATACCATAGGATATCACTTATATCTGGAATCTAATATATTGCACAGATGAACCTTTCCACAGAAAAGATAATCATGGACTTGGAGATTAGATTTATGGTTGCCAAGGGCGGGGGGAGGGGAGGGAGTGAAATGGATTGGGAATTTGGGGTTAATAGTTGCAAACTATTGCCTTTGGAATGGATAAACAATGAGATCCTGCTGTAGAGCACGGGGAACTATATCTAGTCACTTATGATGGAGCATGATAATGTGAGAAAAAAGAATATATACGTGTATGTATAACTGGGTCACCATGCTGTACAGTAGAAAACTGACATAACACTAAACCAGCTAGAATCGAAAAAATAAAAATCATTATAAATGAAAAATAAAGAGAAATGGGGATAGGATGTATCTTTCTGGGGAAAGGAGTTGAGGATGTGTGCTAGTTTAGGCAGAGTGACTAGAGAAGGCCTCACTGAAAAAGTAAAATTTGAATAAAGCTTGAAAATTAAAGAGAAAACCAGGTAGATCCTTGGAGGAAGAGCAGTCCAGGTAGAGGGATTAGCAAGTGCAAATGCCCTGAGGCAGGTACATGCTCAGTGACTGAAGAGAACAGTTAGGTAGAAGAGAGTGAAGAGTAGAAGAGAATAGGAAAGATCAGAGGATAAATGAGGGCAGATCATGTAGGGCCATGAAAGTCATTGGAAGGTCTGTGCTTCCAGTTTTTACTTAGAGATGGAGAGCAATAGATTTTCAGCTGGAGTGACCCTGGAGTTCCTCTCTGGGCATCCTTAATAGTAAACTTTAGTTGCCAGGAACGGAAACAAAAATGTCAGTTAGAAAGTTGTTGCAATAACCAAGGACTAGAGTGTTATGGGGGATATGATAAGTGGTTAAATTCTTGGTATTTTGTAAAGGTAGAGTCTGTAGGATTTCCTGATGGACTGGATATGAGGTGTAAAATACTGTAGAATGACTCTAAGGATTTTCACCTGAGCAACTGAAAGAATGGGGTTCACTAAAATGGATATTTTGTAAGAGAGAGAGACTTGGGGTGTGCATTTCAGGAGCACCATTTTGGATAAATGAAATTGTGAGATGCAGCTTGGCATAGATGCTTCTACTACACTACACAGCTTTAAGAGAACAACAGATTAACTCTACCCCATTTCCCTACCACCCGCTTTGTACAACCTACCATTGACAAACAAAAAACCTCTTTTATTCCAAATTTTGAAATTCACATGATTGTGCTTTGCTTTAATTTTTCTCTTTAGTTTTATTTTGTCTAATAAAATGAAATATGCATTAAAATGCCTGCCATATGGTAGGCGTTGAATAAATATTTGTTGAATGAATGAATGGTAGTGGGAAAGCCACAGAGTAATTACTCTTTCCTGAAAAGACCACACAGGAATGGAAGGAGAGCATGGCAATGTTGTTAGAGTTTAAATAAGAACCACTATATGTCTCAGGCATTTTCAGAAAACCAGGGAGAGATGAGAAATCCAGAAATCCTTTACCTCTATAGACCCCAGAGACTTGGACAAAAACCTTCAAACAACATATTACATTAAAGAAAGAAGTTTTGAAGAGAAAAGTACTATGGATTTTTCTTCCTTTCTTAATCTCAGCCTTACAACTCAAGCCAAGCATAAAGAATTTTTTCAAAAAAAATTTTACAATAAGAGATTGAAAACTCAACAGTGTTCCCAGACAGTAAGAGAGTGGTTTTGCAACACCATGGGCAGAGATGTTAACTTGGGGGCTATGCAGCTGTAAATTGACTCATAGGTACAGTAAAATGTAGTCTTGGGGAAGAGAGCCAAGGATCCATGTGCAAGACAAACCTTTTGGATGACATTTGTAATCCATGCATAAGGACCCTTCAGAGCTCCCTTTGGGAAGAAGAGGCAGAATATCACAGAGGAACCAACCCCCAGAACTGAAGTAGGATGTGCCATGGTTGGATACGAATGCTTAACAAGGGGAGGCCTTTCCTACTTTTGAAGGAACAGAAGGGCCACTTCTTGAGGGTGAAAAGAATGTTGAAATTTAGTGGGCTCGATAGCAAGGGTGACTGAAGCAAAGAATCCAGTTTCTTCAAACATATTGTGAAGTTGTCAGTTACATCCGCTAAGAAGCAGATGCTGAGATGGAGTGGAGTTCAGGTGGCTTATGGGGCCAAGGGAATGGAGGAGGAACATGTATAAAAGTTAAAAGAAGGAAGGAGTCAGACGTGGTCAGAGGAAGCTTCAGACTGAGACTGTAATTCTGATACCTGTGCAGGGAAGCCAAAGTCAGCAGGAAGAGCCCCAGACCATGATAATAATCCAACAAAGTCTTGGCTAATCCAACAGGGAGCTCCAGAGCACAGATACCTGATTCAAGGAGGCCCCACTAGGTAGAAAGCCAGGTCCTAGAACCCTGTCATGCTCAATCACTGGCTGAATACTTCCCAGCAAGACCACTGCCTCTGCTCAAAGACTAAGGGAGGGCACTGAAGCCTCTGCAACTAGGAGTTTTTCCTAACTGCATTCCTGGCAAATTAACAGAAGATGTTTCTTGAAGGGAGGTATAAGCAGGGAACCTTCAAAACTGTCACACAAAATGTCATGATCTAAGTGAGGCCACCTCACTATATAAGTGATACACTCTGGCCTGATAAACTCTGGTATTAATGTGCTGGAAACCTAGCAGAGGTTGTAAAAAATACAATGCATGATGTTTGCTGGAACCACTTTCTGTAAACGAAACCAGATCTCTTCATTCATGTTTTTGGAATGGTGCCACTATACATATTTAAAGCTCCCCCCCCATATCAGTAGTTCTACATAGCTTTGTAAGTTAAAGGGCAAACAGACATAGCAATGAACAATTGGAAAATGAAAATTTTTAAATATCTTTATGATAGCAATCATAAAATATCAAATATTTAGTAATAAATCTAACAAAGATGTGTAAAATTCTATGTGCAAAGTTAGAAAACTTTTCTGAGAGAAATTAAAGAAGATTTAACTAAATGGAGAGATGAATCATGCCTGGTGATTAGAATACTCAATATTATTGAGGTAATCCATTCTTTCCAAATTGATATACAGATACTATGTTATTGCTGCAAGCTGTTTTCTATTTTAAGCCAACTTTATTGAGGCAAAATTAACATGCAGTATGATGCACTCATTTTAAGCATGCATTTCAACAATTTTGAAATTGTATACTTCAGTGTATTCACCACTGCAATCAAGATATAAAATATTTCCTTCATTCTAAAAAGTTCCCTAGTTCCCCTTTGTAATCAGTTGCCACTCTCCACCTTCAGTTCAAACTTCTTTTCTGTTCTGTTTTGTCTTTTCTAGACATTCATACAAATGGAAACAAATAGTCATAGTTTTATGTCTTGCTTTTTCTACCACAGATGTTTTTGAAATGCGTCCATATTGTTGCATATTTCAGTGGCTTGCTTCTTTCTATTGACAATTACTATTCCATTGCATGAATATAAAACACTGTTTATTGGAGTTGCTGTCGTGGCTCAACAGAAATGAATCTGACTAGTATCCGTGAGGACGCAGGTTCAGTCCCTGACCTCACTCAGTGGGCTAAGGATCCGGCATTGCCGTATGCTGTGAGCTGTGGTGTAGGTCGCAGACGTGGCTGGATCTGGAGTTGCTGTTGCTGTGGTGTAGGTCAGCAGCTATAGCTCCAGTTCAGCCCATAGCCTGGGAATCTCCATATGCCACGGGTGTTGCCCTAAAAAGACAACAATAACAACAAAACTACTTCGTTTATAGTCACCTGTTGGTGAATATTTGGGATTTCCCAGTTAGGGGTTAGTATAAATAAAGCCACTTTGAACATTCATTTACAAGTTTAGGTATAGACCATGATTTCTCAACCTTAGCACTATTGACTTTTGGGGTGAAAAATTATTGCTGTGGGGGTTGTCTTGTGTACTGTCAATTTTTAAGCAGCATCCCTGGCTTCTACCTGCTAGATGCTAGTGGCAGTCCCCAGCTACTGAAATAAAAAAACATCTCCAGATATGCCAAGTGTTTCTTGATTCAGGGTGGTGGGAAGGGTGTCAGGGAGATTGATCCTCAGTTAAGAAACCACCTCTATAAACATATGTAAATGTGTATTTAACTTTATAAGGAAATGAAAACCAGTTTTCCAAAAAGATTATTCCACTAGCAATACATGAGAGTCCTAGTTGCTGCACACATTTGCCTACATTTAACACTGTTAATCATTTTTGTTTTAACAATTTTAGTGAGGGCAAAAGAGTGTTTTGTTAGATATCTGTGATTACTGATACTGTTGAACGTCTTTTCTTGTTTTTATTAACATATGTTTGATTTTTTATTAAGTGACTGTTTTCAGGTCTTTTCCTCATTTAAGAAGTGTCATTGTTCTTTTGTTAAGTCCACTCTATATATTCTGCATATGACTCTTCTATTAGATATGTATGTTGCAGATGTTTTCACAGTCTATGGCTTGTTTATCCACTTTCTTAATGGTGTGTCTTCTGAGAACATGAAGTGTTTAATTTATCAATATTTCCTTTTATGATTAGTACTTTTGTGTCCTAAAAAAAAACTTTGTTTTTGTTTTCCCAAGTTTGTAGAAATATTCTTCGGTATTTTTCTTAGAGAAGCTTTGAGTTTCCAGGTTTTAAATTTTGAACCGTGAGCCATTGTGAATATATTTTGGGAATGGATTAAGACAGTAGTTGAGGTTCATTGTCTTCCTTCTGCATATTTATGAATATCAAGTTGTTGCATCACTATTTCTTAACAAGACTTTCCTCTTTGGTGGCTTGACTAAAACTTAATTGACTACTATGTGTGAGTCTATTTCTGGACTTTCTCTTCTGTTCCCTTTATCTAATTGTTTATTTAAGTACCTCTTAACCTCTTTTGTTATCACTCCTCTAAGGAGTCTTTCTAGATTTTTTTTTTTTTTTAACTTTTGGAGACCCCGTGACATATTAAGTTCACAGGCCAAGGATCAGGTCCCTATGCTGCAGCTGTGGCTATGCCAGATCCCTCATCCTACTGTGCCGGACTGGGGATCAAACCCATGTCCCGGTGCTCCAGAGATGCTGCTGATCCTGTTGCAACACAGTGGGAATGAACTCCAACTTTTGTATTTCTCATTTCCCCTCTTCCTCGTGGAGTTTTAATTTCTGAAATATATTTATATATGTACTGCTTATATACTATATGTATATATGTTTTTTACATGAAGAGAATATTTTCCTCCAAGAACCAATTTCCATTCTCTTAGAGGTGATATCACTCCCATTGAGAATACATAGTTTATTCTTACGCTAATAGTTTTTTTCCCAAAATTGTATTGGCTATTCAAGATCCTTTGCTTTTACCAAAAAAAAAAAGGACCAAAGAAAAAAAAGGAATCAACTTGACAATTCCTTTCTAAAAATATGTGGTAAATCCTGGCCATGATGGAGCAACCAGTACTATATTTACCTTTTCATGTAAAGTACATGGAATAGTTTACAAAATACATAAACTTTTTTTTCAGACACTGGACAACAGAAAGTACTGGACTGTGATTCCCAAGAAAAAGAAAATAAATAAACTGAGGCATATGATCACCTCAGCTTACTGCTTGAAGGCATATTATTAATTATGGAATAGTAAGAAGGATGTCAAAGAGAGCACAGCAGAGTTCAGGGATTCTGAGGTGGCTAGAAATTGCAGAGAATAATTCCAGAGGGAAGGCAGCTAAACAGGAAAAGAGCTTCAGAAATCTACATAGAGTTTCCCTTGGGTTTTTGCTAAACATTAAGACCTGCAAATGTAAAACTCTCTGAGCTCAGGAAAAGAGCAACAGAGCCATGAGCTAAATGCTCAGAATTCACACAGGGCTTGGAATTGTTCCCATCAGCCAAATTGGAGATTCCTCACTGGTTAATTAAAACATTAAATAGAGATCCCAAAAAGGTCACATTTTTGGTGGTGGGGCTAAACTCGCCCTACAGTAACAGCTACTCTAGGCCCCCTTCAAAAATTCTTAAAAACAAGTCTCATAAGGAGCAAATTAAAATGCAAGTAATTTAAAAGTATATTAGAACTAATCCAACACTCTTTAAAGAAAGGCAATAAAAATATCACTAAACAACATGATACCCACAATAACTGGCTAACAAACATTCTTAGGCATTCCAAAATCAGGAAATAGTATACTTAGTATTCTCTATGTATGTTGTATCTCAATAATGAAGAGAAAAGAAGACAGTTTTTGATAAAAATATTGTTGGAGGAAGCATAGTATAATGCACCGTGTATCAAACTTAGGCTTGAATTGTTAAAACACAGATTGCTGGAGCCAACCCCTAGAATCCTGATTACAGGTCAGTTGTGGAGCCTGAGAATGTGAATTTCTACAATGTTTCCAGGTGCTGCTGCTGCTGCTCTAGGAACTACTCTTGAGAACTACTGGATTATGCCAGTGATTAGTTTTAGATTCTGGAGTTAGACCTACTCAGCCATATATTTACTTTGATATCTTGGTTGTATTTCTTGAACTCTCAAATCGTTGGTTTCCTTTTTTTTTTTGGTAAAATATGGATAATAATAACTACTTCATATGACTGATGTGAGGATTAAATGAAACAGTATACCCAGTATTGGCATGTGGTAAATATGCAATAAAAGTTAGCTATTTTATTATTATTAATACTGTTTCATATACTGTTAGCTATTATTATTATCATCATGAAGAATAAACTCATATTCTCTGTATTTATTCTGTGGCCTTTAATTAGCTGGCATTGTTGTTGTTAAACGTTAAAAGTCTTTCTGGTCTTTCTAATTTCGATTATTTTTTCTTTTGTTTATACAACTATCTTCCAAAATATTCCTTTGAGGCTAAGATTTTCCATGTGTGATTTAATCTGAAAGATGAGTTTTTTTTTTTCAAGACAAATGAATAAAATCAGTTAAGACTTGTTGAGTTATGGGAAAAAGAAAAAAAGAATACTTCTCATTGCTTTAGAAAAAGAACTTCATAGACTTGTGTAAAAATAATATAAACATAAAAGAGTTCAGTCTAAGCATAGTAATGATTCTCTAGGAAAAATTTTAATTATCATTAGAAAAGTAGTTTTTTTAGTGTAGGATATTGTTGATTCTAATTAAATGTAAGCTTCTTAAGGGAAAATTAATAGGATACTGTAGATGACAAATAGAAAATCTTCTCATTCAGCAACACTGTTCTATGGAACAAGTAATATACTAGGGAGAAAGCAGCTGTCTGGGAAGAAATCCATCCCTGCACAAGTGTCCAATAACTAGCTCAACAGCACTTTATTCACTGAACTTTGAAAAGAGATTTTGATATAGTTTTAAAATATAAGTTAATAAACTCTTTGAAGAATAGGCCTAAAATATACCTTTGGTCAAATTTTAACTCTGACACCACAACTGTGTCCACCTGTGGCGTGGTAGGTATATCATCATTCAAAATATCCCTTTCCTATGGAGGCTGATATCAGCCTAACCAGGTGACTTACTTTGACCAGTTAAACATGGGTGAAAATGGTATTACTATATCTGAGTAAAAACTATAAGAGCATTATGTGGCTTTGCCTTTTTTTCTTTTCCCTCTACTACAGACTATGTAGTGTATCAGGTAGGGAATTGTTCCTTCATTTGGGATCACAAAATGAAGACAATAGGGTACAGAGTCTTAAATGGTGAGTATAAATAGTATAAATAAATAGTATAAGCAACAAAATAGTTGGTAAATAGTATCAGCAACAACAACAAATAACTTTTTGTTTGTTTGTTTAGGTCACTGAGATTTGAAGACTGCTTGTTATTGCAGCATAACTTAAGCCAAGATAATATCTCCCAAGTACACATCCATAATACATGCCCTTACACAAACATATACACCCACCCACTCACAGTATATGTAGTGATGCTCTCTGCAATATGGAGCTTGTGTTGGCCAGCTCTAGGGGTACATACCTCACATTTTTTAAAAGGCTACATTTCTCCTCAACAGTAACCTCAATCGGGAGGATGAGAAGCAGGGGAAGATGAGAGAGACGATACTATTGGTAGGTAGAAAAGACCAGAACTGTGAGTTTATTTTCAAGTTAAGTTTTTACCTTTTTTGAGAACCTGTGGTCAATTCAAATTTTATCTGGTAACCCCTGTAAGAAATTTAATGACTGTACCTTTTTGTACCATCAATAGTTCCAGCCCAACACTGCATATAGCATATACTTAAATAACTGTACCTGGTCAAATGAATGATAATGATTCTGACCATAGAAAATAGAGGCATTTTTTTCTTCTCAAGTTATGATGAATCTATGAAAGTAACACCATGCATATTTTCCTGAAGAAAATGTTCTTAGAGACTCTTTGGTTAGGAGGAAAAACAGGATGGGAAAGGGGGCAGTGGGGAATGATAAGGAGAACTGGTTGGTGTTAGCCAAGCAATTTGGATTAATTAAATGTCTTTTTTGAGAAAGAGAAAAATAGCTTTGAAAAAAATGACAGTAAAACATAGCAGCTAACAGTTCCTTACCAATGGTTTCACCAAGTGTCAGATTGTCTGGGAATGTTACCAATATTAACGCATGTTTCATTCCTTAAAGAGGCTAAAGATAATCGATAGTTCACAAAGAGAACAGGTCTGAAGGTATTAGGCCAAATGTAATTTTCTTGGTCACAATTTCAAAGAATGATATAGGTCTGTGGAATCCATTAAGTGAATTGTTTGAACTCTCTTAAAGTCAAACTGTTCATTAAAAATTGTATTTAAGGTTGAGCCCACCAGATCCTCGGGCAGAGCTTCCTTGCCTGCCCGGTTGCATCTCTTACAAGTGTTCTATCCTAATAAATCTGTTTCTTGCCTATCAAAAAAACAAAAACAGAAACACACAAAACAATGTATATAAGGTTATAATTTAAGTATTTTTATTAAATATCTTTTTTGGCTTTTTAAAAAAATTATATTTTAAATAAGCATGTTTTGAGCTCATCAAGCAGCTTAAACTATTTTTGAAAAGTTTTGGGTTCAATAAAATCCAAGTGCTTTTTGCCAAGCACCTTTTCCTCTCATTTTAAAAACCATGTGTATTTTAAGGGAAATTTAACCCATGTGTTTTTGATTCGTTTAAATTTAAATAATCAAAATGGTGTTTTTTACAAGCTAGTTGATGTCAAAGAAGCTTTTTGAGCCTTTTAAAGAAACTTTTATTCTAAAAACAAGAAGCAATGATTTGCCAACTGCAAATGCATTTCAACAGCAAGAGGCTTGTATTCATTTGTACTGCAAACTCCTGATTCTGAGTCCCTTCTCTATCTGGCAGAGATAGATCATTCCTGTTCTGTAACGTATTGGAGCCTAGACCCCCCAAATTTAGCTGGCTTTTTGATGAAATAAATGCATTAAGGCTGCAATAATAAGAAAAAATGATCATGATTGTTAAAACCTTTCAAGAAATCTTTGGTGGTGCAAGAGGCTGTGCAACCAAATGGAAAGTGTTTTCTTTCATCTGTCACATGTTTATTCCTATCATAGATATGGCATTGGGTGGTGGGAAAGATGGTAAGATGAACATCTTTGAGGTTACTTAACCCAGAGTTAAGAAGAATACCATCAGAAGTTTGCTTTTTTCATTTATTAAAATAAGGAGAGTTCTTAAAAGCCAGTTGGGTAGTATTTTGGTAGAAGGAGGACTAAGATTTGAGTTTTGGAATTTTAAGAGAGAAGGGTAATATTCTTAGGGAATTAGATTAAGAATGAGAGGAGATAGAGTTCCCACTGTGGCTCAGCATATACGAATCTGACTAGTATCCATGAGGGCACAGGTTCAATCCCTGGCCTCACTCAGTGGGTTAAGGATCTGGCGTTGCCATGAGCTATGGTGTAGGTCACAGACATGGCTTGGATCTGGTGGTGTTGTAGCTGTAGTGTAAGCCACCAGCTACAGCTCCAATTTGACCCCAGCCTCCATATGCCATGGGTGCGGGCCTAAAAAGATGAAAGAAAGAGAGAGAGGGGAAGGAAGGAAGAGAGGGAGGGAAAGAAAGAAAGAAAGAAAGAAAGAAAGAAAGAAAGAAAGAAAGAAAGAAAGAAAGAAAGAAAGAAAGAAAGAAAGAAAGAAAGAAAGGGAGAAAGGGAGAAAGAAAAGAAAGGAAGGGAGGGAGGAAGAAAGAAAGAAAGAGAAAGAAAGGAAGGAAGGAAGGAAAGAAGAAAGAAGAAAAGAAAGAGGGAGAAGGAAAGAGGGAAAGAAGGAAGGAAAAAGAATACGAGGTGATAAGAGTTTATCAGGCAGATGGCACTACTCTTTTGCTTTCCCACTTTTGTCTCTCCCTGGGGTAAACAGTCACGCAGACACTATCCAAATCACATGTCCTAGAAATTGTTATGTACTGTAGCTTAACGGCCATTTATTTAAAATCTTCAGGTATCCTCTTTAAATTTGTAGTTGACTTCAATGTGAGATGAATAGATGCCTCATCTCCCTCCACTCTGGTTTCCTGTACGTAAATGATAACATGAGTAACCTCTCTCTCTCTTTCTCTCTCTCACTCACACACACACACCCACACACCCATACACATAATCCATCTCCCAATACTTTTCTTCCTCTACCCTTAGAGTCTTGTATATTTGTATCTAATAGGACTAAGGGGGTGTTTTATTAAGAAATGAGCTTAAGAACCTCTGTCACTTTGTTAAATGAGCAGCCCTGAGCACATCATTTCAAAATAAAAGAATATATAACTTATAGCAAAACATGGTAAACATTATGGAAAACTGAACTTTTGTCCTGATATGTTTGTATTCAACCCATGACACTGTGAGGGTCAGTGGCCTTACAGTTCTGCCAAAAAATCCCAGCCTAATTATCACTGGCTTGACTTAGGTCATGTGCCTATTCCTGAACCAATCATGCTGGCTAAAGGGCTGGAATGTTCTGATGGGCCAGGCCTGAGTCTTGGTAAATTTCCAAAATTGAGGGATAGATCACGTCCTACCTGAACCACACGGAATAAGAGTGGAAATGGACAATTTCTGTAGAAAATCTATAATAGACAGTAAAATGACAAATCTGCCATTTGATATTTTTCATTTGTTACTGAGGCAAGTTGCCTCCAAATCCTATTTACATATACCCCTATTAAATTTGACCTATATCAGTTTATTAGCATTCTAAGATGTTGAGATAAATTTAAATATTTATTCTGTGATCATTCAAGTAAGTCACATTAAGCTATTGAAAAAAAATGGTCTTCTATATCCAGGTTACTGTATAAATATTGAGTAATATCAGACCAAAAATTGCTGTGACACTCAGCTAGATTCATGTTGACATAATTTCATTCAACAGTTATTTATCAAACACTTAGTGGGTGCCAAACATAAAATTACATTCATTAATACTCCTGGCTCCAGTTCCAATTACATTTATTATTATCCAGCCTATATTTTTAATCTTCTACCCAAGATACATTTTGATTCAGTTTACATAAGCATTTGGAATGTGAAATTATGTGCCAGAAATTGTGCTGGCACTGGGGCTATAAAAGAGCCTATAATCTAATAGAGAAGAGAGATGCACAAAAATAAGATTAAAATAAAGTGTGATCACAGGAACAATAATCATCAGAGTTTTGGCATATTTACTTCTAAAATAAGTGAGTTTATAGACTAACAATGTATTTAACTGTATCGAAAAATAAATCAATAAATAATCACTGGAGCATCAGTTTTCTTAGTTAATCCAGATTGAATCCTAGGTTCCTGCATCATTTCCTAAATGTTCATATATGAACTGTTTAGCAAACAATTCAGATTTTGCCAGAAATCAGCTTCATGTTGTATGTAATTTCCAAAAATGATCATCTTCACCCTTTTTTAAAAAAATAAAGGCCCTGTAGAGCCCTCACTTATTTTTTATGGATCCCCCAAATGAATTAGTGTTGACTTGGAGACCATACTTGCCCATTCTTTCAGTACCGTGGGAGTATAAAGTATCTGGGAGTGGACGTATTCACTCATTGAAATGGATAGATGCTATATTTTTTTATCTAACTACTTCTCTTACCTCTAGACCATGATCCTCATTGGAATCATCTGTAGATATTTATAAAACATAGATTCCTGGGCCCTACTCACAGTGCATCTGAGATTGGGGCCTGAGAATTTTTATTTCTAACAAGTTCCCAGGTGATGATGTTGATGCTGCTGGTCCAGGGACCACATTTTTGAGAACCACTGCTCTAGAGCATATATCTACGAACACTTTGTTTAGAAATCACTTTTCAGAGTTCCCATCGTGGTGCAGTGGAAACGAATCCAACTAGGAACCATGAGGTTGCGGGTTCAATCCCTGGTCTCGCTCAGTGGGTCAAGGATCCAGCGTTGCCGTGAGCTGTGGTGTAGGTCACAGATGCAGCTCAAATCCTGCATTGCTGTGGCTCTGGCACAGGCTGGCAGCTGCAGCTTCAATTGGACTCCTAGCCTGGGAACCTCCATATGCCGCAGTATAGCCCCAAAAAGCAAAAAAAAAAAGGAAATCACTTTTCTTACCCAAAAAGGTAAAGGAAAGATTAAGAATGAAATAGTTCTGCTTTCTTCGTTATAACTTAACAATATCACACTGTCATTACTAAGCAGTGGGACTTTCTTTGAATTCATTCATTCATTCATTCATTCATTCATTTAACAAGCGTTTATTGAGTACCTACCAAGCACTGTACTAAGCTCTAAGGAAAGAAAGATAAAGCAAATCCCCATCTCAGAGAGAAGCTGCTATGGAGGGAGACTAAATAGTAAGCAAACAGAATCCCCCTGGGAAGTGCTCTATTGAGGTCTGTTAGGATCATGTGAGGGACCAGACCTATGTGCATTATTCATGAGTCTTTGTAGAAAGGGGAACTCCCACAAAAGGCAAAGTTGTTCTGTTACCAAGAGGAATGATGCTGGGCAGACCAAATCCACACTCCACTTTGGGGGCTAGGGAAGATTTTGCCAGATAAATGATAGGCTATAAAGACAAGCTGCATTGGACAAAGGACTTCTCTAAGCAGGAGAGTGGGTAGGAAAAAAAAAAAAAGAGTGAAAGAAATAAACTACTTTACAGTTTTGTTTGAGCTTAGACCATTTATCTTTTTAACAAAATGGAAAAACTCTATTAAAAAAAAACAGGAAGCTTACAAGTAGACAAATTTAATATGGAAAATGATTTTCTTTTTCTTCACAGTAAATCTCTTTCAGCTTTTCAGGTGTTAACATAATCCACCTACCAGTCAGTCGGTCAGTCAGTCAGCACATCATGCTCATGGTTTATAGTATGGCACTTCCCAAATAAGAATCCCATTTTCTTTTTTCTTGCATGGTTTCAGGAGCCATGTAGCAGTCAGGCTATTGAATTAAATTCAAGGATTCTTTCAGATAAGTGCCATGAAACAGGCGATTCACCATATTTTCATAAGGCACATTACCGTCCCCCAGTGAATGATATCTGACAGAAACAGTAAAGACCAACTTATCCAGCATCTAACAAGCATTGCTTTTCCCAGGATGGGCAGAGAAAGGGATGCTGAAGGGAGGCATCACTTGTAAGTCTTAGCATCATTGAGTAATCACAATGAGTACATTGTAAGCAAGTCAGTCCACCCCCACCATCGGAAAGCTATACCATGGCACCTGCTCTTGAAAACTTAAATGGGTGAAATTTCGTTTCAAGTGAAATAGAATAAAAAGTTCAATCTCTGGAAACTCCAAGAAGAGATGCCTCCGTGGGCTGATTACTGGGGAAGAAGTGGCCCCTGAAACTACTGATGAGACCAGAGTAGATTTCTGTCGATAGACTTTGTTGCCAAGTCTTATGGGATTACAGAGCCAGAGTTGCTACCAAGCACTTGCCTTGGGGAAAAGTATTGTCATAGGTTTTCCATTCAGTTGTGAGTGTGGTTTCTTAGAAATGCCAAAACAAGTGCTACAGCAGAAAGACCTTGTATAAGGATAATTAGCTAGTCAGTCAACAGCACTGTTGGCTGCTATTTTCTGTTGAAAACAGGCTGAAGCCTCAGTATAAATAAATAATCTCATCCAAAGTCCTCTGAAGACTTTGCTAATCCTTAACAGTGTCCTTCGAGACTTGTTTAAGTTCTTGGAGTCATAAGATGGGTATCATTGGGAATCAGTTCCAGATTTCTACGGATTCTATATTGTGAAAATTGCTACATCAAGTGAACGATGAATTGGTTTGCAGCTACTTTAGGGTTGGATGGGTGGGAAATGTCATCACAATGGTAGTTTCCCAATTCACAAACCAGTAGGAATTTTTTTCTTAGAAAATTGAACACATATGTAACTGTAACTTGTGTGATGTTTAGTTTTCCATTAAAAAAATGTGAGTAAATGTCTACCATATATAGTGCTTTGTGTGCTAACATCAGTGGAGAATGAATTTGGGCAGGTTGAGACCACTTTATAAAAGGATTATTAGACGTCTAAATGGGGTGAAAATTCAAATACTTTTCCTGAAGTTATAAATTCAGCTTAAAATTAAACTCAGTTATTCCACTGTGCTCAAAGTGGTAATCAAAGATTAAGTGGATTTGCTTCACTGGGGGTCCCCTGTTACCACCAAAGCACCTCTAATCTCTGGATTGAGGCCTATTCCTATAATAAAACTCATTTGGTTCTTTCGCACTTTCCCTTCAACCCTAATAGATTGCTGTGGCTTTTATGTTATATTTTCATCATTCTGATCAAATAATTATTCCCATCCCATCTTCCTCGTGCTTCTTTGCATCATCTCTTTTGTTGTAGATTTAAGCTTACACACACTCCCTCTTTTCTCCTCCCTACTAATCCTGCCCAGGAATCATCCTACTGGTGAATAGAAGGTGTTGACTGTTCGATATGTTTCTCGTGTGTTGTCAGCTGCTTTATTACTGCTTCTCTCCACTTTTTACTGCTAAGAAGCATGGAGATGTTCATTTAAATCGCTAGGCTTCTGTCATGTCACAGTGGAATGGATGCCTGGGATTGGGTGGATGCTCAGAATAATATTGAAAGCCGTATCTAACTTCTGTCAGCAGCAAAGTGGCAGAGAATGCAGAAATACCCTTTTTAGAGGATAGATAAAAGGCATCCTCAAAATGAAACTATTTTCTCAGAAATATCAGGTTTACTAATTTCTAGTTTTCAGGGACTTATAATCATGGTGAATGAGGTGAATGAACTTGAAGTTTAAGATTCTGTGGTTGTAATTCAAAGAATATTGGAGATCCAAAATGTAGTTTCAAACAAAATCTTTGCAAGCACAAACTGAGCTTATCCCAGTATTCTCTCTTGCTAGATGTCCATTAATATTATTTATTTATTTCTGAGTAGTTTGGGGTTCTATGAAACAGCGTTGAAATGGGTAGCTGTTAAAAGGAGGGTGTTATGTATTACTTGATCTGATTTTGTTATACATACTCTCCAGGCATACACACATATAACCTGGGTAACAAAGAAGGAAATTATTTACACCCAAACATTAGCTGGGGATATCTCTAAGTACTAGGATTACAGAGGATTCTTGTATTTTACTTATAGCCATTTTTATTTTCACAAGAGAAAACAGTGAATATATTATAAATTAAGCCACAAGCAATTTGACGTCGTATTCAGAGAGCCCCCAAGGGGATGGGACCTACATTAGAAACAAACAGAACAAAACAAAACAGCACAAAAAGCCCATGTTACAGGAGTAACTTAGAGGTTTCATAATGATAAACTGGTTCTGAAGGTGAAAACAAGTTCTGATAGATTTCAAATTAGTGTAGTCATCATTGAGGCTTTCAATGTTTCCATTCAGTGTTCCAGTGTGTGTTTTGTTTATATCTAACATTATTTCCAGATAGTTTAGGAGGAAAGACATAAAGATTTTTTAAGGCAGTGTCATCACGTTTTATCCTAATTTGGAAACAAACAATATTTTATTGTGCCTTTCTTTTATACATACATCTATGCCTTTCTTTTGATATATTTAAAGCATATTTTTGCTACTTCCTCTTATGCCTTTTCACAAGTTGGATCTTTTTTTATTGTTATTTAGTATTTTTTGATCTCCCTCCAAAAGCTTTATGACAGCTGAGTTTAAGTGGCTGCTTCAGGGTACAGAAGTCAAAGATGAAATTGAATTATGCTTCCAGGCTTGGCATACAAAATCAAGAAAAATTTCATTCATTATGATTAATTAATCCAGAAGCACAGTGGTAGTATTATGATTATATTGTATCTGGAACTTGGCATATTTTCAACTGACATTTACATGGTAAAGAAGAAGAGGGAATGGTAACTCTGTGCCTGGCAAACTGCTCCATAATAGGCCGGAAAAAAAAAAAAGAACAAAAAAGAGATGAAGAGAAGAAAAGATGTTATATATTGCATGTGGAGGGGTGGATTTTTGGACTTTCCTCTCACTATTATTTCCTAGAAAATCCCAGTGGTTTCCAAGTCAGAGTTACCCTCAATACCTTTTTTATTATATGCCTCAATTTGCCCTACGTGATGTTATAGTGAAAATTAGTCACAAAGATTGTGACATGGCCAAGTGAATAATAAAAACATTTAAAAAATTTCCAGTTAGAGAAGAAGCATTGCTAGTGAGAACTACCTACTCAAATCCTTTTACATGGACCCCTTTCCTTTATTGTAATAAACTTCAAAAGTAGATTACCTGGGATTTATATTATTATCTAGAGGATAGCTGATATAGGGACCAGCACAGCTGAGAAGGGACATTTCTCATGGATGAGGAAGCTGAAGAAGGAGACGGAGATGAAGAAAGAGAGGGAGGGAGGCAAGAGAGAGAATTAGAGTGAATCTGTTAGTCACTGCTGCAGTAACATAGAATAATAAACAGTCACAAAATCTCAGTGACATACAACAATAATCACTATGTATCACACATCTGTGGGTCAGCTCTGCTGATCTCTACTAGGCTTGCTTATGCATATGCAAATCAAGGAGAGATCAGTTGCCCTGGGCTGGCTGGGATCAATTGGGCTTCTCAGTTTCAAAATGCAGGTCTGTGAGTCAGCCAAGAGGCTGTGTTCCCCATCTTTCTCTGAATAACTGGCTAGCTGAGGCATGTTCCTCTCATGGCAAAGGCGGAAGTCCAAGAGAGAGCCAACTCCTCTCCACAACAGCTTCAAGCTTAAGTGCCCATGACATCTGTAAACATCCATTGATCAAAGGAAGTAACATATCCTGGACATTAGTAGAATGGGGAAACGGTAGACCATGGAGAGAGTAAAACTGTAGCAGTTACTCCATCATCACAGGAGGGAAAATGGAAGGGGTTGTGAGTGTAAGAGAGACACCTGGAAACAAATAATTTCCTTTAGATCTTCCCTAACCCACAGCCAAGCAAACAAATTCGTTTTGGTAATGTCCTACCCTTCGAGGACATTAGGAGCTTCGTTAGATTTTATTTTGAAGAATTTTTGCTAATAACATGGTGGTGACTTTGGGGAACACGTTCAATTGTGGCTCATAATACACTTTGGCGGCAATTTTCTTTCCTGTGTATTGGCGTGAAGATTTTTCTGAGCAGTGTGGGAGAAACTTTCTTTTCCAGGGGGCTGAGAATTTCCATTTGTCATTAATTTTGAGTCATGCTGTCATCATGACAGCTCAGAGGCCCTACATATGCAAACATCAGATAAGGCAGGTAGGTGTAAGTCAGGTTGCTCTCTGAAATGTACTTGCATAAGTGCTATATATGGATATAAGCATATGTAAGAAAGCCAGTTAAAGACAAAGAGCTTTTTAATCATTAAGGCACACATAGGAACACTGACAAAAGACTTCTGTAACTGAATCTATATCCGTTTGTGTCATTATACTCCTTCAAGTACCTTATTTTCTTTATCTGTAAAATGAGATATTTAAAACATGGAGATAACCAAAAGATTTATACCAAAATATTCAAGTCTGTAATTCTGACAAACTAAATGTGTTCTGCTTTCAGGGTTTTACAAAAATTTTGTTGTATAAGCATCTATTCCAACAGCAATGTGACTTGTAGCTAATGTCAGATCAGAACAAAACGCCAGTATCTTTTGTCTGCATAACACCCTTTCCCTTGGACTTCTACCACTTCTCTACAGCAGAAGGTTCTGGGAGAATTGTCAGTCAAGAGACCCTATCCCCCTACTATTTCCATCATGACTGGAGAGACCATTCAAACCTAATTGGGCTACTGAACTCTCTCTCCTGGAAATGTGTATCTTGAGGGTGATGCCCAGGGGTGGAATCCTGGAACCAGATGAAACTGAGCAGTCCAATGGCAGGGCACTAAAGAGAGAGAGATCCATTACCTAGGTCCTCAGAGCTTCCCTGGTGTCCACTTTTCCAAGACTTAATTGTTCCTTCCTTGGCTATAGCAACTCTCTCTTGATGATAAATTGCTTTTTTGCCTATGATAGACAGAGTCCATTTTTGTTGCTTGTAACCAAACAAACAATGCTTGATAATGTGGATAGAATCAATTGGCTTCCATTCCACTCTCATTTTAATTTGGAGAAGCTTGAAAAACAATACTCTCATCTCTCAGACTCCCTTGCAGCTAAGGTTCTGGATGTAATTCAAGTTCCACTTCAATGTAATTTGAAGCATTAGTATAGGATTTAAAAGACTGAAATGAGACAGAGGACATTTTTCTGTCCCTTTTTGATTGTCTCGGCTGATAAACCTAGTTGTGAAAATCAGATTTCTCTGTAAGAGTATCCCCCTGTCCACTCTGCAGCTTCCCTGGTGAGAATAAGTGGTGGTGGTGGTGATAGTGACAGCAGCAATGGCTGCTTGCTCTGATCTCCTAATCCCTGAATTGTAGCTTCCTGGGTACCCAGAAGCCAGAGCAGCAGTGGCAGCAGAGTGGTAGCAGGTTCTTGACTCAGGCATGGCTCCAATAGTACCTCAGTGGTAATAGCTGGTGGATCAGTTATATGTTATTTGGCAATCATTTCTAAATACCCAGGTTACAGGCTGATCCTTCCATACTTCTAATCATTTCATAAGAACTTATTTTTCTTCCTACTTAGAAATATCTAATGTGGTCTTTCCTGCATTGAACCTTGACCAATATGGAACCCTAACATATAAATATATAAATGATCTAGAAAAGGACCATGTGAACTAGTCAGGTAGAAATAAGCAAATCTAGTATCGAACAAGGATGGTCAAATTAATTTTGTACCCAAATTTCCTCTATATACTCATCAACAAATCTGTACTTATGTAATGATGAATATAGAAGCTATAAAATTTGTAAGATATAGGTAAGTGCTGGATTATATGAATTCAGACTTTCTAAGATAATTTAGATTTCCTGAATAATATTTCCCTGATGTTAATATAGTTACAACAGATGGTTTTTAATTGAAAAGTTGGTTCTAAAATACATTTGTAAGAACAAAGAACTAAAAATAGCCAAGGTACTCCTGAATAAGTAGTAGAACAAGGTGAGGGGACTTGCCTTAGTAGATACAAATTTATTCTGAAACAATGACAAATAAAGGGATATTGTTACTTTTGGAGAAATTGATGGAAAAGAATGAAATGACTAAGAAGAGACTCACATAGTATGGAAACTTCACATATGATAGAGTGGGCAGTGAGGCTCAATAAGCATGGACTAGTTGCTCCAATATGCTAGAAGACTAGTTGTAGGAACTTTTAAAAGGCACCACTTCACTCTATTCACACACACACACACACACACACACACACACACACACACACATGCACACACACACTTCAGAATTGGCGATTTATCCATGAATAGCAAAAGTTCAAAATTTTAATGCTTTGAGAAGAAAATACAGTAGAATAGCTTTAAGATTTCTGAGTAGGGTTGAGTAGGGAAGACATTCTTAAACAAGATACAAAAATCAAAAACAATAAAAGAAAGGATTGGCTTAGTCTTTGACTACAGTTAGTTCCTGAAAAACATAGACATCTAGTCAGATAAAAGTCAGATGCCTCAAGAGATTAGCACTCCTGGAGTTCCTTTCGTGGCTCAGTGGTTAACGAATCCCACTAAGAACCATGAGGTTGCGGGTTCAGTGGGTTAAGGATCCGGCGTTGCCGTGAGCTGTGGTGTAGGTTGCAGACGCGGCTCGGATCCCGCGTTGCTGTGGCTGTGGCGAAGGCCGACAGCTACAGCTCCTGTTAGACCCCTAGCCTGGGAACCTCCATATGCCACCGGTGCGGCTCTAGATAAAGGCAAAAAGACAAAAAAAAAAAAAAAAAAAGATTAGCACTCCACAAGCAACAGCAGAGTCACATCTAAATGACGAGGACATAACAGGGACACAGAGTTAAGGACTAAGCAAAGGTGTTGTGTGGACCCAGTTTGTTAGCCTAGGCAGCCAGTTGTGTGCCACATAAGGAAGACCTGCTACCATTCAAGAAAAAGGCAGGCCATGTGGCATTGATAAAATTCAACCCAGACTGTCATCATACCAGATTTCATTGTAGTGTCTTATTATTTTCATTTCCTGTTAAGTGGTCCATAGTGATAAGGCTTTATGGCTTTATTTATTATATATTCTGTTCAGTGAAAACCTTTGAAGAACATGACATCTCTAGTTCCCATAAATGTGAAGTATTTAAAACATTAAGAGGGTTATTGATTTTTTGAAATAACTGGGTATCTAATTGTATTTTAATACAGGGTAAGATGTCTTAAACTGTAATAGACTTAGCAAAGTTCTGTTGACATTTTAAGGGCCTAGGGAAGAAACTGGTAAAAAAAAAAATGCTTCCCTTGGAATGAAAGTATTGTCCTAAGTAGGCTGGAGAGAGAAATCATAGGGTCAGACATAGATGTGGAGAAGTAAAAATGGGCATGCTCTCAGCTAGAATTCACAGACCAGAATAGCGAAAACCAAGTATTGAAATGGAAAACAATTCCTCAGTTTTTATACATAACAAAAGGTCTTTTAAAGGGTAAGAGAACATCTTGATAAAGGTCTATCATAAATAACAATTTAGAAACAGGCTAACTGATAAAACAAGCTCATATTATTTTTTTAAATGTACTTCTTAAAACAATAAAAGCAAAATCTCCCATAGACTAATATCCTTGAACAAGGAAAGGAATATTGCTTTTTATTTTAACATTTTTTAAAAGTTGGGGGATAACTTTCCTTCTCGAAGATTTCTTGGCATATTAGATAAAAATGCAAATAAAAGGGAATAATGTCCTAAAAGGAAGCACCTAATAACTTTAACCCAACAGTATGTAAGTACATGTCTCAAAATTAGTAGACCCATGTTCCAATAATTAGTGTTGAGACCTTGGGCAAATGTCCCAACTTTCTTAAGTTCCAGGTTTCTTGTCTATAAAATAAGACTATTGTACAAAATAATATTGAAAATAAAACTAAAAATCTAGGCAAGTAGAAGTGTAGGCATTAAGTACCAGGGAAGTTACAGATCCTGAGTATAAAAAGAGGCTAGAGAGGAAAAAATAACAAGAGCACACGGAGCTTCACTCTTTAAGAGAGAATGGCGATCTAACAAGCTAAAAAGACAGCATCCAACATTGGAAAACATTGAAGTTAGTGGAGACTGAGTTGGAGACTGAATCTGAAACAAGATAAAACCCCAGGTTGCAGTACTGGGACCTAAGGACTCAGCTGCAAGGATACCTGTGCTGCTGGAGTGCAAGGCCAGTGCACCTGAAAGTATTCCTCTCTCAAGTCTAACATTAGTGTTTGGGATTAGGATAGCCTGGGCTAAGGAATGGGAGCTAGGAACTCTAGTAAGGGAGAGCAGAAGCTGGAGAGTCAGGAACTCCATGGCACTGTGATTTTCAAGACATTAGGTCTCCCGCCAAAAGTATCCAACAGAAGAATAAAGATTTCATTAGCACTTTTGCAGAACCAATAAACATAGTCCTAGACAGGCTGTATGGCTTTCAGCCCAGAAACTTCACTGTAAATCATTTGGAAAATCATGTTTGTCAACAGAAAATTAAAATGCCCTTAATGGTAGTTGCTTAAACATCATCTCACATTTTCACCACAGCCTCCTTTCCTGGGGAGAAAATTTTAAATTTGTCACTATTATCCTCTCTTAGAAGTGGCTCAGGGCAGTTACTGTATGAAACATAAACCAAAACACAACAAACAACTTCCAAGTGGGATGCCAGTGTCGTATATGGAAGCAGCATGTAAACCACAAGGGAGGAGAATAGGCAGCAGACTTGTCAGGTTGCCAATAAAAGACAATGTCTAAATTCCCATAACCAGATCCTCCTTTAGAATATTTTGTTTTCCAAATCAGACCTGGGGTTTTCTGGAATGAGAAACAGTAATACTCTAGGCACCAAAGTCTTAATCAGTATGACTTTGAAATTTGTATCTGAAAATTAATCAGGTCACCCTTTTGATGAAATTTGTATCTGAAAATTAATCAGGTCACCCTTTTGAGATTAAGAACATGACTGTGTGATAATGTTGCTCATTTTAAAATGGAAAAATCCTGAGGCAGTTAGTGGGTCCTTTTGAGCCAGTTGTATTTTTTAATTTAGATTTGACTTTTCTGGAATTGGTTTATTATGCCATCACTTCCTATGTGAGTAAATCTGTACATCTCTCTGCCAGGTTTTAATACAATATAGTGTAGTGGAAAGAATGTTAAATTTTGTCTCATCTTTACTTTCAGATAACCACTGGGTCAGGCATTTAAACTTTCTGAGACTCTCTCCAATCCGTATGTAATGAGATTCCCATAACCACTTCACAGTTGGGTCATAAGGAATAACCTTAGGGAAAATCTGGGCAGGGCCCGGAAACAAATAGTTTCCTTTCATGGTCTACAAGTACCTACTTAACTACATTTCAGTCCAGCAAGGCAAATCTCCTTAATGTTCCTGCTGTTCTAATTTTCATTTCCACCTTGGGCTGTAATACTTGTGTCCCTTTCCTCTTTGCCTAATTTTTATTAATCTTTCAGGTCTAAAACATATGCACAAAAAAAAGCATGAACAGAATGGAAATAGATCATTTTATATTACCCCTCTCTCTAATGTCTTTTCTCAGCTACGTATTTATGTAGACAACCATTCCTTAACTTGTGGATATCACGTGGAATGCATAAAATAGACTTACTGAAGTTTATCTATGTAACATTCATTTTTGGTTCTACAAATATTTATTGCTTACCTACTATGTAGAGAATGTAAAATTGAAGGAAAAAATCAATCTTTTCCCTCATGGGCCCATTATCCCCTTAGGAAGAAATTTGAGCAATGCTGCTTGTATTTTTCTCTCAGTTAAGGCAGTTATTATGAAGTATCTTGTGTCTTTACATTCTGTAAAATCAGGCCTTTTGCTTGTATTTTCTGGATGGTAAAATGAGATTGTGTGGTCAACACTTTAAATAATATGATATATGATGATTTTAAACAAGGCACTATAATTTTTATGGAGGCTATTGAACAATCGAATAGAGGCAAAAATGAGCAATTTGTTCCCCAAAAGATTATGGCTTGGTAAGTTGTTTATTAGGAGTTAAATAGAGGGCTTAGTAATAAAGTGATATAGCCAGAACACATTCTCAAGAGGTGAGTTACATTTATTAATCGAATGAGAAATGTATTTAAGTTCTTGAATACATACTAATCCATGTGATTTCACACCTTCAGTCAATAGAAGATAAATCTAGTTGACTATGTTTGAGTATATTTTGTCAGCTTTGTTCACATAGTTTATAGGTTTATATTTGACCTAAAAGGTGCTACCTTGATTTATTAGTTCCAAGCTGGAGGCTCATCCTGTCCTCTTCTAGGCCATTCTCCTTCTGCATTATTAATGTCTCTGTCTCATAAACTAAACCTTATTTTCTATGTTCACTGAGAAGACGTTACTCTTTAGAAAATTTTTAAAAAGCAGCAACATACTTCCTGGCACTATTTAGCCTGAGCTAACATGGTAGGCATTTCTTACTGATTGTTCTGGGCAGAAGAGGGACATGCTCTCCTGTGTTAGAGAAGGTTACTAGGGAGGGATGGTCTTCAGCCCTTCGAGGTGCCTGTCTGTTTGAGAACCTGCTGAGCATGATTACAAATCACGAGTTGGGACTGAGTTTTCCCAAGCTGGCTGCAGAGACAGCTTGTCTAGGTTCTCAGTGAATAGCCACAGCCCACAGAGAATGTGTGTTTACCCAGACCTTTTCCATGGTTTACTTCTGAAAATTGGTTCAACCACATGGGGATCTAGTTAGACTCTTGGAATTATAATCTTTGACTGGCATGTAGCCCAAACATTTTAAAATAGGATTTGGAAATCAGATTGGAGCTTAAAAAATGAGCAAAGAATAGTAAGAGACCAACTCTAAACCTTCCTCAGTCCACCTGAAATCCACCTTTTAAAGCACAGGTTTCCATTACCAATCGCTTGTTTTTACTCATTGTAAGTAGGAAGCAGAATTTTCATGAGACACAGTGAAAGATAATGTTTCAGTCCCCATGCAGCTCACTTGGAAGGTAAAGGTATTTGAGAACTGACCTGTGTAAGAGCCCCTATTAAACTAAACATATTCCATCCAGCTGTTTAGAAGGATAGATTTTTGTAGCAATAGGTCAATTTCATTGTATACACCTGTGGTATTTCATCCAAGGACTAAAGTTGGTGGTATGGTTGATAGACTGGGGTGTAAAGTTGATAGATAATCAAGTTATTACATCTGCATTTCTGAGTACAAGAAGGGAGTAATTAAGACTGATACTTTATTTGAAAATGCATTGTTTTTCTTGTTAAGGATAAGCCATAGTTACTAAGAGAAAGAAAAAGCTTACCCATAGTAGAAAGCTAGC
The DNA here is from genome assembly GCA_004024745.2 of Catagonus wagneri. NCBI lineage: Eukaryota > Metazoa > Chordata > Mammalia > Artiodactyla > Tayassuidae > Catagonus > Catagonus wagneri. The sequence continues at coordinate 4,165,187 of PVHT020000174.1, read as the reverse complement.
AAAAAAACTTGCTATGCAATGAAGAACTTGCCTTTTCTAGTTCTAACATTTAGTAGCTGAAAGCAGATCATTGCCATAAAGAAGTATTTACCAATTTTAAAAGGTCTTGGCCCATCATAGCTAGTGTTAGATTTGGAATATAGCTTTTGTTGCCAAGGTGACAAACACTTATAAATATAACACATCTTCTAATGTGCTTTTAACTTGGTATTTTTATGGCTTTTAAATCAGATACCATTAGCAAATATATTAGGTAATTTAGCTGAAAGACCATTTTCCTCTAACACTTTCTGTTACATTTCCCCAGGTATTTCAGTAAATGTCTGTTGTGACATTCTGCTCCTGCTAGGTTTCCAACGTAAGGGGATACATAAAGTACATCTGGTAAAGATTAACATATATTACCTTGCCTTTTTTTTGTATTGATCACCAAAAAATGTATAAAAGAGAGTTAAATTTTTAGTCTCCTTAAAGAGAAATCATTGTTCCTATTGTTCTTTGGAGGTCTATTTGTGCTCCCCCAAGTAGCAATCTGGCTTTTAAGATTTAATACACAGAGGAAAGGGATTTGGGGACAGCATAATAACTATATATTATCACTACCTAGAACCACCATAACTAAAGACTTTCTTTTAGATATCAAAAAAAGAAGGCTATGGAAAAAATAATTATAATAGACCATCTGGGGCCCTAGTATATTCACAAGTCTCAGTTTATTATTCCAAACCATAAATTCAGCAGCCCAGGCAGGGAAGAAATTAGCTTTAAATGTATTCACTGAATTTTTGAAAGAAGACTTGTGAGGTGGACATATTTGTCATAGCAGAGATAAAATCAGGTGAGACATATTTAGTTTCAAGCCCTAATTTGCATTTATTGTTACCTTGTCAAAAATTATTTTTAGAAGTGTCCATTAATTCATTCATTCTTTTTTCTTTCATTCATTCAACCAATAGACATTTAAGACGCATCAGCTACTTTTCAGTCACTGGAGATGCAGAGATGAGCAAGTCCTGGCTCTTGGGAAGAATGTAATATCAGGAAAGAGATAGGCAAACATATGAAGTATACAGCAGTCTGATAAGTGCTATGGTAGAGATCACACACGAAGGAGAGGTTGGAGATGAGTCCCCCAAATGGAAAGACTGCAAATTGTCTTTAGAGAATCAAGATGGAAAAGAGTATATATTTTACTGTAGTAGTAAATATTTTACTTTAATGAACTTTTTTTAAATTCCCCCCCCCTTGATTTCTTTTAAAAAGCTTTTCTGATAAAGTCCAAAATGCTTACCAGGATTTAAACGTTAATGAACTCTTGGCAGTTAATGTTTTATATAGTAAATCCACAGTTGCTATTTCCCTACTCTGTGATCCTGAACATTTCTCTGTGCCTCAGTTTCTCCTACTGTGTAATGCAGATAATTGTCTTTGCCACCCGCGTTGCTCATAGAAGACTGTTGATAGAAATAATGGAATACGGGTGGTGTAGCTATTTGAATTCTTTGGCAAAGAAAGATGCTATGTAAATACACAGCATCCTTATTATTCCAAGTGGTGACATTTTGGGTAATTACCATATAATGCTGCACCTTTGTGTGTGTGTGGTTTGTTTCTTTATAGAAAAGTAAGTGCTAATGTTGAGTTTCTCTACTAACTTTGGAAGCAATTTTAATCCAGCAGACAAAACATAATAATCTTTAGAGTAGGTTAAATCCCTTTGTATTTGAGTAGATTTTGTTATTTACCAAGGTCTTAGGCAATTTTACCACAATTATGAAAAACAGTGCCCAGCAAGCCCAGTTCTCTCAGTGAATATCCAAAAGACACAATTGCAAAGAGGCCTGAAGCTTCTTTATCCCAGATACAGCACTGAGAGAGTGTGTTTATTTGTGTGTGTGTGTGTGTGTGTGTGTGTGTGTGCGCGCGCGCACGTGCCTTGTGTGTGCGTCTGAGCCTGGGGCTTGCCAGAAAGAGCTGGGAACGAGCTGAGACTGGCTAGCATACCTGAGGCAGCTGTTACACCATGGCGCCTGGATTCTTCTCTCAGACTCCAGGCTGGCTCCCCTCCTCCTCCTCCTCCACCTCCTCCTCCTTTTCATAGTTTCTCACTGTCCTTCTTCCTCTTCCCTGTGATTTGGTGGGAGATTCCCATGGCCTGAGACTGTGCCCTGTCCTGCTGCCAGATGTTCCAGGACTGTCTGGCTAACAGAAGAACCTATACTGTTTAGGGTGTGAAGTCTCAGAAAAATGATCCTCAGCACTCTTACCTATTTCATCTTTTCTTTCACTCATTCATTCTTCCTCTCTATTCTTCCTCTCTCCTCTTCTCTTCTCCTCTTTCTCTCTGTCCCTCTTCCTCTCTCTTTCTCTCTCTGCTGGAAATTAGCCATGGATACTGGACAGCCAGGGAAAGTGACAGTTCAAAGCAGGTCTGCTCTTGGATCCTGAAACTTGCTTTGGGCTATCTCGACAAGACCTGTCTCTCAACTCAACCTGGGATTTGCCAGGGGAGTGCAGTCATTCATTAATAGAAGAGGCAGCCTGCATTAAGGAACCTGTACTAATCCCTCCTGTCCTCCTAGAGGTAATGCTGCTCAGAAAGCTTCCTATAGGAGCAGTGAAGTTATTCATTCAATAAATAGCTAGATAGCTGCAAGGATTTGAAAAAACAATACAAGAAACTTAACATTTCAGTTTCATATGGACTCTCATGATTTTAGGTAATTTTCCATTGGTCATCACTGGAATTAGGCAGAACTAGTATAGCCAACCAGGGTGAATTTTCCTAAGCAAAAATGTCAGTGCTAAACCAGCATGGGAAAGGCAAAAAAACCTAGTCCATTTGACAGGGGTAAAAAGTATGTATCGCCACTGGAAAGGCCAATGATATTAATCCTAGGAGATGGTCTCTGGTTACATTTCATGGACTTGGGATCCACTGACAGAAAAGAGCAATTACTTATAGTCATATTTTTTAAAAACTTTGACAGAGATCCCAATCATGGTGGATTAGGTATATTTAATATCTCAATTAATAAGCCTTCTACAATAGTAACATGTCAACTTTGGTTTAAGAAATCCACTCCAGTTGATAGTCATCCAGGAAACATCTTTCATGCCCACATATTAAATTTAATCTGCCACCCCTGTTTTATAAGACTTTGTATTCATCTGCTGAAGAAAAGATGCTTATTTTATCATTCCAACTTAACAGCTTGCTTAGCAAAGTTGATAGGTAGGAGTTTAGAAGATATTCATTGAATGCCTATTTTGTATATTTACAAAAGAAGTAGATTTAAGGGAGTTACCCAAAAGCAATATGTTTTTTTGTCCCACCATTATCCTATTGGTCTTCCTTTCATTCAGCAGATTTATCTGTCATGAAGAATTTAAGTTTCATATTTTCCTCTGTCAGTTGTGAAAAGGCCTGTCAGCCAGGGCTTACACTAGAGTTTGCCAAAAGGCCTATAGCACACAATGACAATACAATCTTATATTTGTGCTCCCAGTCTCCAGATAATCCCCCACTTTCCTCCTCTGCAGCCCAGTTATGATCAGGCTTAAGTTGCATATTCCGTTTATAGTCAGATTTTGCTGATAAATGCTATCAGCAAGACTGAAATGAGATACAGCAGGTTTAGCTCTTATTACCAGTATAGGAATGCCTTGGGAGTTGTGAGTGTGATACTGAGACAATAGTTGTATAAAACCATTTAATTCATAGAAACTAAATAAAGGAATGTTAATCATATTAGCTTTTATCTGTTGAATGCTCCAAGGTCTTATTCATGCATCTGAAAATACAGACCTTTGATTAACATTCCAGGAGATGTGACAGAGATATGGGGTCATTTGCCATATTGTTTCTGGTAGGGATATAATTTTGAGAAAAACTTTTAAAAGCCTTAACATTGTTGGTTGATACACTCAAACACAAGATACTTTGTTTTTGCCATTTTTTTATTCTAAGTTCACAAATACCCCTAATCTAAGAAAGATTTACATTTCCCATATGTATACAGAAGCTTCCATAGTCTCACTAAATGGAAACCATATAAAAGTTGGAGGCCTGCAAATCATTATTTTTATAACCTGCTGGGTCTGTAGCAAAATGTGAAGGACTAATATATTAGAAAAATGCATCACTGACTCAGCCATGGAGACAGAAGAGTTAATCATCATTCCTAGAACTCTGGAATGGAACAAAAGCTTGCATCCTGACACCAAAATAACATCACAATGAGAAGTGAAATTGCTTCTAAGGCTAAATTGCTTCATTTGAAAATTGTAGTGATACTGAGAACAATTATGTCACTTAAACTTTCACAATTTTGTTTTTATAAATCAGTTGTAAAACTATCATGTGTTTTAAATGCATTTATTTAATAAGGGCATTTGTAATTGTCCAACATAATCAATTATGCTTCAATCAGATTCTTCTCTGCAACTGTGTTTTTGTTAGTGTCTGAGTCATTCTTATGGTAATATATACTTTTTGAAAAAGCCAAATAAAATCACTGTTTTCCAGAAAAGTTCTTTCCTCCTTCTGCTTGCAAAGCATTTCTCCAACTGCAAACTGAGTCTTGGAAATCTTTTTATCCCCCCATGTCTCAGAAACTAAACATCTATTCAGAGCATGAGAAGGAAAAATATAGTGCCTAATAATAGGGGAAGTGAAAGTTGTTTCTTTAAAAGTCATGATAGTATTGTCAACTATGTTTTCTGAGCTGAGACTGGGACCAGAGTCCAGGGAGCATGGAGTGGTTCCCAGAAGGAGCCATTACAATGTTGGTACCACAAGTCCAAGTCCAGATCATGACTTTGATTTTCAAAGAAGGAGGAGATAATTATCACGGGCTATGTGTAGGTGTGGTCAGGCCTTCCAGAGGGTAGGGGATTTTAGTTGCTGTGTTGTGCAATTTGTGGGCTTTTTTGGTCTGCTTTGGACTGCCTGGAAAGTTATGTTTTCCTTCTATATTTCAACATAAGTCTCTGGTAATGCCTTATCCCTGTGTTTTGCCTGGTTCATTCTGATCTCTATACTCACTGACCAAGAAGCTTCTCATGAAACAAGCCTCTAGCTTGGCCTGTCTTCCTCTCCCCTTCTTTTCTCTTCTTTAGGCAGATTCTCCTTTACCTTGATTCCCCTTTGCCATTTTCTGGTTCTTTAAAGATTCTCATCACTTCATGGACAATAACAACCCTTTTCCTCTTTCTGCTGTGCATTCTGCCCTAAGAGCAGATCCTCCTACTTAAGAGTATTTCCTCATTTCAGTTACTCTTTAGGAAAAAATATGGAGTCCTGCCAGTGATAGATGTTTAGCTTCAGTCACATGGATTCAGGAGAAACTGCAGCAAGAATCCAAACAAAGGCTTCACCATACTGGAGCCAGTGAATCTGTTCTTCCAAAATCCAAATCCGATAGTAGCACTCACCACCTTAAAACCAGTCCGTGGCGTTCCTTTATCTTAGGCTAAAAGCTTAATAGTTCTGTGTACTCTTGCCCAACTAGTTCTTGAGTTTTTCCTCACACGTCCTTTCCCTTTACTCATTGTCTCTCTAAGATGGCCACTTTCTCTCCTAGCCCAAGGCCTATACATCTGCAGTTTCCTCTAGTTGTGATTTCTCTCACCCCCATCTGGCCCAAACTTCATATCCCTCACCAGGCTAGTTCTCTCTCATTTCTTTTTCCCCTTTCAGACGAAGCATTACTACATCAGGAAAACTAACACAGATCCCCTGAGCCAAGAACACATTTTTCCTGCTGTAGGCTTATAGAATGACCGACTTTTCCTTCAGGTTATTACACTTGTAATGTTACATTTATTTGCACTATTACCTGACAGTTATCCCATTCAGTGGCCCCTCCTTGAGAACAGGCACTTTGTTTTGTTTTATCTGGTGTCACTACACTCAGCAGGAACTCAGTTTATTTCTGTTGAATGAATAAATTATCTGGGATTCATAGAAATTCTATATCAGAAAGTAAGGAAAACAAATTTCTTAAACCTAGGACAAGCAGCAGGGTTTTGAAAGCATCTTCACATGTGTTCATGGAGAAATATACAATGACAAATTGAAAACAACCTAAGTATCAGTGGAAGAACAGATAAGCAAATTGTGCTGTAATCATAAAGCATAATACTATGCAATAGTTAAAATTAAGGAATTTGTGTCCATATGGCTAAATCCTCAAAACACACACACATAAAGAAAATGGGCTTAATAATAATAAAAAAAATACATGTTGGCTTATTTGCCTAGAGTCCATGGAAGAGTATTCAGAAACAGCAACAATAACATAAATAAGCACTAAGTCTAGGGATGAAATTTAGTAAGTGTGGGAAGATGAGGTCTTCAGAATTTTGTCCCTCCTTTTCATGTCATTCCCCAGATAGATTACAGCAAGAAGGATGTAATCAATCCTTGCCTTCTTTTTTTGGTCCACGTTGCCTCTGTTTAAATTCTGTGTACTCCTTAATTGCACTTAGGAACAAACATATCTCCAAAGGATAAAGATTAGAGAATTGTAATTGTTTGTAAATGGAAAAAGTAAAAGGAAGTAAACTAGAGAATAATAACTATGTAGAAAATCAATAATATACGAAAAATTGAACTTTAATTTCCCTTTTGAAATATTATATGGGACTAAGGTTTTTAAAATAGTAAGATATAGGCGATCTCAGAAAATTAAGTGAAATAGGTAAAAATTCTCCAAGAGTAATGCTCAGCTCTAAGCCAGGAGACACTAGACACAGACATATCTAATGCATGATAGCCTTGTTCATAGTGTAAGCTGCCTGTCTCCCTCTCTCTTTCTATTTCCTTTTTTTTTCTTTTCCTTTTCTGTGAAATTGGAGTTTTAAAACCCACTCTTTACCAAAACATCTTCCTTACTCATCTTGCTACAAAGCCTTCAAATCCACTTTTGTTATTGCCTTTGCACTGAAGAACACTCTTAAACCTAAGCATTTTTAAAAAATTTTTTTAGATTAGATGCTTGGAGAAAATGATGCTTGGAGAATTGAAGTTACTTTCCAAGGCCACGCAGCTGTCATGCAGAGACTGGGTACCAGAAAACACTAATCCTCATTCCTCGTCCATTGTTCTTTCCAGTGTTGCATCTAGGGGACATCATATTAAAACTGTGTCAGTTGTTAATGCTGTGGTTTTCATTTGCTTGGCTGGGTAGTCACCCAACTGGTACCTAAGGGACAGAGTCAAAGGTAAAATCAGATAAAGAGTGCTATATACAGACAATGGAATATTATTCAGCCTTTAAAAGTAATGAAATTCTGCCACAAAATACAACCTGGATGAACCACGAAGATATTATGCTACTTGGAATTAGCCAGTACAAAAAGACAATATTGTATGATTCCACACATATGAAGTACCTAAAATAGTCAGATTTATAGAGACAGAGGTAGAATGGCTATTGCCAGGGGCCGAGGGAAGGGCAAAATGGGCAGTTACTGTTTAATGATTTCAGAGCTTCCATTTTGAAGATGAAAAAGTTCTTAGTGGCATTAAGAATATTGACACTGTTATGCAACAATTACCATCATCCAAGTTGTACACTTAAAAATAGTTAAAATTGTAGATTTTATGTTATGTATATTTTACTACAATTGTTAAAAATCACATGAGAATTCATGAATTATGAATTCTAGCCCCCAAAGGCAAGTGTAGTGGGAATTCCAGGCATATAGAAAGGACTAAGAAAGTATTAGATCTTGAAGAGGATGAGAAGTAGAAGAAGGAGCAAATGAAGAAGAGAGAAAGACCTATTGTCTAGACCAGTACTACTTAAAATAGAATTTTCTGTCATGGTGGAAAGGTTCTTTATCTGTGCTATCTGTTGTGATAGCCAGTAGTTACTAGTTATATTTGAGCACTTAAAATGTGATTGGTTAGTGCAACTGAAGAAATGAATCTTTTATTTAATTTGATTTTTAATTAATTTTCATTTAAATAGCACCAGTATAAGCCTCCTTTTGTTGGTGATTTCACTTAAAGTACTTGTATTTCTGCTTCTTCTAGTCACATTCTATAAATTCAAGCATCATTCACTTATTCATTCAGTCACTGTTAGCAAACATAGTACATCTCCTGTGTGCTGGACTCTTGCTAAACAAGGAATAAAAGAGGGGAATTCTTTCCACTGCTAGGAGTAGTATAAATAACTATAACTGCTGTGACAAACAGTGTGGCCATATGTCCTGAAGTTAGGAATATTTGTATCCTGCCACCCAGTGCTTCTACATCCTAGAGAAATTCTCATATGTGCTCAAGGAGACGTGGGCTTTAAAAATGATAAAAGGCCTAAAGATCAATGGAAAATATAAAAAAAATACTATGCAGTAGTTAAAATTAATGAATGAGGGGCATACCTACCTATGTGGCTAAACCATGAAAACACAATAGCAGAAAAAATTCAGTTGTATAAGGATACACATAGGATGATATCATTTTTAGAAACTTTTTTTTGGAATTTTTGCGAAGTTATTTTGTATGGATACATACATACAGACACATGTAGTAAATATAAAAATATGTGTGGGCATGAGAGATGCCCACATTTAGTGTAAGGGAATGAGACGAAAGAAGGTACACAGAGATCTTCAATCTGTATGTAATGTTTTATTTATTAAAAAATGATCTAAAACAATATGACAAAGCCAGAAAGCAAGTTCATTGTGTTCATCATATTATTAGCCATACTTTTGCTAACACTTAGAATATTTCATAATAAAACAGATGCTAAGAAGTGTCCCAGCTCTTAAGAAGCCCTCAGATTAAAGGGGCCTCATAAATAGAAGGACACACATTTTAAATAATGCATTAAAAGTTACTATAGGGGCTTGTATGAGGCGAGAAAGTGAAGGACAGAAGAAGGTAGAACTAACGCAGTCTCAAAGAATCAGGGAAGATCTCACTGGACGATTAAATTTGAGTTCATTCTCTGAGGGTATGTAGATATTTATTTGGGAGAAAAATAAAAAGGGTTATTTATTTGAGGCTGAAAAGACAGTTTGTACAAAGGCCAGGGGTGCAAAAAATTTGGTGCCTTCAAAGAATAGCAAGAAAATCTGGCCTCACTAGTGCCTAGAACTAACAGAGTAATGGTGAGTTGATAGGATTGAGTATTGGCTCAGGCCTAGATGTATGATCTAAGCCAGAGAAGCAGTGTGTGTAGGGGGGGGTGTAGCTGGGGAGTGGTGGAATGGAAGAGAGAGAGAGATTTGAACCAGGGAGACCCATAAGGAACCTCTTGTAGGAGTCCTAGTGACAGTTGGTGAGAGTCTGAGCTGTGGTAATAGCAATGAAGACATAGAAGAGCATGGGTGAGGGGATATCATGGGTGAATAACTTGGTGACTGGTTGAATGAGTGAAGGAATGAGATAGAGCAAAGAACCAAAAATGAAGTTCCCATGTTGGACAACCTTGGCTGAAGATGGCCTTGACCTAGAAGAAGAAGTAGAAGAAGCGAAGCGAGGTTTCCCCAGCCTTGGAAGTGAGAAAGAGGGTAGGAGGATAATGAGAATACCTGAAATGGATGACATAAGCAAGGGACATCCTGTAAAGTGAGAAAATAAGATTGTACCATAAAGCTAAGAAGTTGCATCATCACAGTTTAGGCATAGGCTAAGCTATTATTCCTCCCAGGGAATGGTCATGTCTTAGCAGGAGAACCTGAAGATCTCTAATTAAATAGCAACAAAGAGGACTAAACAATGGGATCACGCTCTAAGGTTTGGCATCTAGCCTTAGCAAACTAGTATGATAAGCAAGGCACCAACTTTTGTAGTTAAACAGACCTACATGCAGTGCATTTAAATTTTTATTCCCTACTTACTGGGTGAAAATTTGGGTAAGTCTCCAAATTCCTCTGTGCCCCAATTCCTTATCTGGAAATGTGAATGCTAATACTTGCCTTGGGGGATTGTGGTGAGGAAAAAGTATAAGTCTGGTAAAGATAAATATATAGACAAATACAGAATATTATATTATGGTAATGGTGTTGGGTAAATCATTTTAAATTATAGTATTAAAGTTAAAAGACCAAAGTATTAAAATAGCTACAAATAAAAATATGTTAGAAGATACATGATATAAATAGATGTAAATTGTGACAATAACAAAAAATTGTGTATTGAGGGAGAAGTTAAAGTGTAGAATTTTTTTATGCAGTTGAACTGAAATTGGAGTTCCTGTTGTGGCTCACCTGTAATGAACCCGACTAGTAACCTTGAGTATGTGGATTTGATCCCTGGCCTCACTCGGTGGGTTAAGGATCCAGCATTGCCATGAGTTGTGGTGTAGGTTGCAGACGCCGCTCAGATCCTGCATTGCTGTGGCTGTTGTATAGGCCAGCAGCTATAGCTCTAATTCGACCCCTAGCCTGGGAACTTCCATATACTGCAAGTGCGGCCCTAAAAAAAAATTATTATCAGCTTAAAATAGACTGTTTTAACTGTAAGGTATTTTATGTAATCCCCAAGGTAACTACACACACACACACACACACACACACACACACACACACAGAAACCTATAGAAGTTACACAAAAGGAAATGAGAAAGGATTCAAAGGATATCAATTTAAACAAATTAACATAACACAAAAGAACACAGCAAGAGTGGAACAGACAAAAGAACTATAAGACTGAAAAATAACTAACAAAATCGCAATAGTAAATCCTTTCCTATCAACAGTTACTTTAAATGTAAATGGTTTAAACTCTCTAAGGAAAGACAAAGAGTAGCTGGCTGGATTTTGAAAAACAGCCGAATGTATACTGTATACAAGAAGCTTGATTTATTTTTTCTTCCAGTTTTGTTGAGATAGAATTGATGTACAGCAATATATAAGTTTAGGATGTACAGCATAATGATTTGACTTATGTAGATCATGAAATGATTATCAAAGTAAGTTTAGTGAACACCCATGATTCCATATAGATACAAAATTAAAGAAGTAGAAAAATGTTTTCCTTATGATAGAACTCTTAGGATTTACTTTCTTAACAACTTTCATATATAACATGCAGCAGTGTTAATTATATTTACATTACTAGTATTTATTTAACTTGTAACTGGAAGTTTGTACCTTTTGAGTACCTTCTTGTATTTAACTTATAACTGGAAGTTTGTACCTTTTGAATACCTTCATCTAATCCCATTCCCCAACCCTCCTGCCTCTGGTAACCACAAATCTGATTTCTCATGAGTATGTTTGCTTTTGAAGTATAATTGACCTACAACACTGTGTCAGCTCCTGGTGCACAGCACAGTGATTTGATGTTTCTATACATTTCAAGATGATCACCACAAGAAACTTCCTTTATATTTTTTTATCTTATTAAATTTTTAATTGATTACATGTTGAAATGACAATATCTTGGATAGCCTGAGCTAAATTATATATATTATTAAAATAAAGTCTACCTATTTGTTATTTTTTATGCTCCTGAACTTTATTTTTAAAAAATTTTAAATTAGAGTTGATTTACAATGTTTTGTCATTTTCTGCCATACAGCAAAGTATATATATGTGTAACTGGGTCACTTTGCTGTACAGAAGAAACTCACTTTAGATTAAGAATGCACATACACTGGAAGTGAAGAGGTAGAAAATGGTAACCGAAAGAGAGCAGGGTTGGCTATAATTATGTCAGACAAAGTAGACTTTAAGTCAAATTGTCATGAGACAAAGAAGGACACTATATAATGATAAAAGGGTCAGTCTGCCAAGAAGATATAAAACTTAAGCACATATATATAAATATAAATATATATGTTGAGTACCCCTGCCTTGTTCCTAATCTTATGTGAAAAGCTTTCAGTTTTTCACCATTGGGAATTCTTGATGTTAGCTATGGGCTTTGTATATAATGGCCTTTAATATGTTAAGATACTTTCCTTCTATTCCTGGCTTGTTGAGAATTTTTAATGAAAGGATGTTTAGTTTTTGTCAAATGATCTTTCTGCATGTATTTAGATAATCATGTAATTTTTATCTTTTATGATGTTAACATAGTACATCACATTCATCGATTTTTGTGTTGAACCATCCTTATCATCCCAGGGATAAATCCCACTTGGTTGTGGTATATGAATCTTTAATAGGCTGTTGGGTCCTATTTGCTAGCATTCCTCAAAGATTTTGGCATTTATATTCATCACAGATATTGGCCTGTAGTTGCCTTTCCTTGTGGTATCTTTGGCTTTGGGTTCAGGATAATGCTTCTCTCATAAAATGAGCTTAGAGGAATTTGAGAAGAATTGTCAGTGATTCTTTAAATGTTTGTTAGATTTCACCAGTGAAACCATCTGGTCCTGGGCTTTTGTCTTGGGGAAGTTTTTTATTAGCAATTCAATCTCCATATTAGTTATAGGTCTTTTCACACTTTCTGTTTCTTCATGATTTACTCTCTGTAGGTTGCATGCTTGTAGGGATTTATCCATTTCTTCTAGGTTACCCAGTTTGATGGTGTATGATTGTACATAGTAATCTTTTATAATCCTTTTTATTTCTGTGGCATTAACGATAATGTCTGCTCTTCAATTCCTGATTTTGAATTTTCTCTTTTTTTCTTAGTCTAGCTAAAGTTTTGACAACTCTTAGTTTCATTTTGTTGTGGTTTTCTTATTTTCTATTTTGTTTATTTATGCTCCAATTTTTATTATTTCCTTCCTTCTGCTAACCTTGGGCTTAGTTTCACCACTTCTCTTTGACTATAGTTGTGGAAGTCCTAGCCAGAACAATTAAAAATACAAATAAAATGCATCCAAAATGAAAAAGAAGTAAAAATTTACCTTTTTGAAAATGACATGATCATCTTATATGTAGAAAATCCTAAAGACTCCATTTTAAAAACTGCTAGAAGTAATACATGAATTTCTTAAATTTGCAGGATACAAAATCAACATACAAAAATTTGTTGCACTTCAATATATTAACAACCAAACTATCTGAAAAGGAAATTAGGAAAACAGTACTATTTACAATAGTATCCAAACCAAAATAGTTAGGTATAATTTAAGGAAGTGAAAGATTTATATCCTGAAAACTATAAAACATTAATAAAAGGAATTAAAGAAGAAACAAACAAATGGAAAGAGAACATTTTTATCAGTTGGAAGACTTGATATTGTTAAAATTTCCAACACAACCCTAGTGATCTACAGATGACATACAGTCCCTATCAAAATCCCAATGGTATTTTTTACAGTTAGAAAAAACAATTCTAAAATTCATATGGAACTACAAAAGGTCCCAAATAGCCAAAACAATCTTAAGGAAGAATAATAAAGCTGGAAGCATTGTTCTATCTGATTTCAAAATATATTACAAATCTACAGTAATCAAAACAGTATGGTACTGGCATAAAAACCTACATAAAGAATTGTGGAACAGAATGGAGAGTTTAGAAATAAATCCATACATATATGGTCAACTGATATTTGACAAGGGAACCAAGAATATACAATGATGAAAAGGCAGTCTTTTCAATAAATTTTGTTGGATAACCACACATAAAAGAATGAAATTGGATCCTTAAATTGTACATTAAACTTAGCTCAAAATGGATTAAAGATTTAAATGTAAGCTTAAAGATATAATACTCTTCGAAGAAAACATAGGCAAAAAATCTTCTTGACGTTAATCTTGGTAATAATTTCATGGATGTGATTCCCAAATCACAGGCAACAAAAACAAAAATAAACAAGTGGGACTACATTAAATTAAAATCTTCTGCACAGCATAAGAAACAATCAACAGTGCAAAAAGCCAACCTATAGAATGGGTGAAATTACTTGAAAACTATGTATATGATAAAAGGTTAGTCTTTATAATATATGAGGAAATCTTACAACTCAATTTTAAAAATTTAATAACTCGATTTAAAAATGGACTGAGGACTTGAACAGATATTTCTCCAAAGATATACAAATGGCCAACAGGTATATGAAAAAAGGCTCAGCATCACTAATCGTCAGGGAAATACAAATCAATACCACAATGAGATATTACCTCCCACCTGTCAAGGTGGTTATTATTAAAAAAGAAAAAAAAAAAAAGGTGTTGAGGCAGATGTGGAGAAACTAGCACCCTTGCACACTGTTGTTGGGAATGCAAAATGATGTAGCCACTATGGAAAACAGTATAGATGTTCTTCAGAAAATTAAAATCAGTCTACCATATAATCCATCAGTCTCTTCTGGGCATTTATCTGCAAGAGTTGAAATCAGATCTTGAAGAGATATTAGCACTCCCACGTTTCTAACAGTATTATTCACAGTAGCTAAGATATGGAAACAATGTAAATATCCACTGGTACAATGGATAAAGAAAATGCATTATATACACATACAATGGAATACTATTCAGCCTTATAAAAAGAAAGTGTATCTGCAATGTGCCACAACATGGATAAAACTTGAGGACATTATGCTATGTAAAATCAGCCATCACAGAAAGATATATACTGCATGATTCTACTTATATGAGGTATCTAAAATAGCCAGATTCATAGAATCAAAGAGTAGAATGGTGATTGCCACAGGCTGGGGCAGGGAAAACGTATGTTACTAATAAACAGGCTTTCAGTTAAGTAAAACAATTACCTTCTAGAGATCTGCTGTGCAACTTTCTAACAATAATCAACAGTACTGCTGACTTAAAAATTACTTAAAAATTTAAAAGGCTAGAGCTCATGTTAACTGTTCTTACTATAATAAAATAAAAAATGTTTTAAAGTACAATGTTGGTATTTAGTATAAAGTCAATAAATGTTAGTTCCTTGTCCTTTCTTAGCTGTTATTCTTCCTAATGCCTAGACTTGCCTGAAAACATTTTATTTAAGTAAATTGCTTTTGCCTTTATAAAATAAGCAAACTGCTCCTAAGTACAGAAGCTCTAGGTTCTTTGAAAGCAGGGATTATATCATATAATTTGATCAATCAAGTATGTAATGGGCATTTATTATTTTCTTAACAAGCTATAGATTACTAACAGTATGTAGTACAAGGCTGGTACATAGTAGGTGCCCAATAAATAAAGAAATGCCTCCTGAATTGATGTGTATGGCAGCACAACCAATAAAAATAAGCATAAGATGCTTTATAATTTAGGTTGATATATAATCACTTGGTAACAACCTTGTTAAGCCTAACAACATCCACAAGCAATAAGCATATCATTTTATAAGGAAAGGGAAATAGTTATAACAGTTATTTGTTCAAGTTCACAGAAGGAAAATGTCATTTCAGAACTAGAAATAGACAGCAGTTAATCTAACTGTCTGTAAATACGGGGAAAGCTCCCAGTGGTATTTCAGTTATGGGCCCAGTGAGGCGTGAACAGACCATCCCTTAGGATTTCTAATGCAAAAGAACAAATATTAAAAATAGAAAACTGCCTTTCATGTAGTAAGTCCCAAGTTCTCCAATCATATTCAAAGCGGTAACCAGAATAGAGGGCCTTGGGTCAAAAAGGAAGTAGGTCTGACTCAGAAGAAGCCTGTCTGGGTTTAAGGTAATGGACTATACAAATTATGTAATGGGTCCATATCTTTGGGGTCCTTTTTTATGATTGTGCTGAAAAATAAATTGATAGCATAAAAAGTCACCATAAAGGAAGAGATACAGTTTAATTTTTATCCTTGGCACTTTCTTAGATTGTTTAAAAAGCAGAGTTTAAGCCAAAGTTTAAGGTGGGCTAAGATTTAGAGATTAATAAAACTTGCCAATAAGTACTCAGAAGTGATGTTAGTGAATTAGTTAAAAAAAAAAAAGCACAGGTGTCAGACCAGCTAATGGGGTTATGAGTGAGGTGTGGAAAGATAGAAAAGTAAAAAAAAAAAAAAAAAAAAAAAAAAAAAAAAAAAAAAAAAAAAAAAAAAAAAGAGAGGTGACCAAATGGGTCAAAGTTTTGAATAAGATGTATTGGTGGTATGCTCAGGTCAGAAGTTAAAACCAGGATAAAGTTAGAGACTCCTTTCTGCAGCAGCTAGACAAGGAAGGATAGGTTCCATACCTCTTGGCTATCATGTCCTCATTTGTAAAATTCATATTTTATTAGTGCATATATACAGCGGACATCCTCTGTAAAATTTTTCCTACTTTAAAAACTCTGTTGCTCTGAGATATTGAGGTGTCAGATGGTGTTGAGGGATGGCAGAAAGAACAGTTATAGAGTCAGCAAGCAGAGGTCAATACCTGAAAAGTCAAAAGGTTAGTTAAAGGCAGCAGGAGGAATTTCTTCCAGGAAGCAGATTACTCAGCTCATCCTTGTGTTGTGGGTTGAACTGAGTCCCCCAAATGCCATGTCTGTGTCCCAACCCCTAGTACCTGTAAATGTGACCTTATTTGGAAATAGGGTACTTGTACAGATGTTATCAAGTTAAGATGAGGTCATAAGGGGTTAGTGTGGGCCTTAATCCAGTGACTAGGGTCTTTATAAGAATGGGGAAACACCACATTATTGAGGAACTAAAACCATATGATCCTCTCAATAGTTGTAAAAAAAGCTGTTGACAAAATCCAACATCCATTTCTGATAATAAAAAATACCCTTCATGAAATGGGCATAGAGGGAACCTGTCTCAACAAAAAGAGCATATATTACAAACCCAGAGCTAACCTCATTCTCAATGGTGAAAAACTGAAAGAATTCCCACTGAGATCAGTCAGGAACAAGACAAGAATGTCCACTCTCGCCACTACTATTCAACATAGTTTTGGAAGTGCTAGCCATAGCTGTCAGAGAAGTAAAAGAAATAAAAGGAATCCAAAGTGGAAAGGAAGAAGTAAAACTATCACTACTTGCAGCTGGTATGGTACTATACCTAGAGAATCCTAAAGATGCTATCAGAAAACTGTTAGAGCTCATCAATGAATTTGGCAAAGTCGCAGGATACAAAATTAATACACAGAAATTGACTGCATTTCTATATACTAACAATGAAAATCAGAAAGAAAAATTAGGGAAATGATCCCATTTACCATCACCTCAAAAAGAATAAAATACTTAGGAATAAACCTACCTACAGAGACAAAAGACCTGTATTCTGAAAACTATAAGATGCTAATGAAAGACATCGAAGATGACACAAACAGATGGAAAGACATACTATTCTCTTGGATTGGAAGAATCAATATTATCAAAATGACTATACTACCCAAGGTAACCTACAGATTCAAAGCAATCCCTATCAAATTACCAGGGACATTTTTCACAGAACTAGAACAATATATTTTAAAGTTGTTTGGAATCACAAAAGACCCAGAATAGCCAAAGCCATCCTGAGAAAGAAAAATGGAGCTGGAAGAGTCAGGTAGATGATTGTAAATAATGCTGCTCTGAACATTTGGGTGCCCTAACTTCAGACTGTACTACAAAGCTGCAGTCATCAAAACCGTGTGATTCTGGCACAAAGACAGAAATGTAGATCAGTGGAACAGGATAGAAAGCGTAGAATTAAACCCACTCACCTACAGTCAACTAATCTGTGACAAAGGAGGCAAGAATATACAATGGAGAGAAGACAGCCCCTTCAGTAAGTGGTGCTGGGAAACCTGGACAGCCACATCTAAAAGAATGAAATTAGAACACTTCCTAACACCATACACAAAATAAACTCAAAATGGATTAAAGATCTAAATATAAGACCAGATACTATAAAACTCTTAGAGGATAGCTTAAGGCCAAACACTCTCCAACGTAAACCACAGCAATATCTTCTCAGATCCACCTCCTAGAGTAATGACAATAAAAACAGAAATAAACAAATGGGATTTAATGAAACAAATTTTCTGCACAGCAAAGAAAACCCTAAACAAAATGAAAAGACCACCCACAGAATGGGAGAAAATACTTGCAAATGAAGCGACTGGCAAGAGGTTAAACTCCACAACTTATGAACACCTTCTGCAGCTCAATACCAAAAAAACAATCCCATCAAAAAATGGGCAGATCTAAACAGACAGTTCTCCAAAGAAGACATACAGATGGCCAGAAAACATATGAAAATATGTTCAGCATCACTAATTATTAAAGAAAAGTGAATCAAAACCACTGTGAGGTACCACCTTACACTGGCCAGGATGGCCATCATCAAAAAGTCTACAAACAGTAAGTGCTGGAGAGGGTGTGGAGAAAAGGGAACCCTATTACACTGTTGGTGGGAATGTAAATTGGTGCAGCCGCTGTGGAAAACAGTATGGAGATTCCTCAAAAAACTAAAAATAGAATTACCATTTGATCTAGCAATCCCACTCCTGGACATCTATCCAAAGAAAACCATCACTCGAAAAGATACATGCATTCCAGTGTTCATTGTAGCAGTATTATACATTAGCCAAGACATGGAAACAACCTAAATGTCCATCGAGAGAGGAGTGGATAAAGAAGATGTTGTACATATACACACTGGAATATTACTCAGCCATTAAAAGGAAAAAAAAAACAGCATTTGCAGCAACATGGATGGATCTAGAAATTATGATGCTAAGTGAGGTTATCCAGACAGTGAGACACCAACATCAAATGCTATCGCTTACATGTGGTATCTAAAAAAAGGACACAATGAACTTCTTTGCAGTACAGATACTGACTCACAGACTTTGAAAAACGTTTGGTTTCCAAATGAGACAGGTGGGGGGGCAGGGGGATGTGCCTGGGGTTTGGGATGTAAATGCTATAAAACTGGGTTGTGATGATTGTTGTGCACCTATAATTGTAATAAAAATTCATTGAGTAATTTTTTAAAAAATTTAGCATATGATAAAAAAATTAAGTCTGTGTGCTCCCAAGAGGTCATTTAATGTAAACGATTGATGTACCTTATCAGTCTTACAAATTGGGGAGCATTAGATGGTTATGGTGTTGAGGTCAGTAGCCTTATATAATATTTATTTTTATATTACACAAGAGGAATCAGAACCCAAAAAGGGGAAAGAGGAGGGAAAATGAGCCTTTACTGCAAATCTACTTTGATGAACCTCTGAAGTTGCTTTGAATCTGACTTTTTGTTTTCTTCTGGATAACTATTGTTAGATGTTTACCCTGTTTTAAGGCACTATGGTAAACTCCTTGTATATACTGCCTTATTTAATGCTCACAGCACATCTCTGAGGAATACATTGCTAATGGCTGCATAATAGAAACTTTGGAATTTTGCTAGTCAGTTGTAGAGTCAGTTCCATGAGTGAATGTTTAAGATCTGCTAGGATCCATATCAGTCTCAGTGCCATGGTTGAAGTGGAAATCATGACCTAGAATTCATGGTGTATCTGCAATTAAGTCCAGGTCAGGTTTTCCCTATATAGGTGGGTCAGTAGTAGCCCAGGTGGGACATGGGTAATATTATGTTAGTAAAAGTATGCAGACCTGAAAGTGAGTTCTCAGAAATGCCATGCCCTATGATTCAAATGACCAAGTTAGGTTCAAATCCAAGAAATCTGGGGAGGAGATTTAGTGATACAATCTCCTCTTATTGGTTCTTAATAATCATCATTGGATTCTTCTCTTAAAAGGCTATCCAGATGAGGAGAATGATTTCTTTTTCAAATTTTTTTTAAAAATGTTACACAATTTTTAAAGGTTACTTTCCATTTACATTTATTACAAAATATTGTCTATATTCCCTGTATTGTACAGTACATCCTTGAGCCTATCTTACACCTAATAGTTTGTGCCTCCCACTTCCCCACAATTATATTGCCCCTCCCCCATCACTGGTAACCTCTAATTTATTCTCTATGAGTCTGCTTTTTTTCTGTTATATTCACTAGTTTGTTGTATTCTTTAGGTTCTACATATAAGTGATGTCATATAGTATTTGTCTTTCTCTGACTTACTTCACTTAGCATAATGCCCTCCAGGTCCATCCATATTGCTGCAAATGGCAAAATTTTGGGGTTTTTTTATGGTTCTGTAATATTATATATATCACATCTTCTTTATCCATTCATCTGTTGATGGACAGTTAAGGTTGCTTTCATATCTTGACAATTGTAAATAATGCTGCTATGAAAATATTTGAAAGCATGTGTCTTTTCAAATTAGTGTTTATGGTTTTTTTCAGATATATATCCAGGAGTGATATATCCTGGATATATATTTCTGGATCATATGTTAGTTCTAGTTTGAGTTTTTTGAGAAACCTCCATACTGTTTTCCACAGTGTCTACACCAGTTTACATTCCTACCAATGATGTACAGTGGTTCCCTTTTAGATGAGAAGAATGATTTCTGCAAAAAATCAGAGATCTATGAATTGTCTCAATCCAGATCAATGTAGTCAGAGTATAGCTTTGGACCCTGCATCAGAATTTCCCACTTTAGCGCTCCCAAGTCACAATTTCAGAATATCTTGCGGAAATGTATATAGGATAAAAGGCAAGAGATGTTTTCATTCCTATTAACATGCAAAATACTTAAAAGCATCCAATCAAATTTATGCCCATTTAGAAAAGAAAAGGCCAAGGGCAAATTTTTGAAGCTATTCTGTGGTTATGGGAATTGTGAATAAATGTGTTTGTGGGGTTACCCATCATTTGTCTGCTTTGTAAAGCCTATAGTTCTGAAGTGATTGACTGCCATTGCCTTTTCTCCTCCTTTACTCTAAGTATGAACAGAATAAGTAATGAATGAGGCTGACATAGGAAGCTTGTGTGAGTTGGTTGAAAGAGGGGAACTGGATCAGTGGAATTGTTGAGCCTGTTAAATCTCAAAGATTTCCATGGGTTACAACTCACTTTGAATCTGTCTTAGAAGATATCAGATTAAGACAGTAAGAAGCATGCATTGGAAGATTCTAGTGTTTACCTTAAGATTAAAATTCTATTTCCTCTATGCTCAAGCTGTATCAGGAACAACCTAAGGATTTTTAAGCAGACTATATTTGCTTCAGTAGTTCTCTCTTTATTTAGCATTTCTTTAAAATTAGATCCCTGGCTGGAAGGAGTCATTCTGCTCCTTAGACATTATTTAAAAAGTCAGAAATAATAACTAAAGACATGAAAGTGTCTATGCAGTGTTGAAACCTGCTTGTGTACATTCTAATGAACTGACTTGGAAGCAGGAAGTAAATTTCGGAATTATATAAATGATTAAGGGTAGTGTCAGTCTGAGATTCATCTGAAATTCATAATAAGCTTCTTTTAGACACTACGTCTTTTTTTTTCCTTTTTGGCTGCACTCACAGCATATGGAAATTCCCAGGCCAGGGATTTGAATCCAAGCTGCAGCTTCAACCTACACCAGACCTGTGGCAACACCAGGTCCTTAACCCGCTGCACCACAGCAGGAACTCCAAAATATTTATTTGTTTTTATATCTTGATTTTTACTTATAAAATGTGTGCTCATCCTCTGAAATTAAACCAATGTATGCAAATCTGAGTATAAAAATCCACACAATAACTAGTTTCATGGTATTTTAGAGAAGTAAATATCTCTAGGGCATTTAAAATGGGGATTAATGTACTTTTTCACACCTGCTTGGTAAAAATAGGGAGGCAAGCCAGACTTTTAGAGAGGTAAAAGCAGACTTTTTATAGCCTCCAAGTAGGAGAGTAAGATTGAAAGTTTGAAGGAAGACTTGAACTTTTAAATCTGTACACTTCTGTAGTTTTTAAATATATTCTTGAATCATTTGTGCACCTAAAAAATAATTTTCAAAAAAGAAGTTATGTGCTGAAAGAAAAGCACATGCAAAGAAAAATTTATTTCCTTTAGAATTTAGTGTCAGAGAAACTTTGCCTTCAAAAAGGAATTTGTTTATATACATCTTCATTTCTAATGATAATAATTCGTGATACTTCCCTTTGAATTCTGCCTTTCAGGAAACTCAGAATCAAAATTGATGCTCACACAGAACAGCTGTACTAGTCTCTGAGGTTAGCATATTTGCTATTGCCTCTTTTCACAGATCCTATTTCCAATTCCTGGGGTTTATTTTATATGTGATCTTGGTTATAAGCCACTTCATATGTTTCAAGAAAGAAATGAGGAATACATAAACAAATAACCTAATAATTATTTTCATTGAATTTGGAAGTCATTTCATGTTTCAGAATTTTGTAGTGATCATTTACTTGTACCCACATGTAACTCGATTTTAGACATTCTTATTCTGTAGCATGTAACTCACACCTTAAAAAAATAATCGGAGGGTTCCAGAATCTTCAGAAAAAATATATACAGTATTTCTTTTTCCCCTTGTACTGTCTGAGGTAGTTGTTTAGATCTAGTGAGCCATCCAAGTTAATTATACCCCAAGGAAGTCCATAGACTTCAGGGATTTGATGGCAACGTATCTGTTTATTGAAGTCCTCGGTGGGTAAAGTGAAATAGTCCTTAAAGAATAATTGATAGAAAGACCCCAGTACAGATTTATACAAGAAAATGAAAATGTAGTCTACTTCAAGTAACAAGGCTGTGCATTATTTAGAACACTGGTAATCGTGACCATAAGCCTACCTTCCCCCACCCCCACCCCCACCATTGCCACACAGCAACACAGGCTCTCATACAGCATCCTGTTTTGCAAATCCCAAAGATGGCTCTATCCCTGTTTAAAAAAGAAGTAGATCATTTCTGGTACTTTTTAGTGTGCCTTTTATTTTGAGTGTCTTTTGAAACACATCCTGCTGTGTTCCAGAAATAAACTGGCAGCTCTCTCACTCTTGCCCTGTTGAAACTGCTCACCCTTCAGTTCCCCATGCAAACAAAGCTATGAGAAAAGTGTTTTGGACAAACCTTTTCCCAACTAACAGCTTGAATGTGCTCTGGGAACACTAACATGATTTTCTAATTAACATTAATTCTGCTTAGCTTCAGCTATGAAAGAAATGGGGTTTCTTCAAACACCAATTAACAAAGCAAACCCCAATAAAGGGAAAATACTCTCTCCCCACCTCCAGCCCCCAACAGGAAATTCCCCCCTGTTGAGTTTTCCCCAAGGCCTCTATAAAGTTTTTCTGATGAACTTGCTAGAGCCTTAATGAGAATGAATCAGCACAGATTTTCCATCATATAAACAGAAATATTTAATTTCATGAAAAGGGACAGCATGCTTGACTCGGCCCAGCCTACTACATAATATCTTCAGTTTTTCCTCCTTCCTGCTAATTCATTTCTCATAGTATTTTTACTAGAGTAATTTCTCAGGGTTTCCCAAACCTGAGAACTATACCCAAACGTCATAGGTGAAACAAAGATTTAAGCTTTTACTTCATAACTGACTCCATTTTGTTATTCGAAGCAAAAGGAAAATATTTGCCCTCTTTGTGTTTGCTCAGAATAAATTTTCCTGCATGGACCCCTCCCAGGGCCCAGAGGGACAATCATACTTCCAGACATGCCCAAGGGACAGTGCAACATATCCAAAGATCCCACTAGGAAAACGTTTCTCACACCATGTTCAGAAAAAATACACAAGATGTTTTTCTGTGTACTATCCAGAAAGGGTTCTGTGGTCAAATAAATTTGGGAAATGCTATAAACCATGTTCTTTTAGAAATTCACAAAAAATGTTAGCGTGTTAAACCTCTGAAAGTTTTAATTAAAAAGAAAATCTAACCTTGCTTAACCATTTTTATTATTCTGACTAACTTGACAACACCTTGCTTCATGTAACACTAGCATTCTGCAAATCACTGAAAAAGGTGGAAAGTGAATACTTACTAAGAACCAACTATGTGCATTGAAGGTTCTAGTTAATCCTCTTGACAACCCTAAGAGATGTGTTACACCCATTTTATGAATTAAAAATACTTTGAGGTTCATATTCAGCTTCACATAATTTCTAATAAATAAATATGCAGTATATAATAAACTGTAGAGCTAATTCTAATCCTGGTCTGTCCCAACTTTAAGACTTGTGTTCTTTCTACTCTGTTACATTTACTATTTAATTCCTAAGCTAAGTTTTTGGTGTGGCAAAAGTTTGACTTACCTCTTGCCCTATATTGACAGATTGATTTTGTCTAGGTGGCAGGCTTCGTGAGGGCAGAGGCTGTCTGTGTTTTGTTTGTGTCTTTCTAGTACTCAGTAAAGTGCCAGTCACACAGCAGACCCCCAACAGCTACTGGAGGAAAGAATGAATGTGGTACTGAGAACAAGTGAAAAGACTTACCCTAGTACAGACTACACTGGGTTTGGGGGGGAGGTTTTGGCTGCATCTGTGGCATGCAGAAATTCCCAGGCCTAGAATCAAACCTGAGCCATGACAGTGGTAACACTGTGAAGATGTGGGTTCGATCCCTGGCCTTGATCAGTGAATTAAGGATCCAGCGTTGCCACAAGCTGTGGCATGGGTCACAGATGCAGCCCTGGTCTGGCGTTGCTGTGTGGCATAGGCCAGTAGCTATAGCTCTTGAGTCTACTCTAAGCAAGCCTGGGAACTTCCCTATGCCACAGGTGTGTCTGTAAAAAGAAAAAAAAAAAAACAACAACAACATAGTCCTCAAGTTGCCTGTGACCTAGAAGTTAAGGATTCAGCATAGTCATATATAAAACTATTTATATGTATTAATTAAAAAATTAAAATAGAATATGATTTAGATCACGTGGAAGTCATTTATTCAGCAAGTGTGCTGAGTACCAGCTACATGCAGGGCACCTGGGGGACTAAGCAAAAGGTCTGCCCAGAAGAGCCAACATTCCAGACGGGAAGAGAGAAGATTGGCAACAACAAGAATACAAAGTAGAAAGTGGCAGTCACTTGCAAGAGAAGAGCTGAAGTGTAGTGAAATTCAGAGAAGTATCTTTTTTTACCAGTTTAGTATGTGTGTCAAATCTAGACTGAACTGACTGTCACGGTTTGCCTTCCATAACATTTTGCTCCACACAAGCTCTTACTAGATATGCAGGATATACATAAAGTATAGAAACACTAATAATATTTTGTATTTTTACAGACTGAGGAGATCTTTGATGACATTATGATCATTTACCTATGTTTGCTTATTATATGGACACTCTGTAGGTGCAAATACAAAGCAGTTTTGTGGGCCACCTATCCAAAATTTCATGAAATAAGTGAGTGTCTTGGAATCCTGGGTAATTCCCATTATTTGAAATGTGAATATTCACTTAATTTGTTTGCTAATAACTAATAGGAATAAACTATTGAATGACTATGGAAGAAAATATATGCCTTCGAGCCTTACTAGTATGTAACAGGCAGGCATAAGTAAGTGAGTAGACCCGATTTTTATTTCTACTTCTAGGTTATATATGGTTTTCTAAATATGTTAATAAGAGGAAACTAGAAATAAATTATCTTAAAACAGATAGTTTGTATGCTGTTTAATTGCCAGGAACTAATAAGAATTTTGAATCAAGTAAGACTGAAGGTTCTTAACTCTGTAGCTTAAACTTGTTATATACTTTAAGAAACATAAAATTTTTCTTCAAAGTATAATTTCATGCTTAGAATTACTGAAGGCATGTAGTGTAGAATGGCTCTACCTTTTCCTATTGTAATCGTTGCATTCTTCTTTTTTTCCTGAGACATAAGGTGACATATCCAAGTGCTTGTCCTTCATCAGATGTTTCCATGAGCAGCAGAGCAGAAAGCTCTAAATATCTATTCATTCGTAATATGTCATTCTGAATGTATTAAGAACAGTTGACTTCACATGTCATAGGTAATTAGAAAAGTTATATGAAGTTCCAGATTTTTAAAGTTCAGCATCATGTACTTTTAATGAATACGTGTATTGATGTCTTTCAGCATATCTGAATTTCCTTCCATCTCTCACTTTTATGGTGGGTATGTTATCTCCATGGCCATTTAATTCAAAAGATTAATCAAAGTATATTTCCTCTTATTTTAATCCCTTAGCTGGGATGGTGCAGTACAATTTTATTATGTTTTTTCTTGCAAGCAAGAAAATTTATTTCTGTCCTGAGATTCAGTAAACCAGAATTTTCTGTCCCTAGAAGTAATTTTTAGAGGCTCACCTGAGAAAACAAGAGAGTTGAATAAGGTGTAGGTGAAAAATGGAAAGTTGATATGTCGTGTTCAGACAGCAGGGAACTATAGGCTCATGAATGTTGGAAGGGCACAGTTAGTTCAGGTGTAAATGGCCACCTAGGCCCTCTAGACTTATTAACAGCAGTTCACAGAACCTATCTACTGATGAACCCTTGGTGGGCTAAACTGGAATCACCCAGATGTCTAAGCTTGTGGGCACGTGTAAATCAACACTTCAGGACTAAACTGAAGTAAAAGCAGTGCTTTTACTGGTGTTGAGGGGCATGAGTGGGCACCTTTCAGATTTTTTACAGATTTGACATACTCATTAGCAGAAGATGGATATTTAGGGCAACATTCACTTTCCAAATAATCTTTCTAAATACTAAGTCACGTTACATAAGGGATTTGAGCATCCACCACTTTTAGTATCTGCAGTGTGTCTTAGAATCAATCCCCCTTGGATTCCAAGGGACAGTTATATTTCTCTGCTGGAATCCTGCTTCCAGAGTCATCTTTGTACCAAACAATTGTCATCAAAGCAATTGTTAGGTTTCAGGCCTCCTCAAACTAGACCTCTCTATGGTATGAAATATGACTGATCTTGGCTTGTTTCTTGAAGCACTCTTTTCCTTCAGCTTCCTTAATGTTGTGCTATTCTAGTTTTCCTCTGATTTCTCTGCCTTTCTTTTGTGACTGCTTTGCATGTACATCTCTCCCTAAGCAGCCTTTAAAAAGATACCATGGATGTATGGTCAACTACAAATAATAGACTGGGAAAAAAAATAGACAATATGCCTGCATTACCAGCAAAGCAAATAGTGTGTCTCAAAAATGTATTACTGCCCAAATATAACACAAGTTTATTTACTGCTCACCTAACAATCCACAATGGGGGGATCATGGTTGACAGGCAGCTACTTCACATGGTAATTCACGTGGTAATTCCTTCTATCTTGTTTCCTGCCTGCCTGAATGCTTGAGTTGGGATATTGGTCTTCTTCTGCCTTTGGAGAAGGATTTACACCATTGATTCCCCTGGTTCCCAGGCTTTTGGAATCTGACTAGAATTATGATACTGGCTTTTGTGGTTTCTCAACTTACAGATGGCAGATCATGGGACTTTTCAGCTTCCATAGTCACATAAGCCAATTTCCCATAATAAATCTTTAGATAGACAGATAGATAGATAGAGACATAGATATATAGATATCTCGTGGGTTCTCTTTCTCTATCACAGTGGTATGCGCTTGACCTTCATGACAACTTTGGGAAGTACCTATATGGTTCTTGATGTGCCCATTTAACATATAAGGAAACTGTTTAAGGAAAAAATGTAAAAAACGTACATGATGCTCAAGAAAAGAAAATTACAGGCCAATATCCTTGATGAACATAGATACAAAAATCCTTAACAAAATATTAACAAACAAAATTCAACAGTATATTAATTTAGTAATGTTGCAGGATATAAAATCAATACACAAAAATCTGTTGTGTTTCTATGCATTAATAACAAATAACCAGAAAGAGAAATTAAGAATACAATCCAATTTAGTTACATCAAAAAGAATAAAATACCTAGGAATGAATTTTACCAAGGAGGCAAAAAACCTGTATACTGAAAACTATAAGACATTAAAAAAAATGAAAGACAGAAATAAATGGGAAAATATCCTGTACTCATGGTTTGGAAGAATTAAAATTATTAAAATATCCATATTAGCCAAAGCAATTTACATACTCAATCCAGTATGTCAAAATTCCTATGATATTCTTTACAATTAAAAAAAAATCTTAAAATTTTTATGGAGCCACAGAAGACCCTAAATAGCCAAAGCAATCTTGAGAAAGAACAAAGCTGGAGGCATCACAGTCCCCAATTTCAAACTATATTGCAAACTTCCAGTAATTAAAAGAGTATGGCATAAAAACAGACACAAAGATCAATGGAAGGAATAGAGAGCCCAGAAATAAACTCACCCATATCTAGTCAATTAATTTATGACAAAGGTACCAAGAATATACAGTGGGAAAGGACAGTCTCTTAATAAATGGTATTGGGAAAAATTAGATAGCCACATGTAAAAGAATGATATGGGACAAGTTCGTTGCACCATACTGAAAAATTAACCCAAAAAAGATTAAATATTTGAATGTACAAGCTGAAATCATAAAACTCCTAGAATAAAACATAAGCTGTAAGTTTTTTGAGAGAGGTCTTAGCAATGCTTTTTTTAATCTGACACCAAAAGTAAAAGCAACAAAGGCAAAAATAAATAAATGGGACTACATCACATTAAAAAGTTTCTGCACAGAACTGTCAACAAAATAAAAAGGCAACCTACTGAATAGGAGAAAATATTTGTAAATCATATATCTGATAAGAGGTTAATATCCAGAACATATAAAGAACTCATTCAATTCAGCAACAAAAAAGCAAACAATCCAATTAAAAAAATAAGCAGATGACCTGAAGATATTTTTCAAAAGAAGACATATAGATGGCCAGCAGGTACATGAAGTGATGCTCAACATCTTTAATCATCAGAGAAATGCAAATCAAAACCTCACACCTGTTAGAATGGCTGGCTACTATCAAAAAGATAAGAAATAATGTGTTGGTGAGATCGTGGGAAAAAGGGAACCCTTCTGCTCTATTAGTGGGAATGTAAATTAGTGGCTACTATGGAAAACAGTATGGCGATTCCTCAAAAAATTAAAAATAGAACTATTTATGATCCAGCAATTCAGATATTAATCTGAAGAAAATGGAAACAATAACTTGAAATGATCTGCACTCCCATGTTTATTGCAACATTATTTACAATAGCCAAGATGTGGAAACAATGTAAGTGCCCATCCACAGATGAATGCATAAAGAAATTGTGGCATATATTATATATACACACACGTAATAGAATATTATTCTGCCATAAAAAGAATGAAATCTTGCCATTTATGACAACATAGATGGGCCTCAAGGGCATTATGCTATGTGAAATACGTTGGACTGAGAATGACAAATACCATATAATCTCTCTTACATGTGGAGTCTAAACCACCCCTCCCAAAAAGACAACCAAAATCATATATACAGAGGATATACTGGTAGTTACCAGAGACAGGGGCTTTGGAGGTAGGGAAAAGTATGAAGGGGGTCACAAAGGTAAAGAAAAAATTAATTAAAAAATCATTCACAGCTGGTTCATTGTAGAACAGGAACTTCATTGTCTAGAATGTCTAGGGTGTCCTCCTTAAGCACTTTTTTCATAAAGACCCACGTAGAAAGCCTGAAGTTGCTTTCCTTTGTAATATTTCTTCAATTTCCTTAAAACCAGTAGTAATTCCAAGCAGGAATTTGTATCCAAGTCACAGCATTTTAAGGACCCTAGTATACACATCTCCATTCAGGAATAAAAGAACAAATGCTTCTTGAGCAGCAGCTACATCTTCATACAAGTTTTGTAATAGGTTCAGGACATGTTGTCAATGTTTACATGACAAAAATAAAATGTCTTCCCCACCAAAAGCAATCAAAGGTGTGTGTGTGTCTGCAACACCAAACTCTTCCTGACTTCTCTTTCTGTTTCTAAAGCTGAAAAGCTCTTACTCACTGTTCTAAGGGTCTACGAGCTTCAGGGCAGGCAGTAGTGCCATGAGGCATGCCCAAAGGACTGTCAGGTCCATGTGAGATATGCTGCCCCAGGGCACCAGCCCCTGTGGAATCTAGGTCTATTACAATGTGGGTATCTTTCCTCCTCCTGAACATGCATTTGACAGTGATCTTTCATTGTAATAATTGCTGAGGAAGTAACCAAGGTGTGGCTTTGGAACAATCAGTTCTTTTCAGAAATGTAAAACTACATTAAGAAAGCCTTAATTTTGGTCCCTAGAATTATATTAAAAAAAAAAACAACCCTGCAGTTTCAAAAGGCCTTTGTTCTAAACACACTCTGCACCTCTCCTCTCCTGCTGGCCTGCCAGCAATTGTGTCTAGACCTGTGAGTTGGGCATTCCTGCACAGTTGGTGATACCTCGCTTTTCAGCCGTGACCATGGAATCCCATCCCTGACCACTTGATGTTGCATTGTATTTTGTTTAGGGTGGGTACTAGTGTATGTTAGCACAGATTTATCTTCTCATTGTTAAATTCCAGTTAACAGGTAAGTGAAAAACAGATAATTCCAACTTCTTGTATTTTGAATCCCAGATTGAAGATATATATATCTTCAATGCCCTCAAATGTCTTGAGGTGCATGATGGTGCAGTCCTTTTTCAGAAATAAAATAATTCAGCCACCCAATTTCAAGTGCACAAAGGGCCCAAGGGACAGTGTGAAAACTCCTCTTGGCTTGTCTTTTGATTCCTATCAAGTTTGCCTCAGACAGGCTCCCAAGAGGCCCATCCCCCCTGGTCTCCTTCTCTCTTCCCTTTCCTTGTCCCATGCTTGGCTCATCTTTCTCGTCTCCTTCTTGCAGCTGCCTCACATACTCAAACCAAGGAGGACAATGTTTCTGACTCCTTTCTGGAGGGAGATAATGATACCATGTAGTGTTGAGGGCTGTGGTCCTGGAACTTTCAAATTACTCAGAGTGAAGGATTTACGAGATAAACCATTCTGTTAACGGTAATGGGCTCTCATAGGGATCACATCTATGTATTATGGTACTAAGTAATTCCTCAAATAGGTCAGGATGGGAATGGGTAAAGTGTATAAGAAGACTATCGTGTCACATTCTTCTTTTTCTTCTACGTTTTTCCCTTCTTCCTTCTCCCCCTCCCTTCCCTTTCCCTCTTACCCTTCTCCTCCTCCTCCTTCTTTCTTCTTTAAGAGGAGTTTAGCAGACTAACTTCTCGACAAGTCTTACTCTAACCTTAAATTTTCAACCCCCACCTGAAGCGATGGAGCAGGGAGTTGGGCTGGCAATGGAATATAAACTGAGATTAAAACCTTATGCCAGAAAAATAGTTCAGCAGGTCATCTGCATTCTGAAAAATCAGGGATTGACTGAATTTTAGAGTTTGTTCAGCAGTCTCCCAACACTGAGTTTATTGTTTTTGCAAAAGGCACTAGAGAAAAATGAGAGAAAGCATCGAACAGGTTGAAATTTTACATAAATAGCAAGCAGATGAATATGAGTGAGACAATTCTCTGGGGGCCTGCTCCAAATGCTCCCCAAACTTCCCCTTCTGCTTGATGCCAGTAGAGAGCTCTGCTGACCCTGCTTCTTCCAAGTCAAAACACAGCTGCCTTCAAAGAGCCATATGTTTGACAGGAAGAGTTCATCTTTTGCCATACCCTGAGGAAAGTCTGTACTGTGTGGCTCTTCAGACAGGTGCAAGGAGGGACAGTCTCAAATCATCGGCATGTAAGGATTTCTTTTAGATACCCAGGAGCCTGTCTCCAACAACTCCAGCAAGTTGAAATTAACAACCCATTTTAATAATTTTAACATATTTATATAAGTTCCAGAATAACATCTGACACAAGTAGTACAATTGGCCCTAGAGATTCTAGATATTTTAGGAAATTTGTTTCCGTCTTTCTGGAATCAGCATAAACAAGTTGTCCATTAAAAATTGATATGCCAAAGTTGAAAAAAGAAAGAACATGCCTTAAAAAAACTCTCATTAAAATAAAACAAATGAATAAAGATAGCAAAAAAGAAATAGACTCAGAGATACAGAAAACAAACCAGTGGTTATAGAGGGGAGAAGGGGAGGGGGCAGGGCAATATAAGTGAAGGGGATTAAGAAGTACAAACTATTAGATATAAATTAAATTACAAGGATGTAATATATAGCATAGGGAATATAGCCAATATTTCATAATTCTTTTACATGAAGTATAACCTATAAAAATATGAAATCACTGTGGTGTATACCTGAAACTAATATCATATTGCAAGTCAACTATACGTCAATGAAAAATATTGTTTTAACTGTTTAAGAATCATAAGTAAAAAATGAAATAAAATTTTTAAATCATTTTGGAGACAGAATAACCATGACTTCTGAATGAAGAAACAACTTTTCTCATTCTAGACTAAATGCACTTTACTTAGAGAAAGGAACATTCTCATTTCCCAGCGATCACAAAAGAAAATTAAAAACATTAAAAAAAAGTTGTGTAGCTGCCTTATGAATTACTCCTTTAGTATTTTAAAAGCAAGTACAACAGATAAGCTTCATAGCAGTGCATTTTTTCCTTTAAGGGACCACTGAAGATCTCTGTAGTTAGTGATATTTTTAATTCAGCTCTGGACTTTCTCCAGGAAATCACTTATAATTACTAATTGTATTTTTGTAAGTTAATGAAAGGATGCAGGATTTTTTCAATGCCTCCTTTCACTTGTGTAATTAATGATGTTGCTTTTTTACATGATTGAGTAAAGCTACAATACAGAGACATGAATTAACTGAGAAAGCTTCTTTGTGCAGTTTGATAGAAATTAAGTATAAATCCTAGTCATGCAATTGTCTTAAAAGAAACTTCCTTTTTCATCTTTTTTCTTCATTTTTTGCTGTTTGGATTTATGATAAACACCTGCAGAAAAGAGCTATTTGGTGAGGTGTTCTAAATGTACTTTTCCCTTGATTTTTGGACAATCATATTTGCAAAAATATATTAATGGGATTTCTTTCCTTAGAGAGCTTTTTCACAGTGTTGAATTTAACTAAATGTCAGTAAGAGTAAAGCACCCAGGGTACATTTTCTGATGCCTCCAAAGTTTCCAAACTGCAATTTATGTAGCTCTTTAAATTTGTGAAGCCAAGTCTTTCAATAAAATCTCCAGTTCTTTTATTAGATTGAATGAAAGTTTATTATTTTGGGGAAAGCTTGCTAGGAATAATATGGAGGAAAAACTAATGTTGAGCACCAGAAGCTATTGGTTTCCCTTTCAAAGTCTTCTGACAATTAGAAGGGCATCATCAGGAAGCATACAAGTGGTCTCACAAGTGGTATGTGTTTCTGAGCTTCTTATATTAAACTGTTAAAGAAAGTTGACTATACATTAGGCTTCTTTTCCCTTGCAAACACCCTCCTATTTTGCCCTCTAAAATATCCTTCCTTCCTGTCTTCCTTTGTTCCTCCCTCCCTCTCTCCTCCTTCCCTCTTTCCCTTTCTCACACTTTTTTTGTGCTTTAGTTACCAATGTCTTTATTTCTCCCGTAATGTTTTTTCAATTTTCTTTTTTTATTACTCAATGAATTTTTTTACACCTGTAGTTGTACAGCAATCATCACAACCAAATTTTATAGCATTTCCATCCCAAACCCTCAGTGCATCCCCCACCTCCTCCCACCTGTCTCATTTGGAAACCATAAGTTTTTCAAAGTCTGTGAGTCAGTATCTGTTCTGCAAAGAAGTTCATTGTGTCCTTTTTTAGATTCCACATGTAAGTGGTAGCATTTGATGTTGATGTATCACCGTCTGACTGACTTCACTTGGCATGATAATTTCTAGATCCATCCATGTTGTTTCAGATGCTGTTATTTCTTTCCTTTTAATGGCTGAGTAATATTCCATTGTGTGTATGTACAACATCTTCTTTATCCACTCCTCTGTCAATGGATATTTAGGTTGTTTCCATGTCTTGGCTATTGTATAGAGTGCTGCAATGAACATTGGAGTACATGTATCTTTTCGAGTGATTGTTTTCTCTGGATAGGTGCTCAGGAGTGGAATTGCTGGATCAAATGGTAATTCTATTTTTAGTTTTTTAAGGAATCTCCATACTGTTTTCCACAGTGGCTGCACCAATTTACATTCCCACCAACAGTGTAATAGGGTTCTCTTTTCTCCACACCCTTTCCAGCACTTACTGTTTATAGACTTTTTAATGATGGCCATTTTTGCCAGTGTAAGGTGGTACCTCACAGTGGTTTTGATTTGCATTTCTCTAATAATGAGTGATGTTGAACATCTTTTCATGTATTTTTGGCCATCCGTATGTCTTTTTTGGAGTTCTCACACTTTATTTTTTAAAATTCCTTCTTTCCTTCCTTCCTTGCTTTTGTTAACATCATTATTGTCATCATCATCATTATTAGCTTTGTTTTTCACAAAGGAGAAATATTCCAGCCCTTGAAGATAGATCAAAGAGAGCATTTATTCCCAGTTTGAGCATGGAGAAGGAATTCATTACTAGATATTTAGAACTCAACCACACATTCACTATTTAACTGGAATGTTTGGGTTGTTGACTGGTAGAAGAGGCATTGGGTACATAGTAACCCAAAAACTACTAGGGGGTACCAAGAGTTATATGTCAATAGAATATCAGGTACCTAGAACCATAATCAGATGTCAGGAGAAAGAAATGATCAAATACAAAGAATTATACTACTACTAATATTAGCAAACACTTAACTATCTATATGCCATAAACTTAGTATATATACGTAAATTTTTTACAATAATTCTATGAGTCAGGTGTAATTATTATGCCCATTTTATAGATGAGGCAATGGAGGCACACAAGATATAAATAAGATCACACATTACTCTAAGGATAAACCCAGGCATTCTGGCTTCAAAATCATCCTCTTAATCACTGTAATATGCCATATTTCTGTAGATTGGTTTCCAGCTCAGTGTCTTTTAATAGGATAAAAAATACAGCCACTGTTGGTGGCCTTTCCACAATGACATTTTGAAAGAGCTATTTGTTATCTGCCATGACTGTTCCTTTAATTACTCAATACCTGCTGTGAACATAGCATTATCCCTACCCAACTCCTAGACCTCTCTGTTCCAAGAAAACAAGTCTGGCCATCCATGCTCCATTGGTCCTTCTAGCCACCCATTTGCCTCTGAGGCCCACATGATTCCCATATGGAACACCCACCTAGCCACATTTTTATTTTGGCGAAATCTGGTCAGGATGGACATTGAAGGCAGCCTTGAAATGGGAAAAGACAATTAAGAGGGAAAGATTTCTGCAAAGAGGGTTATGCAGCCTGAGAAGAATGCGAGGGAGGAGTGTATCGTGCTAAGAACACTGGTCTGGAATCCAAGCAGACCTGAGTTTAAATTCTGCTTCTTCCACTCTGTAGCTGTGAGACCATAGGTAAGCTACTTAACTTTTCTCAGCATGTCTTCTTAATTCTCCAATCAGAATAATTATAAATACCTTGCAGAATTGTTGTGAAAACTAAATGAAGCAATGTCTGTCACGTTCTTTGTAGCCCAACACTAGGCACAGGCACTTAACAAACAAGACATTCATACATATACGTCCCTACAGGTATGGATAATCTGAAAAGTGGTACGCAGCCTGGGAATTTCTAAATGAGAAGAAATAGTCTTTATTTCCTATGATGAAGAATACTCATTGGTCTTTGCTGATAGAGGTGTTGAGTTTTAAAATAATTTTTTTAAGTTACCAAACTCTTATTCAATTTTCAAGAATTTAGCTGTACTGTTGAGGCTCTTTTTGAAAAGAAGCAATGTCACTGTGCAAAACACATGCGCGCGCGCGCACACACACACACACACACACACACACACACACACACACACAATACTGGCCCAAGCCTTTTTGTGGCTTGGACTTCTTGCCAAGAAATATAAACAGCAGAATGGATGAAAAGCACTGGAAGTGAAGGCTGTGCCTGACTCCCCCAACCCTCAGCCAGTGCCGATGCACTTATGTTTGATACACACTTCAGTTAAGGCAATAAACAAACCTCATAGCCCAAGAATAATTTTGGATTATTTATTTTGACGAACACATTCCCACTGGGTTCCTACTGATTACGAATTAATTTCACTCAGGTATTTCTCAAGGGAAATGTTTTATAAAATTATCATATGCAAATAGTTTGTGGCATATTTTCCCTTTTTATTTCTTTTTTATCCACACCCGTTATTTTGTAGAGTGCTTCTCCAGCAGCACAGCAAAACTTGCTTTTCAATCATTAGGCAAAAAATAAAGACTTCTACACTTGGTGCTGGTTCACAGGTCTTGGAACTAGATGACTAATTTTCTTATTTCGGAATCTGAGAATCCAAAAGTATGAAGGGCCTGTTCTTTGCATATTCATTTATGCCTGGTGACTCAGACAGGTATGAGGGAGAAAAATCATTGCGTGTAATAAATTGCAGTATTGTTAGTCTCAACATGCAAAGTTATTTGATGATACCTAATTTCAATCTGTTATGCCTAATTAAAGTGATAAAATGAGAAATAGAAAATCTGAATTTTAAATAAATTAAAAAATATTTGAGGATTTTTAAAGAATTTACTAGTGGAAAAGTTCCAAGCAAAATAAACCATCATGCTTGAAATAATCTTCAGAGTCTCCTATTAGTGTGACTGGCAGACAACCCTTTGGAAAGCTCAGCCTGCACAGTCACTCAGTGGACCAAGAAGCTGGTCTCTTTTAAAGGTAGCAAATAGAACTGATTTTCCATGTCACCTGAGGAGATCTAAATGATGCATTTCATGCTCTTAGCTTGTGAGGCTTGGCAAGCCTAGGGCTTAGTCAATTCCAGGTTCAAATTTAATACCAAGATGCTCAGAAGCTTTGTGGCAGACACTTTTGTTTCTATCAGATTCAAACTTATAAGTGGCTAAACTGTGTCAGCTCATGATAGCACCTACTGAGAAAGATAGTTCTTAGGTTAATTCGGGCCCAAGCTAGTGACAATATTTTTTTCCAATGTCTTACGGACATTTCCATAAGAAAAAATTTAAATACAAAGAATATTATTCATCAAGATGCTAATAGTTCATTAGTAAGAAAATACGTCTATGTAAAATAATGACGTTTCCAGGAAGCCTAGGAAAACCCAGAGTCACGTGTTTCATTATTTGATAAGTAGCAACACAGGTCACCCAAGTGAATCTCTGGCTGTTCTTCG
The DNA here is from genome assembly GCA_004024745.2 of Catagonus wagneri. NCBI lineage: Eukaryota > Metazoa > Chordata > Mammalia > Artiodactyla > Tayassuidae > Catagonus > Catagonus wagneri. The sequence goes on along the minus strand of PVHT020000174.1, from coordinate 4,128,316 downwards.
TAGTGCCTTGAACTAAACCAGCTTCACAACTATGAGCCATTATCCTCAAGTTACACGGCAGCTTAAGTTGCCTTAACATGCTGATGAGCTAAAAGACTTGATTGGAAAGGATGTCTGGTAAAGAAAAAGGGCACCAACCCAGCATACCTCCAATGTTTTAGGGATTCTGGATGTGAGGAAAGCCCAGACAGTGCTGAAATCTTGTATTTGCCATAGTAGGTACTCTGTGAGCTCTGCCCTCAGTGGAAACCCTTTGTTCTGTTGGGGTCTACATAAGATATTTTAATTTTCTCTTAAGTGGGATAGATGTGGCTCAGAATCAGACACCCAAGACTACTGCCAGTTTTCTTTCTTTTCTTCCTTCTCTGCTATGGAAACCACAAGACACAGTAGGGGTAAGGAAATGCATTTTTCAGAAAAGTGGAAAGATTCTCCAAATAGGAGAGATACTGGCACTTTGGGTCCTCAGAAGTGGGAGAACCCAAGACCAGATGAAGTCCTAGCTGGAATAATTAAGGTAAACAGCTAATTAGAGGCTTTTGAACCCTGAGTGGATGGAGGAAACGAGAAATAAAGGTAAAGCAAGCCAAAATGGCAAGCTTTCTTGACAAATTGCTGCCTGAAGCCAAAAGGCGTGAAGTTCTGCCAAAATGAACAGAGACTGGAAGGTTTCAGACACTAAGAAGGGATTCAGAATTATTGCTTTTTAGGCTTAAGAAGGAAAGGCCAAAATCTAGTGATAGAATATATATAGCCCATCTTTAAATGCTTACAATCTTTAAATATTATTCTTTAATATATATGCCTCTCTTCATCCATTAGGCTATTAGAATGACTTGTTCCAGGTGTTTATTTTTTTAACCAAAAGACTATATTTACTAATTCACAGTGAAACTAACTTGGCTATTCTTGGGAAAGTCCCGCTAGTTGCTTTACACAGCCATAAAGTAGGCGCCATTATTCATTGCTCAGAGACTTCTTGAATTGGAACATTGAAATCAAGAACTGCCCAGCCCAGCATTTATCAGGGTATTCCTACACCTCCTCAGTAGTAAAGACCATACATACACGTCCATACCAGAGAAAATCCCTCATGTCACCCTGAATTGGTGCTGTCCCCTTGGGTACACGGGAGATGCTGAGTCACACCTCAGCTCAAAGCTTTAGTTTCATCTTTCCACCTCAAACCACAGAGAATTTATGTAGTAAGCTCAACAGCTTAAACTTTCTTCTGTGGCCTGCTGCATACTCCTAGCCCCTGGTGCAGTGTGCACTATGGCTTTATTTTTTTTTTATTACAGTTGATTTGGGGTTTAATAGTTAAGGCACTTTCTTTATGCTCTACCAAGGAAACAGGAAATCATACATAACTCTGGTTGTATTGGCATTAAAGAAAAAGCATCTCAGCCTGTTTTCACTTACCAAGTTCAAGTAGAAAAAGTCTTAGCCATAAGGATTCTAGAAGTAAAAATGGAATCAGAGGAGTAACTGAGAAATATAGTGATTAGAAATCTAAGTGTCACAAATATATATTTACAAAAATGTTCATTGCAGTATATTTTGTGATCACAAGAAACTGGAAACAGCTTGAATATCTGTTAGGTGACGGTTAAGTAAATTATATAGACACTCTAACGTGGTGTATGGTAGATATGGAAATTATGTAAGATAGAGGAATGTGGTAGATAGGGAACAATCCCTAATATATATTGTTAAATGTAGGAACCAATCACAGAGCAATAAATATTATATAATTACATTTATTTCATAATCAACATTAAACGTGTAGAGAAATATTATACATGTATCTTTAAATGCATTTTTTATGTGATCTGATAGACTATTTCTATCAGTAGTTACTTCTGAGGTAGGAAATGAGTTGGGGAGTGAAGGGGAAAAGGAAGACCTAGATTTTTTTATCCCACTGATTTAAGCTTTTTAAATGTTTTTGTAATGAACATGTATTACTTACGTATTACTTGTTTATATGAAAAAAAAAACTAAGGTGAGGGAAAATAGCCAAACTGGTTCCTTACCTGTAGCATCTTAAATTTTTTCTTTTTACCTCATCCCGTTTTTCTCTCTTTCTTTCTCCTATGGGCTTTTATAGATAATTCTTTATTTCTGTAATATTGATGGAATCATGTTACTGTGCCATTTAGGCTAGCAGAAGATTGATGGGTTAATATACGAGGTTGGTTATATTAGTTTGCTAGGGCTGCCATAACAAAATATCACTGATTGGATGATTTAAAAAACAGATTTATTGGAGTTCCCACCATAGTGCAGTGAGTTAATAACCCAGCTGCAGCAGCTGGGGTCCATCTGGGGCGCAGGTTCCAACCCCAGCCTGGTGCAGTGGGTTAAAGAATGTGGTGTTGCCACGGCTGTGGCTTAGGTTGCAGCTGCCACTCAGATTCATTCTCTGGCCTAGGAACTTCCATATGCTGCAGATGTGGCCATAAAATTTTTAAATACAAAAAACAGAAAAACCCAAATTTATTTTCTCACAGTTCTGGAGCTAGAAGTCCAAGGTCAAGCTGACAGTAGGTTTGGTTTTTTGTGAGGCCTCTCTCTTTGGCTTGCAGATAGTCATCTTCTCGCCTTGTCCTTACATTGTATTTCCTTGTGTGCAATGCCATTCAATTTGTGTGTCCCAATTTCCTCTTCTTATAAAGACATGAGTCACATTGGCTTAGGGCCACCCTAACAGCCTCAGTTTAACTAATCATATCTTTGAAGGACCTGTTTCCAAATACAGTCGAATTCTATAGGTTTAGGTGTTAGAGCTTCAACATACATACACATCGAGGGGAACAAAAGTCAGTCATAACAGTGGGCCTGGAGCTCAAAATTTTCTTTACATATTCCAACCTATCCACCAGAAAATATCATAAAGACTTCGAGTCCTATAAGTGCAGGTCTGTGCTCTCAAATGGTCACCTCCAGGCCACTCCAGAGGAATGGGCATGCACTGAAAGTCAGCACTTTGAGACCCCTCTCATTCACTTTGCTGTGCCTCAAGGGAAGTGCTGGGGCACATCATGATTAAGGGAGGATGGGCTCAGAGTGAGACCGCTGTCTCTGCCACTTACCAGCACTTCTCTAGGCTCTAGTTTTCATCTGAAATAGGAGGACAGTAATACCTGCCTCTGGGTCAGGGCCAGCTACATATGTTTTTGGTCCCAGAGCAAAATGAAATGTAGGGCCATGGCTCAAGTGGGGATGTCAGTCTCCCCAACCCACTGGCAAACGAACAGCCCCGAGGAATTGTAAGCTCTGTGCTGGAACCTGGATCAGGGCTAGTGGAGAGGCCTCTAGCCAGTCATTCCACTTATTAGCTACTTCCTTGCTACACTGAGATGCCCCAGGGAGTACATGCCTAACCTTGACCCTCCCTATGGTCATGGTGAGATCTCCAGCAGAGACAGAGGGAAGTGTTGGAACATAGCCTCCCCTCATCAATACAACCTTGATGCCACCCCAGGAGAAGGGTGGCTTATTTCCTATGTACTGAGAACGTGAAGAGGGAAGGCCAGGTGCTGTGTGCAGTTCCAGGTAATGGGGAACTGGGGACTGAGAACTTGTCCAGAGAGGTATGAAGGTGGTGAGACATGGGACAGCATGTGAGTCTAGGCTTCAAGTCCTTAGCACATGCTCAGTGTTATATCAGGTTTCACCTACAAACCATAAATACACACTTTTGAAATTTTATTCAAACTTCATTCATTATCCTCATGTGCCAGGAGATGTATTCTCATGAATTGTTTTTCCTAGAATTTACCTCCTGCCAAAAGAGCATAAACTACCAGTTGTGGTGTTCTCTAAATATGTACTGGTTATCAGGGACACTTTTTGTAGAGTTGTTTTAGAAGATTTTGTTTAGGTAAGAGTCATTTGTAAGTGTCCTCTAATTTATCATAGACCAGTGTATTCTATTTTAGATACAAACCTTAAAGACGTAGTATTTCTAAACATTCCTTGTACTTTGAGAGTCCTTTGGCTTATATTAGCTTGTGGTCTCTGCTCCCATGAAGTTCTGGCAACCTCACTTAAAAAAAAAGAAAAAAACTCACAAGAAATTCACATCTGGATTCAATTGATCGGACTTTAACTGGCCTCCATTGCAGTAAGCAATAGTCGTCCTCTGTGGTGTGTACTTCATGGCCTATAAAACCATGAGGCATCTTATTCTTAGAGCTCCAAACTTCTTTCTCATTTCCTTCCTTCCTCTGATAGCAAAACCTTTCAAACATACAGGTATCTTCATCCAAAATGCATCTCAAATGCTGTCCAGTATTGTCTAAAAACGTCAATGCTGTACTGTACAACATAAAAGAAGCAGATGGGAAATTTCATTAACAAGGTCGCTTCGTTGCAAGGCAGACAGACTCCCTCCAACCACCTCTGTTTGTGGAGAAGAGCAGACTTAGAACATGGACACAAATCCCTCCACATCTCTGTTTTCCTCACTTAATTCCTCTTACTTTTATACTGACCCATGTTTTCTGCACTTCCCACTCACCCACCTGTCCAGAACATCAGAAAATTGGGTTTCTAAAGGTCATTAATCTCTTCCCTTTTTTCAGCTCTTCACTGCTGTCTATATTTTTTTCAATGACTTACTTATATTTTATGATTTCTTAAGATGTCTAAAAAATGAAGATTGTTTTAATACTTGGAAAGTGATCTAGGATACTCAGAGAAGGTAAAGTAAAAATTTTCGCATGCCAGAATTTCCAGAATACCTGCTAATCTGAGTTTCCTAAAATCTGGAGCCATATGCTTCTAATAATAAACTTGAGAAATTGAGGACAGCTGATCAACATGATTATGTAGTCTTAATTTCAGTGCTATAGATGAAACAATATGCCTCTAAAAATGTTCTCATCAATGATCTCTGCATTGGATGCTAGTCCATTTGAGAATTCAGACTTAGATATATCATCCTATTAGTTTTGCTGACATTTATCCCCACCCCCATACCCCCAATTTCAGTTCCATGTGAATTTAACACAGGTGCAGACTCAGGCTTAACATAAGGGAGCAATTTTCTGATTCATTCGTGTAAGACCCCGAGGGAAAGAGAGAACAAGATGTATCAAGGTAATATTGCATTGTTAAAAAATTAACTTAGCTTATTTTCTACCAAGGTAAGGATACCCACATCCAAATGCTTAGATATGTAAACTAGCTCTCATACAGTTCTTGTCTTAGTCATAGTGTGATAGCATTTTGAAAACTCATTCTGAAGAAAATAATTTTAAGGGAATATACCTAGAGGATTATTTTTATGTTTTGGTGGGTGAGGGGTCAGTATACATTGTTGTTTTAATTCTGTTGGGGGCAGGGATGCAACAGAAAAAGTAAAGTGGTCCCTCCCCCCAAGCACACTACTTTGCAAAAACTACTCTTATCCTGAAAGGAAATGGCATGTTGAAACACATTTTTTATTATTATTTATAAAAATTCTTAGGTTTTATTAGTCCAGGGCTCAGTGAGTCTTCAAGCTGAAATGTACAGTTATTCAATGCCTAGGAGCAGAATGGAAGGAGAAACTAATTAGCATAATTCTTACATCACCACTAGAAATTCTTTATTTTCCCTCAGGATCCACATTGCTGTGTCTGATCAACGCTGTTAAATACGACAAGGTCAGTAACCCTCTTTTTGTAACAATGAATGCTAACAAACTCAGGCCTCACACACATTGTCATTGTTTAACAGGGTCAACTGAGTTAACTGTACATGTTATGCATGCACAATACTGAGAAGACCTCATCAGCAGTCAAATATACAGTGTTATCATTTTAGCATAAGTAGTGGAGCAACAGATGGCCCAGCTGTGAGCAAGTCAGATTTACCCAAAGATTCTGCACCAACAGTTGAGCCATAGCAAGGATTTATACCACGGCACAGGGATACTGGACAAGGAAATAGGAGATGGGGGTGCTAGTTGACTCTTCCATTCCCTCCCTGAAGACCTATTTTACACAACCATTAGATGAGAAGTCAGACTAGAAGGCTGTGAAAGCCTTTTTATGCCCCCAAGCCATGATTCTAAGGCAGTCTACAGGCTGTGTTGCTAGTACGAATTTCATTAGAAACATAGTTTTAATACAGTTATGTTTTGTATTGAGTTTCTATTTTTTTTTCCTTTGGCATTTTGGCAGAAAGGTAAAGAAACTGAATTCCAGCAAGTCTGATTAGCTCAGGTGTCATGTATGCAAGAACTGAGAAGTCTGTACAAGATGAATTAAATGATGACTGATGTGTGCCCCATAGGCCTTGTAGCATCATAAGCACTATAATACAATCTACTTAGCACTTTTCTTCTGAGAAATTCTAATTAGATTCCAACAGGAGTTTATGATTCCCATGAAATAAACATTATTCACTCTATTTCTGTATCTTGAGAAACTGAGCTGCTTCCAATTAAGTCAATAATCTTAGGAAAATTTTAAGGCTTAACCAACAATTTTTTCATTTTTGTTGTTAAAATTTTCTTTTTTTTTCTGTCGTCACACACACAAACAATTCATAAATATCAAATAAATATTATGACAGAATGGAACTATAACAATTACCTAGAAAGAAGAAAACTCAGTATTCTATAAACATGTAGAATGGTGGAAGAAGGGAAAACAAGGATAAAAGAAAAACTGTCTAATGGAAAAGTACTATAAAGTATTGTAGATTGGCATATAAATAAAACAAAAAGTGTGAGGGAAGGAGTGTTGCTTTTAAATCCATTTTAGTATAAATAGACATCTTAGAAAACAATTTATTTTTAATGCAAATTGTTCTAATGTTATAGTACAAGTTTCCTTTGCATATCATATTGGTTAAACTACATCTTTTCAACCTTAATTTTTTATATTAAATTGTAAATGTTTGTAATGGGCCTTTTAAATGCTTGATGCAGTGTTATTATTCTGCAGCAAAACATTTCTCAGATGTGCAACATTATTTTAAAATAAATCCCTCAAGATGAATATAGTTGCCAGAGTCCCTTGAAATTTATAGCATTTAAGAATAGACTGTGTTTCTTTAGTGCAGGGGCTCTTCAAGGGAATTTTTGACTGCTGATGCAAACGTTAGTAAGCAATACACTTGTTTGGTTAAGACTTTTAGCCTTGACCTCCGGCTTTAAACCCTTGTCCTTTATTAATCACGTGTTTCCTGAATCAAAGAGAATATTTTTGGAGGGGGAAAATTGTTCTGGGACCGAAGGAGTGTTATATACCAAATAGACATGCCCAGATGACAAATAACCCCTGCATGATAGCCAGGGTTCATCCAGCAGGTCGGCCCCATATTTTGTGATTGATGGTGTTGATGTTCTAAATAGGCCTAAGATGTGCCAAGTATAAGAGCCATAACAAAGTCCTTTAGATTTATACTGTAGATAGAAGAAGGAAGCAAGAAAGCATGTTCCCAGCACATGGCAATTCTAAGAATGGTGTCATGATTACAAGTAACCTTGCAGAGTTTGTCTGGTTTCTTTCAACATTAAACAAAAGCTGTTTGCTGGTCAGGAATGAGTAGGGTCATGTAAGGTCTGTCTGAACCTTGCGATTACTAAAATGTTTCTCTGTAACTGGACACCTTCTGAAACTAGAGTAACATTGGAATCCATTGTAGGGATTGATAGACTGATTTTTCTTTACCTTTTGAGGCTTCTGAGAAAATACAAACAGTTCTTTGCTTTAAAAAAAAATGAAAAGAGAAAATGGCATCGTGACATATACTGAAGTCATTAAATGTTAAAATAAAATCCTCTTAATATTATTTAACTTATCTCTACTCTCTTTACATTTAGGAAAATGGGATTTTTTTTTTTAAATCAAGGAGAGTCATAAGAACTCTATGCTGTTTATTTTTTAAGGCATTTGTAAGCAATTCTTTAAAAGCAGATAACATGTAAAAAAGCCAGAAACTTGTATCTGAGCTTTCCAAGGTGAGTGACAATAACAGCACTTACTGTTTTTAAATGAATATTAAATTTAACTCATATGCATAGGAAGATGATACTGTTATTTTATGAGACTTTCATTAGTAAGAGTTCATATCCTTATGTTTGTGTAGCAGTTATTTTGAGCACCTTCACAGCACTGATGAAGCAGATCCCGGTAAACTAACCCCCATTCCTCATCTCCTCTATAAAGTTGCCTTTACTGAAGTGATTCCATTGGGTGCTTTAACGAACAGTTCTGGGAAACTTATTCCTGAGATTGATGTAAGCATGTTGGTCAGGACAATTTCTATGCAGACTCATTGGGTCTTTCTAGTCTTAGTATGTGAAATAGTTGTGCTTCTCTGAGACAATGTATTTACATTTATCATAAAAAACCCTGAGGTGCACATAACTGAGGGCATTTCCTTCTTTGCATTGGCCTTTAAAAAGCATGGGACCTAATCTGAAACTCTTCTTTCATAGTAAAATACAGCTTGACAGGGCACATTTTGGTTTCTAGTTCATTCCTAGGCCCATTAGCTCATCCTGTCTTTTCGTTGTGGATTTCTCACTAAATTGTGTTATCTTGCTATATCTATCTTTGTGATCTTCAGGTTTTCTGGGAACAAAATAAGACTGTTAATTAATTAGTGTTTTGATTCCTTGTGAGAAAATGCTTTTCAAAAAAAAAGGAAAAAAAGAAAATGCTTTTCCCCATCAGCTTTTGCACGTTCTAGAAGACTTTATAAATGGGAAGGCCAATAAAATACAAAGTTTGTTGAATTGATATGAATAGTACTATGACTTAATATGACAATATTTAAGATCAGAATTGTCAACTAATTAGATCATATGAGGCTTACATGATTATCTTACTAATTGTATATTAATACATAATGTTATTAACTATATATTAATATAATTAATTCTAACATTAATAATATAATTACTATTAATTAACATAGTAATTATGTTATTAATGTTAGAAATCTGTTTCCCAATTGAAGGTGGGTTTACCTTCCAAGGAAGCCATTTAGATTCTGTGTTATTTAGTATTTATAATATTTAATCTATAATTGCGGATGACTACATCTAGAAACCTAAAGTTGATAAATACTATATGCCAAGTGAAGAAAATAAAAGAAAATCAAATCATGATGTTATCATTACATTTGTATGACTCCTGTATCAGCAGTATTTGCTATAACATTAGCAAAAATGTTAGAGGGACCAGGTTAATTACAATCATTTATTACGATATGGCACATTTTGGAAGGCACAATCTTTAAAGTGCTGCTGAATTGCCAGTTCTGAAAAATATTCAGCAGATACGTGTAGAATCATCCAATTTGCCAAGATCAGGCTTTGATGAGTTTTAGTTATTATTGCTAATACAATAATTTAGAAAATCTTTAAACCTGCAAGTCACAGGACATTCTCTCAGGGAAAATATCCATAATTTTAAGGATGAAATCCTCCTCCCCATTTAAAGGAATGAAAGTGAGGTTTTCCTCTCTATTGTAGTTTTGAAATATACAGTGCTATGTATAATTCTCTCTTTGGTTTTATTTTCATCTTTGGCGCCGTGTTGTTTCTGCTATCATTAAGGTCATTGTTGTTATGTTTAAAAGTGCTTTACATTTGCCCATTAGCCTTCAGTGCAGCTTTCCATGGCTGCGAAATATCTAGTTTCTTATATCTAGTTAATAAATTCATAACTAAGACATACATTTGGATTCTTTTTTACCCATTATATAGAAAATATGAAATATAGCTAAGAATGAAGTCTGTGATCACATGACTCAAGATGATGGGCTAAAACCACAGGCTCATGTCTCCAGGAGTGATGGGACCAGTCATGGGCAATGAGATCTGGCCACATAAATATGTAGGGGGATGACCAACAGAAGAACTCAACTCCAAGCTCAGTTCTGACTGGAGAAATTTTGAATGTCTAAGTGATTCAGACAAATTTTAATTTAGATGATTTTTAATTTAGATAAAAGTAAAAATAACATGCCAAGAAACCTATGCTGTCGTTTGCTTAAAGATTTCCCCACTGACAAGATCATGAATTTAGTCACAGTTTGTCACAGTATAACCTGTAGCTTTACCTACCCATAGAGTCCTAAGCTTTTCCACCTCTATGCAGAATATGAACTGCTATAATCAGAGTTTGTTCAGTTCAGATATTTATTTTCAGTAGTAGATGACTTTGCTCTGAAGACACACAACAAAATGCCCATCCTAGGGAATGAGAACTATGCATATGCTATAATTTATATATAATATATGTAAACACAAATATTTATGGATAATTATTTTCAGATGCACTACTTCATATGAGATTCTGATGTTGCATTACTCCTCGCCACTGAGAAAGTTTTGAAACTCTTAACTCAGTGTGTAAGGGGAGACTCTGGATTCTGAGTTCTTGTTTCCTCTGGGTTCTGCTGCTTTCTTTCTTCTGTCAGGGCTCTTGTGGCCCTTGGTGGGTTTGTGCAATCATTGTCGCTGCAGTTGCTCCAAGTTCTCTTGAAATAGGGTTTATATTATCTATTAATAGTGTATTTAAGGATGTTTGCTTCTTCCCAACTTCCTAAGAAAAAATTTGTCCTGGTTACATAACAGGCTAGGAATGCCTGCTCTCTCTATTTGTTGCCTTAAGTTTGCTCTGAGCACTGCTGTAACCACTTCCCTATGTGTTCTCTTTGTGTGAAAGAGGATTTATTTGTACCTTGGTGGAAGGGAAGCAGGCAGAGTGTTTTCTAGAACAAAACTAAAATTTCACAAATACACATCATGATCCCCCTATCATTTTAAATAAATACTGTATTGTGATACATCCTCTTTAACAGTAATAAATATGCATGGACCAGCTCCTGGAAAACTCATCAGTATTCCAGATTAGATTTTATTTTTCTATAGGGCGAATCTTTCATTCAAATTAGTTATCAGTGTTGACGGAGTCATTTCCACTGTACTAAATATCTACCCACTTATAGTTCCACCAAGGCACCTATGAAGTTGCCAGTCCCTTAATTCTGACCATTCCCTCAGTTACTCTTCTCTGTTCCTGCCCTTTTATTTGTTTTCACTTCCAGTTATAGTGAGTGTACACTGTCTCCCTGAGCGCTTTTCTCAGAGACTCTCTACCATTATTCCAAACTGTCTAAACTTCTATTCTGTCTGTCAAAAATGGTTAATACATGAGTATTAACGTCCCGTTTTTTATATAGTAATTGAAAGGTTGCCTGCTGTGCACAAGACTCTGTTCTGTTAGCCTGGAACCTGACTGGACACAGCATTTGCCAACCACCTGCTGAGAGCAGCAGTGCGATGAGATAGCAGGTGAACTCCGCCACCCAACAGGCATTTGCCAGAGTCTGATTTCTGTGATTCAGGCATGTACCTTTTAAAGGCTCTTCATCCAACTGCAAATCTTCCTTTCACTCGTCCACTTGTTTGGATTCAGAAGATAGCACTTGGCGCAAAGAGACACATTCCCTAATGACATTTTATTCTTTTCTGTCAACCACCCTCTCTTTAATTCCCTGCATGTGGTGAGCTTACTTGAAGTCCCTCTGCTATATACCCTGAGCCCAGTTCCTCAACTCTTTGTGTCCCTTTTCACCATTATCACTCCAGAGAGATTTTCTTTGTAATCTCAGTCAGCTCTACAGACTCGTCCTTTGTAATGGTCTGTATTAATATCCTTTCCTTTCTATAGCATCCTGTAGGGTTTTCAAAACCTTTTGATTTTTAGTTTTTCTTCTGTGATTTTCTTATGGTTCAATTTTGCAGTTGTTTAGATACTTCCAATCTGATTGACACATCTGTCAAGGTTAATTTTTTGACCTACTTTCTGCTCAGCTTCTAGGATTCATTTTATCAGTACACTGTGGTTTATTCATCTTTCTCGACTTTCCCTACAACCTAGACTACTATAGATGATTAGTGTCACTTTCTCAGCATAGTTTTCACAGCCATTGTAGGGCTTGAGAACTCATGCAAAGGTCTAAGATTCCTCCATCTGTAACTTTTTAACTGCCTTAACGAATTTATCGAAGAAGGGTTTTTCTTCTCTACAGAGAACAAACTTCTTTTGTCCTTTATGAGAACTCACAGTGTCATAATGATTTCCATGCTGCTTAATTTCTTCTAGTTTCTTAACCTTCTTTTTGGTTAGTTTGTACTAATACGTCAGTATGTTTGGCTCCTATTTTAACTAACCTACTCTCCATGCCACTAAGATTTTAAGTCATCTATATGAATGATATGTTTGTATTTCTTCTTCCTCCAAACTATAGTTTTCATCAACACAGTGTCTATTTAGTCAAATAACTAATTTAACTTTGCATCATAAACCTAAATATTCTTCATCTTGCATGTGTTAAAAACATACAACCCTAAATGTGTAGCTCCTAATTTCACTAATTCAGTTGGAGAACTGCAGGATTTTTTTTTTCTGACTTTGAGTCTCTGTCAGTTTTCAAATATTTTGCATTTTGAGACTTTTCTTAGCCCATTATTGAGTAATGAGGGTAATTGGAATCTCTCCTATTTAATATCCTTGAATACATTTATTGTCTGTTATGTCTAACTTTAGAGTTTTTTTTCTCTCTCAAGTGAGTATGCTTGGCACACTGCACCTTTTTTTTTTTTTTAGCCAAAGATTGTCTTATACAAATTATCTTTTTTTTCTTCTCTGAACTCTGTCCTATTTACTGTATTAAAAAAAAAACTTTACATATTCTGCCACATTTCCTGTAGTTCCAAAGAAAAGTACAGGAAGAATTTAGTGCTCAGTCTGCCCTTATTACTCAGTCTATACTTTGTGAGTTGTCAGGAGCTCCCTGGACCACCCCCCCAACCCCCCTGCATCTCACAAGAGCTCAGTGGTAGGTCAGACAGCCCAAGGGCTCCCTCTGGAACACCTGATTCCCTTAAAGAGTCATCTCCTCCAGCATGGCTCTGCTTTGCTAAGAAATGGGTATCAGAGTATGCAGCCCTCTACAGCCCTTTAGTACTAAAGAAGCCCTGTTGCCCTTAACAATCAGAAAACAACAAAATTGCTAATGTGTTAAGGTAAGACATTAAAATAAGAGTCTTTAGCAAAAGATTTTTTGGCCGGTCATATGCCATATGGGTTGACTTTCTCACATGAAATGAATTTGTAAACATCCCTTCTATAAAATTCTGCTCAGCCAATTCAGTCACATTGCCTCCACTATTAGGCCCTGGATTCTCAGAAAGATGGTTGCATGATTTTGTTAAATTGTATTGGTTTTGCCAGTGTTCAAGAGAAACAGATAAAATTGAATGAAAAAATGAGGAACATAAGAGGACAAGAAAGATTTTAAGGAAGGATAGCTAAAAATAGATGTAGATCTAGATTCTAACTAATAATAGAAGTTAGAGAACTTACGCAAAATGCACATCCTCCTCTCAAAACTCTCTCCTGTATAAAGCCTAATAAAAACTTTGGATTTTTTTTAAATGAAACCAAGAAGATAAAACGTGTTTTTTTTCTAGGAAGAGAATGCTGCTAAAAGAAGTTACAAAATTTTTCCCAAAATAATAGCAGTTATAACATAAAATTCCGTTTCCCAGTATTTTTTAAGATACAAACACTACTCTTATTTTCACCCAGAAAGTGGCATTATCCATTTAAATCTGTGAAGAAACTAACTTTGTATGTTTGTGTCTTCCCTTACCAATTCTACAAGATTGAGAATTTATTTCCTTTATCATTTTATTGGTTATTTTTATTTATAATGACATTAGATTTTGAATTCCCAGTGATACTTTGGATAATGATGTTGCAAAGACTGTACACCAGCCCTCTCATCTTTAACAAAAGATTTGGCATGGATCTCTGAGTATAAATTTAGGATCATTTTACGGAGTTCCCTTCGTGGCTCAATGGTTAGCAAATCTGACTGGCATCCAAGAGGCTGTGGCTTTGATCCCTGACCTTGCTCAGTGGGTTAAGGATCCGGTGTTACCATGAGCTGTGGTGCTGGTCGCAGACTCGGCTCAGATCCTGTGTTGCCTGTGGCTGTGACTTATGTCGGTGGCTACAGTTCCGATTGGACCCGTAGCCTAGGAACCTCCATATGCTGTGGATACAGCCCTAAAAAGACAAAAAATAAGTGGGGATCCTTTTAGATGTGGAAAGAATCGTAATAACAGACAAAATGGTCAATATAACAGATATTTGGACACTTTTAAAAACTACTTGCAATGGGGCATTAGCCAAGGTCGCCACTGTAGCTACTTGGGTTCCGTTAGCTATACTGGCACAAGTCCTAGAAGAGTTGATTTGACTCTACTTATTTTCATGGAAGCTTTGGTTTTGGTGAAGGAAGGAAGGTAGAGGTTTCTTTGGTGTGAGAGTTCCCATCAATGTCCCAAATCCTGTACGTGATCCCACAGTGATTAAACTCTTTCATGGACCCAAATCAAAACTTGACCCTTTCAGACTTTTACAATCCCTTCTGATTAAGGCCTTGAAGCAAGTTTACAGAGGCTCGGCTGGAGGTGTTTGAGAGACACCATCCATTGATGCATACGGCTGTATTCTTCCCTGCTGAGTGCCAGCCAAAGTACCACAGTAAGACATCCCTCTTTGCCTTTCTACAGCCTTGAGGTATATTCCCTGCAGCACTAGAGACCATGTTCCAAAGGCCAAGCTGGACCACTATGTCCTTTCCTTATTTGGGAGTGGTATTCTTGATCTCCTAGGGGTTCCACAGCTTTCTATACCAATTCCCCAAAATCCTGGTGGCCTGCCCTAAGTATTCCACATTTCCTGAGAAATTTATAGAAATAGAAATTTATAGAATTTTTATATTACTCCTATAGGGCTCTTTCAACAAAAAGGAAGTGTGTTACTCCTAAGGAGACTACAAAATGTGGCTCGCCTTTTAGTTGAGGAGACAAAGCAGAGGCCAAAGTAGCCATTCTCATTCCTTGCTTTTTCTAGCACTTTATATATGAAAGAATGCTGTCATCTAGCTGGTCTCCATTTTGTGCCTGCAGATACTCTGTGACATATAGGGACAACAAAATTAATTTTTAGAACTGAAGAAACTAAAACTCAAGAAATATTAAATAGCTTGCTAGAGTTAGCATCTCATAAACATAGACACAAAAATCCTCACCATAATATTAACAAATCAAATCTATCAGTGTGTAAAAAAAAATAATAATAATGCAGCATAAACAAGGGGATTTTAAAATGGGAATGCAAAGCTGAAGTTTTAATATTTGAAAATCATTGTTATCTACCATATTAATCATATAAAGAAGAAAACATAACGTAATCATATCAATCGATTCAAAGAAGACAATTGACAAATTTAACATCAATTCCTGATAAAATTTTTCGGCAAATAGGAAATAGATGGAATTTCCTCATCCTCATAAAGAGCATCTACTGAAACCTACAGCTAATATATTTAAAGGTACAAGACTGAATAATTTCCCCCTAAGATCAGAACAAGGCAAAAATGTTGATTATCACCACTCATACTGCCACTTGTAATAGGGCAAGGGGAAGAAAGGCATATACATTATAAAGGAAGAAATAAAACTGCTTCTATTCTGAGATGATGTGATTATGTGATGATTATAAGATTATAAGAAAATCCCAAAGATTCTAAAAATGAAACATCTAGATAAACAGATGGTCAACAAGCACATGAAAAAATGCTCAACATCTCTGATAATTAGAGAAATGCAAATCAAAACTACCATGAGATACCACCTCACACCAGTCAGAATGGCCATCATTAACAAGTCCACAAACAACAAATGCTGGAGGGGGTGTGGAGAAAAGGGAACCCTCCTGCACTGTTGGTGGGAATGTAGGCTG